>CM021100.1:85359890-85811030 GCA_007115665.2 Sequoiadendron giganteum | reverse complement strand
TTTTGATGATTTCATTGATATTTATTGTACCATTTTGATATCGGGTGGCATGAAGACCTACTACATTCTGGGCACAAGTTTAAGATGTTCTTGAGATAGAATAGCAAATTTTGTAAACATTGTTTTGAGTTGACATATATGAGTTGACATATATGTACATACATACTTACACAGTTAAAAAAATTGTACAAATTTGTATACATGTACATACACAATTATATTCTATACTTTTATGTATCAAAATCAATATCTATATATTTTGTTTGTTCAATGTGCATGTTTTCCTACTTTGAAACTTTAAATTTTCTTGTATAATCACTAAATATCATGTATATTATTGTTAAATCAATTATATCAATTATGATTAAATATGAGACATCTACTTTGAAGTATTTCATCCCCCTAAGACATCCTATTAAGACATATCCTAAATATTATACTTAATTATATCATTTGTTATGATGAGTCACCCTACTTTGAAACTTTAAATTTGATTGTATAATCAGTAAACTACATGTATGTTACTATTAAATTTGGTTTCCTTGGGAAACATCACCAAACTTTGACAACTTCTTTAATCCCCTTAATATGTCATATTAGGACCCCTTAAGACATCCTATTATGGCATATAATTAAATAAAGTTTGACACTATCTAAATTTTATAGAATGTGATTGTTATGATGAGTCATCCTAAATTCTAAGTTACTTAATTATATCAATTGTGATTAAATATGATACATGTACTTTGAATTATTTCATCTCCTTAAGACGTCCTATTAGGACATATCCTAAATATTATACTTAATTATATCATTTGTTATGATGAGTCACCCTAAATTCTAATACTTGTTTATAACACTTAATATGTATAATTAATTATACTCTTCTTTGATCCCCTTAAGACATCATATTAGGACCCCTTAAGACATCCTATTATGACATTTATTAAATAAATATTGACACTATTTAAATTGTATAGAATTTTATTGTTATGATGAGTCATCCTAAATTCTAACTTAATTATATCAATTGCAATCAAGTATGAGACATGTACTTTGAAGTATTTCATCCCCATAAGACGTACATAGGTGAAGATGTTTGTTATTATTTGATTTGTATTTTGAAACTATTTGGTTTAGGATGTGACTCCCATTCCAACAAATAGAGCTAGAAGAAAGGGTGGACATAGAGGAAGAAGGCTGAAGTAATTTGTTAGATGCTATTATTTGTTTTTATAGCTTATAAATTAGTGTTTTTTTGTGGAACATGAGGCCAAGAGGACTTTTATGTTCTTAAGTTTTCTCTTGCACTTTGCGTGATTTTTAAATATGGGAGTATATGATTTAATTTCAAAACTTTAGCCTATTTTTGGATAATTAATTTGTTTGATTTGTAGACACTCAAATAATTTTGACATCATGCACCTAATTCTGTTTAATTATCATCATTTCTTCTATTAATTCAAATAAAGCAATTTATTCGATTAACTCACTAATGTTCATCAAATATAATTAAATAAATCAAATTGTTTAAATCAAATGTCAAATCCCCCAAATTCTTCCAAGTTAGTTAATTATGGATTAATTAACCCCTAATCCTAATTACCCATTCTCCTGGATTTGACTCAACCTTGGTCAAGCTAAACCCTTGACTAACCAACCCACTTGCACATGAAAATAGTTTCTTTTAATTAACTAATTACCCCATTTATCCTCTCAAAAGCATATTATAGGGAATATTCCTCCATTAGCTCCTTTTATTTGAATTTCTTACCTAAAACATTTCCCTCCAAAAAATCTTCAACCATATGCATTTATTTCTCTTCCATCCTCCTTTCCTCTTACACATTCCCCAAAATGTGCTCCACCATCATCCAATAGATTTGAGACAAGTATCCCAATCTCATTAGCTCTCTTTTACTCCCACATTCTTCCCATTTCTTCATTCTTCAAACCTTTAACCTATAAATAGAAGCCACTTCTAATCCACAATCATCCACAATCTTATGCATTTTCACAATAGGAACTTTTCATCTCTATTTCATCACATTTTGTTCACATTCACCATTTTGGAGGCTTATCAAGGGGGTGGGAAAGGGAATCCTTTTCACATCAAAGGAGCATCACTCCCACTATGGGATAGAGTTTGATCATGTTTTCATGTTCTTTCATTTAGTTGTTTTCATGTCTTATTTCTTTGTTTGCATATGTAGCATGATGAAGTATCTCATAGGGATTCTTTATTTGTTGTGTTTAATTTGACTTCTATGCTTTAATGTTTGTCAAATTTTAACTTTTTGTAGGTTTAGCATCTACATTTTGACGCCCACTGTGGGGCTCATGAGTCTTTGTTTACATTTTGGATGTATTAAATCTAGGAATAAGTCTTTGTTTATATCTTTTATCATGAGTCTTTTTATAGTGTAACTTTTTTGAATTCACTCTCTAACATTTCAATTTACTGCAAAGTTGTTGAAGTTAATTTTCTTTCAATATTTACCTTCTAAATCATAAATTGAAGCTCTACTATTTATTTGTGAATCTAGGATACTATTCATTGTGAATCTTGGATACTATTCATTATCTTGTAGCAATTTATTCTTGCATGCTTGGATTTTATCTCATAGTAATCATTTGAGCATGTTTTCTTTGGGTAGATGTCGCGGCTTAGAGTGATTCATTCAACATAAAAAAATAACAAAAGAGAGAATATAGGGTGAAAACGAAATAGTGATTGACCATTTCTGAAAGTATGTAGTCTAACCACTAAAAGGCCATGAAAGCATATCAATTTCCATTCATTTTTTTGATCGAATCAATTTGTTTCCCTTTGTGTGGTCTTTTCACATCATGTCATTTCTCATTTGGGAGTAATCCAACTTTCATGCCTACCAACGTGATGAAGTTTCCTCCATACCTTCAAGTTTGTCTTTACCAAGTTTTTCATTGCTCCTTTTCACTCTAGGATTGAAATGCATTTTCATGTTGTGTTCTTTAGAAAAGCTGGTAAAGTATTACTATGGCTCTACCTGGCTTGTTTCCTATTTGGGTGAATGTTAATCCTTATGCGAAATTTGTCTTCAACTTTCCATCATTTTGCAAAATTTGCAAATTGGGAGTGTGCTCAATTGCCTATTGAAGAGACATGAAATAGTGATGCTCTTCTACTTCCAAATTGTGGATTAAGTGCAACATGTTAGGAGTTTTATGGTTTGAATGCCATTGGTTACAATAATTCAGCAGAATTCATTGCTTTGAGTATTTGCTATTTTTCTATAATTACATGGAGCTATTTCTATTTTGGCATAGGATTCCTGAGATTCATTGATATGCTATAATTTTTCTCTTGTGTAAATTCCATTGTTGCTGCATAGACATGTTGTGATTATGTGGTAGATCTTGGCATATCTTTTTTTTCAATTTAATCTCTGACATTTCTTATAGTGTAGATCATCTAGCTAAGAGGGGATGATTAGCACATACTTTGATCTTTATTGGATGTAACAAAATATTTCTTGAGGGGAACTTTAAATCATATCAATTAATGCATTTGGATGCTAGTCAAAGGTTGGGAAATTTGGTTTTACACCTGCCAATTGCATTAGCATTGAAGTTTCTAAAAATCCATTTATTCGATGGCACCCTATGTGAAATTCGGTTTTAAACTTGCCAATTTCATTAGCTTGAAATTTTTTGAAAATCCATTTCTTTATAATACATTGCAACTACTCTCAGTCTCACAGATTGTGGGGTCGCAAAGATGTTATTAATTTTTTCATACTACAAACTCTTTTATTACAATATGTTGTAGAAATCTACTATGTAGACAAAGTCAATATAGAATAAAAAAATATCTAGGCAATCTGTGATAGGTAAGCATCAAACAACCATAATGCTAACTTATATCATAGTTATCAAAATGGTGTAAAATCATTCTACTAGCGCACAGAGATAGATATGCAGAGGATGAGGTGGCCATTGCATGCACGCTTGCTTACCTCTCTATTTGTTGCTTCCTTATATTATCTAAAAGCATAAATTTGTTCTTTTTTTTTTGCCTTTTCTTGAGCTCGGATATTTGAGTCTCAAGTGCCTTCAACTTTTGAATATAACTTTCTTGAATAAAGGATTTTCTTAAGAGGCACAATTGAACCATATTATTTCTCCTCCTGCACTAAAATCACACCATGTCTTCATGTCCATCATTCACGGTCTTTCAAAATGCCCACTAGTCATGCTTGTCCAATTTCAGGTTAGTTGGATTTTTTTAATGTTTATCACCTTCATTTACTCCTGTCGATTCTGTTAATATCAAGCAAAAAAATTCCACCATTTATTCGTTCAATTTGGTGGGTTTTTGGGACTAATGTTTACATTGAATGATGGTACAATCTTTAAATGTTTGGCTAGAAACATGGACTAAGTTTTACCTATGCATTTTTTGTTGGAAGAAATTTTCTAATTTCTCCCGCAATTTCTATTGTTTAGTTTGGAATCTGTCAAACCTTCTAATGTGTTGTTTTCAGTTACTTTAGAATTTGATAAGTCTATGTTCTGTAATTTTTTCAGTCATTTCTAAGTTGGTTTGTAGTGGTGTTTAGAAGTTTCTTTTACTGTCTTTGTTGACAGTTTATTTGCATCTATTTAAACAGCAGTTGTAGCCATTTTGACAATCAATTGAGTTAATGAAGAAAAGTTTGTTTTACTATTGTAGCAATTTGTTTATGTTTTATATTTTTTCTTTGCTCTTTCTATCAAATTGGTATCAGAGCTAGATGATCAGGGATGAAGATTTCAAAAGGTTGAAATCTGCTAATAGAGATAAGACAAATGTGTGATCGTCGTTGTAGTTGTTGAGTGTGTTGAAGCTGCTAAGTATTGGAGTTATTTATTTGTCTTTTTGTATTTTCTTGAAACTCTTTTATGGATTCGATATAAAGAAATGAATTGAAAGGTTTTTTGTTGAAAAATAAGATAAGTGCAGATCAAGAAGGGGAGATAACATCATGGCATCCAATAGTAATTTAACTCAGCCCCAAATTCCAATATTTATAGGTAAAAATTATGATACATGGGCAATAAAAATGAGGACATTGTTTTGTTCACAAGATTTGTGGGAGTTTGTTCAAAATGGGTTTGTAGAACCTCAAGATTTGTCTACCTTGTCACAAACACAAAAAGATGATCTTAAGGAAAAGAAAAAGAAAGATTCTAAGGCTTTGTTTCTTATTCAACAAGCAATGGATGAACCTTTATTTTCTAGAATTTATGTTGCAACTAGTTCTAAGCAAGCTTGGGAAATCTTAGAAAATTCATACCAAGGGATAACCAAAGTAAAAGTTACAAAATTACAAATTTTAAGAAGGAATTTTGAAAATCTTCAAATGAATTCATCAGAATCTGTAGATCAATTTTTCAGTAATGTAATGAATATTGTAAATCAGATAAAGATACATGGTGAAAATATATCTGATCAAAAGGTGATAGAAAAGGTTCTTAGAAGTCTTCCTAATAAATTTGATGCAATAGTTGTTGCAATTGAAGAATCAAAAGATTTGTCTCAATTGTCAATAGATGAATTGATGGGATCCTTTCTTTCCCATGAAACCAGAATGAATCAAAATAACAATTCTTCTTTGGAGAGTTCTTTCAAAAAATAGGTATCATTTGGAAGAGGAAGAGGAAGATCAAACTTCAGAGGAAGAGGAAGAGGAAGAGGAAGAAGTAATTCATCCTATCAAAATTTAAGCAATAGAGGACATGGAAGAAATCAGTTCCAATCATCAAGGTATGATAAGTCCCACATACAGTGTCATTATTGTAAGAAATTTGGGCATTTTTCAAATGAATGTAGAATCAAACAAGCTAAAGTGGATAAAAAAAAGGCAAATTACATAGATGTATCTGCTAATAATTCTAGAAGTTTACTCATAACTTGTAATGTGGCTCAAGAAATCTCTAATGATGTATGGTTTTTAGACAATGGTTGTAGTAACCATATGACAAGAAACAGAGAATTATTTGCTAGTTTGGATGATTCTATTAAATCAGAAGTAAAATTGGGAAATGATAGTAGAGTTTTTGTAACTGGGAAAGGGACAATTAATATCATGACTAAGAATGGTGAAAAGAGACATATTGATGATATTTTCATTGTACCTGGTTTAAAACATAATTTTTTGAGTGTTGGTCAATTAATGCAAAAAGGGTACAGAGTTCACTTTAAAAATGATGAATGCATAATTCTGGATAGAAATCCTAATGATAAATTAATTGCAAAGGTCAAAATGACACAAAACAGAATGTTCCCCCTCCAAATTAATTGTATTCAAGGAAAGGAGGAAATTAATTTCAAAACAGTGTACTTAGATCATACATGGCTTTGGCATTTAAGGTATGGTCACCTTCATTTTGGAGGTTTGATTTTATTGCAAAAGAAGAATATGGTGAGAAGTTTACCAGTTATAGATCATCTAGCTAGTACATGTGAAAGTTGTATCTTAGCAAAACAACATAGAGAGAGTTTTCCAGTTCAAAGTTCATACAGAGCAAAGACACCATTAGAATTAGTTCACACTGATATATGTGGGCCAATGCAGACTCCATCTTTAGGTGGCAATGTATATTTCCTAACATTTATTGATGATTTCAGCAAGAAGACATGGATATACTTTCTCAAGAAGAATTCCAAAGCATTTGATAAATTCAAGGAGTTTAAAGCTTTGACATAAAAACAAAGTGGATTTTACATTAAGGTACTCAGATCTGATAGGGGTGGTGAGTTCAGTTCTAATGAATTTTTGGATTTTTGCAGATATCATGGAATTAAGAAATAGTTTACAACAAGATATACACCACAACATAATGGAGTAGCCGAAAGGAAGAATAGAACTATAATGGATATGGCCAGGAGCATGATGAAGGCCAAAAGTTTATCCAATGATTTGTGGGAAAAAGCAGTGGCATGTGCAGTGTACATTTTGAATAAGAGTCCTACAAAGAGTGTGAGGGATAAAATCCCCCAAGAAGCATGGAATGGTAAGAAGCATATTGTCTCTCATTTTAGAATTTTTGGATGTGTTGCTTATTCTCTAGTGCCATCTAAATTGAGAAGGAAATTGGATGATAAGAGTGAAAAATGCATTTTTATTGGTTATGATGAGCAATCAAAAGCTTACCGATTATTTAATTCAATTACAAAGAAATTGATTATTAGTAGAGATGTTGAATTTAAGGAAGAAGAAGCATGGGATTCAGATGTTGACAAAATAGTCACAGGTGGAGCACCTATACATGATAGTGAGGAGGAACCAAAAGAAAAAGGTGATCAAACACCACCAAGTACTCCACCAAGAAATATTGTGCAAGGTATATCATCATCCCATTCAAATCTCTCTAACCCAAATTCAAATTTAAGTGATGAATCAAATCCAACACTTGCTTCATTAATAAAAAGGTATAAAGGAAAGAAAACAAAAATCTTAAAAGAAATATATGATCACGGAGATGAAAATGTGAATTCATATTTTTCTCTATTTGCTAGTGATCCTGGTTATTTTGAAGAAGCAGTAAAAGATGATAATTGGATTAAGGCAATGGATGAAGAAATTGACTCTATTGAAAGAAACAAAACATGGGAGTTAGTAGATTTACCTGAAGGTAAAGATTTCATAGGAGTTAAATGGGTTTATAAAACTAGATTTAATGTTGAAGGCCAAATTGTAAAACATAAAGCAAGATTAGTTGCAAAAGGGTTTTTACAACAGTATGGGATTGACTATAATTAAACTTTTTCTCCAGTTGCAAGGATGGACACAATTAGAACTGTTTTAGCAATAGCTGCACATAATAATTGGAATGTTTTTCAGATGGATGTGAAATCAGCTTTCTTAAATGGTTTTCTTGATGAAGAGGTTTATGTCTTACAACCCCCTAGTTATGAAGTTCATGGTCATGAACATAAGGTTTATAAATTAAAAAAGGCACTTTATGAATTGAAACAGGCACCAAGGGCTTGGTATAGTAGAATTGATTCATATTTGATAAGTAATAGATTCAGAAGATGCAATAGTGAGCCTACATTGTATATAAAGACTAATGATGAAGGTCAAATTTTGATTGTATGTCTCTATGTTGATGATTTGATTTTTAGTGGAAATTTGTCTATGGACATTTTTAAGTCAGATATGATGAAAGAGTTTGAAATGATAGATTTGGGCTTGATGAAATACTTTTTGGGTATTGAAGTTGTTCAAACAGATAAAAGAATTTTTATTTGTCAATCCAAATATGCCAAGGATGTATTAAGAAGATTTAAAATGTTGAATTGTAATCCTACATCAACTCCAATTGTCACAGGAACAAAGTTGAGCAAAGAGGATAAGGGGTCAAATGTTGATCCAACCAGATTTAAAAAACTTGTTCGTAGTTTAAAGTATCTTACAGCTACAAGGCCCGACATCATGTATGGTGTAAGATTGATTTCAAGGTTCATGGATTCACCTCGAAATTGTCATTGGGAAGTTGGGAAGAGAATACTCAAATATGTTGCAGGAACATCAGGATATGGAATTCTATATTCCAAAACTAATAATTTTGATTTGGTTGGTTATACTTATAGTGATTTTACAGGTAGCATAGATGACAAGAGAAGTACTTCAGGACATATATTTCATATTGGATCGAGAGCTACCTCATGGGCATCAAAGAAGCAACCTATAGTGACACTTTCTTCAGCTGAAGCAGAATATGTAGCCACAACTGCATCATGTAAGTTGTTTGGATGCATCGAATTTTGTCAAATTTGTTGCATAATCAAGATGAACCAACACCAATCCTTTGTGATAACAAGTCAGCCATTGCATTGTCCAAGAATCATGGGTTTCACAAAAGAAGCAAGCATATTGATACAAGCTATCACTTCATCAGAGAATTGGTCAACAACGGAGAAATATGTGTTGAATTTTACAAATTCGAAGATCAGCTGGCAGACATTTTTACCAAGGCATTACCAAAGGATAGTTTTGAATATCTAAGGAAAAATTTGGGAGTTGTTGATGGTCAAAATTAAGGGGGAGTGTTGGAAGAAACGTTCTAATTTTTCCCGTAGTTTCTATTGTTTAGTTTGGAATCTGTTAAACCTTCTAATGTGTTGTTTTCAGTTACTTTAGAATTTTCTAAGTCTATGTTCTGTAATGTTTTCAGTCATTTCTAAGCTGGTTGGTAGTGGTGTTTAGAAGTTTCTTTTACTGTCTTTGTTGATAGTTTATTTACATCTATTTAAACAACAGTCGTAGCCATTTTGACAATCAATTGAGTTAATGAAGAAAAGTTTGTTTTACTGTTGTAGCAATTTGTTTATGTTTTATATTTTATCTTTGCTCTTTCTATCATTTTTTGGGACTATAAAATCTTGAACTGTTTCATTTTTTTAATAATATTTATGTAGCTAGAGATTGTGTGTTGATGCATACTCAGATACAAAGAAGCCTTCGTACATAGCAAAAATACAAAAAATTTCACTCTTATATTTCTCTTATAAATATGAACATTCATCTTGATCTAAATTGAAATATTGTTGGGGACACCATGACCAATTACACCAGGACCTGGATGGCATCAATACTTGATAGGAAAACTTCTAAAAGACACTTTGCGCTCTTTGATCATTAGTCCACCTCAATTCATTTCTCTCCCAAATACTCTTCATCTAGTGAATGGGTCGAAAGAATGTCCACAACAACTGTAGTTTTGGTAGCTTGATGTTGAGTTGGCATTGTTTATAAAAAGATACTTTGTGGATTTGAAATGACCTATTTATATTTTGGATCACTTTCCTCAGGGATTAAACTTCTCATTAGACAATATTGAGTGATGGACGCATCGAATTAAAAAGGGCCATGATATAAAGTCAGATTTACTGCTCACCACCGCCACTCCTCTTCTCTTACATCGCCATTTATTAACTTATGTCAGATTAGTTATGGAGCATTAAAAAAAATCACAATTGTATGGCATCAAAAAGGAACTTTCATACGCCATTGACTACAACTTTTCAATATCTCTGCATAGAAAAGTAATGTTTGATGTCAGTATATGAGGAAATTATTCTATACACCAGAGATCCTAATTTATATCGAGTGGTTGGGTAATCAATATTAGACCTTGGAATGACAAATCTGTTTGGAGAATTGACATGCCATACTAATGTGATTTAAGTGCAGATTTTAATAATGCAATTCATTTTTTGTTGGTTGCATTACCAAAGGAGTAATTTTAGTGGATTTATGCCTTGAGGATGCATGAGATACAAGCAAACTTTATTGGGGAATGAAGTTAAACATTTCCTATCAAATTCTTGAAGGAATCAAGCATAACATCAATAATCTACACCAAGAATCCCCAAAGGATAGCTTTCTGTTATTTGATTATTGATTCCTTGTGAATGCATTTATTATGTTTGAAATTTTCTTCATTATATCATTGATTCCTTGAAATTTCATAATTCTTATTTGTGATAACTTTGTACTATTTGTAGGCTGACATATAGAATAAGTGGCATTGGAATTAAACAAAAACAAGTAGATTCAAATTAGAGAAGTGAATTTGAATTTGAAAAAATAATTTTTAAATGCTTATTGTAATAGTCTAGAGCATTCATTTGCTACTTTTATTTTCTATTTTAGGCCAACTAGATCAATTTTGGTTTAAAATCAATCATTTTTGTGAATTTTTAAAAGTTGGACTAAAATCGAACTTAGAAACTTACTAGACATTACTTTTTGGGCTAAAAATTGGACAAGACAAACTCACATTTAGCTTGGTGTTTTAAAATTGAATTCATCATTTCGTTGGGGCTAAAATGAACAATTACTTGAATTGTGTGATCTTTTATTTGGTGTATTTTTAGTGTGTATCCTCTCCCCTTGTGCTTTGTGTGCTCTTGGGTGCATGAGAAACACTCAAAATGTATTTTCTTGCTTTCATTCACCTTTAAGAGACACACCCTATAACAAGAAACTCTTTGGAAAGTTATTACAAGCATGTTTACCATCGGGCTATATCAAAGGGTGTGAAATCATTAGAAATTAGGATCAATCCATCCCAACAACAGACTATGCCTAATCCCACACCTTAAGTGGAACAGGAACGGTTTAAGAGCCTTAAGTGGCCAAGCAGGTGAGTGTTGGTTTCAGTGTTCATGGTTTGTTGTCATTAAGAACCTTGTTTATAGTAGTCAACCAGTCTATCAAACAATTTTATCAAAGTGGTGCATTAGAACTTAGATTCCAAGATGTTACTTTCCATGTCCAATCTTGGTTAAAGTATAGAGGTTAATACTTCATTCTTAACATACCTTTATACTTTTTCCTTGGTTGCATGTAAATTCATCTCTTCTACTACAAAGGGCATGAGACAAGCCCACCAAAAAAAATGTACCAATTGAGCTAGGATGTTATATTGCTTGCGAGTTAGTTTGAAAACACATTGATTGGATGTCAAACATTGAAAAATCATCAAAATTTCAAACCCTTTGGAAAGAATGAATAACTTTTGAAAGATCCAAATATTACTACTTGTCCCTAGGGATTTTATCCTAAGAAGATTCTAAATATTTGGGCCTATATCTCAATTTGTTCTCTCCAAAGTCAACCTAGGTAAATTATGGCTTTGACCCTTTGATTTTCACATAATGGACCTTGTGGAATAAAAAAGAGTTAAGACATAGACATTCAGTTTGAAAGTTAAGCAAGATGTGTTGATGTGGTAAAAATAGTCCATTTAATCAAGATTAAATCAATTGAACCCCACACATGTGATTGTTATCATTTGCCTTATGGTCTTCCAAGCAAAACATTGATCCTTTTGGTTTGAAGTACTCTTAGGGAAAAGCATGTTCTTCACTACCTTGGTTTTGTAAACAAGTCCTTCTTAAGTTAATTTAGGATCAAAATCAATAATTTCATCTAGCTCCAACATTTATCAAATCCATCCCACAAAACAAATTTTACAGCTTTAGAAAACATCATTATTTTAGACTTGGGTAAATCCTTAAATAAAATCAAAATCACCTTGTTTAGTTAGGAGTGTGAGAATGCATGCTTTCTCACACCTCTAGTTAAATTGTCACCCTTTTGAATGAGTTCATCCTAAGAGAACATATAACATCTCAGGGTTTACAAGTTTATCATCCAAATCAAACCAAATAAAAATAAAAATCCCAAACCCTAAATCTAACATTGATCCAAAGTTCTTAAAATTTTAACACCCATATCATTCATCGCTTTCATCTTTCATCTCATCATTGATCCTAAATTCCTAAGAGGTCAACAAGGTCATAACATAAGAAAAACATGGAATATAAACTTGATTCATACATTATGAGTTATCTAAGACAACCAAACTATCAAAGCCTTACCATTCCAATTTATTATCAAAAATCACATTTATACAATACATACATGGGATCATTATCTCCAACAAACCTCAATGGTACAACAAATGTGACTATGCCCAAACTAAATTTTGGAGCACATTTCCCTATGGTAGATTTAAATCAAATTCAAAACTTACAAATCTATCAACTAAACAATCAATGCATGAGTCTTCAACAAAACAACATTATCCCACCAAATAAATTCATGCCAAGTATGAATATACCAAGTACAAGCTTACGAAACATGAACATATCAAATCCACACTTGGTGAACTATGGGATAGATATGTTTGCAAGTCACACCAATTTTGTTCAAAATCCAAACAATTTGTTAACAACTCAATGTATTGATCCAATCCAAGGTAACAACATGCAAAATCAAGGTTACATAAATCAAAGCAAAGTGATTCCCAACCACAAAAATGTTCAATGTCCTCATATAATGCAAAATCTAAACATCATCCCAAATCAGAATATTGTCAAAACTCAATTTGTCCATAATCCCATACAAACACCACAAATATACATTCCAAATATGCTTGACAAACAACTAAATCAACTATATCAAGGGTATCAAAATTAAAATCAAGATCAATGTTTGCAAAATAAAATTGCTTCACTTACCAAAATAGTTAAGCCATTGCACCAAGAAAAAATTCCACCCCAAAATCAACACACTCCCCCATTGGTTAAACCATGTCATCAAAAAATTGAGTTGTGTCCTCAACCACATCAAGAACAAACTCTCCAGTGTCAATAGGTTGGATATCAAGATCAAAAACATTAACAAACAAACCCAATCACCACATCTCGAAGATCAATCACCACATCTCCAAAATCCATCATCACAAGGTCAATTTCAACACATAAAAATCTCACAAGGTAACAAATATGAATACACTCCTTTGGGAGAGCCAATTTAAACAATATTAAGCAAGCTAGTTAATTCAAAACTCATCACTCTTCCAAAATTAAGTGCTTTCAACTCTATCATAAACTTCCCTTGGAATAAGGGTAGATCTTATTGTGAGTATCATAGAGATAATCACCATAAAACATAAAATTGTATTGAACTTAAAAATATCATTCCAAAACCTTCTTGATCAAGGAATAATAACTATTGAGGGCGATGATCAAGATTCAACCACTAATGATAGAAGTGACAATCTCCCCATCACAACTATTGAGGACAATGATCAAGATTCCACCACTAGTGATAGTAGTGAAAATCTATCCACCATAATTGTTGAGGAAAATAATCAAGATCTATCCATTAGTGAGCACCTTGGAGATGTTTCTACCTCATCCAATGATCAAATTATCATACATCAAGAGTAACTTTTTAATCATGATCAACAATAATATATGGAACAATGATCTATTTCAAGGAGTGTTAGAATTATTTGATCCTATTGACATAATCCAAGATCCATCCACTAATTATCATGTTGAAAATGTCTCGGCATCACCTAATGAGTTAGAGTACATATCTCAAGAATTTATTCCAAAGCATGATCAACATCTTTCACCAAAGTCTAGCAATGGTTCTTTCCAAGACATATTGACATCCTTTGACCTCATGGCTGCAGATATCAAAGGAATCCTCAACTCAACACTTGGTCCAAGTCCACTCAAAGATCAATAGGATATTGAGCCACCCCCCATGCCTAATGACGATATCCAAGAACCCTTTATAAGAAATACATCCTTTGAAATTGATCCATGTCAAGAACTTGATACAAAGTATATCAAAATAAATTCCAACATTAACCAAGATCAAGAATTTGTATCTCCATGATACTACAATGATGTAATGGGAACTCTCCTATCTCTACAAGATGTCACAAATAATGATCATATCCATATAGCACATACTCCTCCATATAACCATGAGATGCTTTCCTTGGATGGACATGTAGATGATCTTCATTCAGAATGGGATCCCTTTACTCTTGACATTATTACACAAAAACAACAGGTTATTGATTCCTACAGTCTCGTTCAATTGTCAACACCAAGATCAAATATATCCCAAGATCAGATTGAGGACATCATGTATGAAGATATCCAACACTATCCACTCAAGGAAAGAGGTCGGACCAAACAAGATATTTCAGAGACAACAAAGCAACAAATTGAAATAACATCATCTATAGTGGTCATTTATCAAAAAATACTTGCTAAATAGGACATCTTGAAACAAGCATAATCAAAGAACAAAGGTGCTACTACCACCATACTGGGGGAAACTATGTCTCAAGAAAATGTCAACATAGGGAGCATGAAGAATCCTTATGATGAAACCAATGCCAATTCTACAACCAGCCATGTCATGAATCTTCATCCACCCATCACCCCATCCATGGATTGGGACCAACGTCAAAAAAATATTTTAATCAAAGCATGAAGAACATCATCAAAGAAAAATAAGTAGCGAAGCATGCCATGGACAAATCAAATACAAGTGGATACCAAAGAATATAAAGAAAAATTATCCCTATCAAACTCCATTAGTCAAAGAAACTATGGAGCAAAATAAAAAAGGGAAAAGTATCCATCAAAAATGTCCACAAAGAAAAAAGTAGGCTTCCCAAGCGACATACAAAGTATATCAAGTAGTTGGTCCTAATTCCATTCACTTCCATATCCACCCATCATTGCTCATCTTTCCAAGTTGGGAGAGTCAAAGGTTCCAAACTATCAACCAATCCATCTTTTATTCCTAAAAATACAACGCCATCCTCGCCTCCATGCATGATATCCAATTCTCACATTGACCATATATTGGAAACAACCAATCATTATAAGGGTTCAGAAGGCCCTCTATTGCGATGTGAACACAAAGACAAATTTAACCTTGGTTCCAACAAAGTAGAACAAAATTCTCAAAAGTTGCATTCAAGTGCATGTATCTTAGCGAAACAACTTCTTTGAGCAGGATATCAATGGAAAATTATGATAGAAGCATCAATGTTAGCAGTAATAGGTGGTTCAGCATGAGCACAAATCTTTCACAAAAAACCAAAAAAAATCATGAAAAAAGGTAAAGATAAAAATCATCCTCAAGTGAAAAACACTATGGTGGTGCTTTGGACAAGTA
Organism: Sequoiadendron giganteum; assembly: GCA_007115665.2. NCBI lineage: Eukaryota > Viridiplantae > Streptophyta > Pinopsida > Cupressales > Cupressaceae > Sequoiadendron > Sequoiadendron giganteum. The sequence goes on along the minus strand of CM021100.1, from coordinate 85,795,494 downwards.
CCATGATGAAAACCTAGAAAATAGGAATCATGTGTAGAATCAAGCATCTACGTACGATATTTTAGGTGGAAGCATCTTATCTCATCCATAATAAATTGAGCATTCCATCCATCTTATCTATTATAAATCCTTTCATCCATAAACCATTTATCCAATCCATTTTCATCCATCTCCATCCATCTTCCAAATTATCTTGATCTTGACAAAGATTGGTACACACTTTTACACTTGCTTATGGTAAACATTTTTACATGAGACATTTTCATTGATCCTATCCTATCCAACATTATCTAAGACATGAAGCACTATCTAAATGAGAATCCTTTGTTCAAACACCTTATCTTATCATAAGATAATCCATGTATATGCATCCATACACCTATCCAAGCATCCTTTTGTGGCATTCCATACATTGCTAGACACTTGGGGTATATGTTTGCATCTTTCTTTGGGAATAAATCTTGGTCTATATCTTCCAACTTATGTGGTGATCTGAACATTAGCAAACGTGAAATCTAATTGGTCAAGCATTTGTGAGCCAAAATCCAAATCACTAGCCCATGACATATTTTGGCGAGAAGATGTTCCTCATCAAGCTTTATCTTTCATCGAAAATCAATCCAAAAACTCAATATCAATCACATCTAATTTGCACTTCAGCATCACAACAAATCATTCAAACCAATTTTGTTCCAAATTGAGCTTCGCCATCTTGATCAACCAAATCTAAATAATCCATCATCATCTCGAGATATCCTTCCCAATCCTTGTGTTTCTTAACACCATCCTTGCATTGTTGTGTATCTTCAACAATGTTATCATCATCAATCCATCAATCTGATCAATCAACCCTAGCCCGGTTTTCAAAAAAATCCCAAACATATCATTGATATCATCACACATATCCATATCTAAACTATCAAAATCATGTGAAAATCAAAAAACATCCAAAACGTATCAAAAATCAAAAAATAGGTCAAAATAAGAGTCATCATGTCGAACTACATTATCTTTGAGCTTGAATGTAGGCAAGGCCATCATCGATGTGCTCCCGAGACACCTTAGGTCAGTCCTTTAGGAGTCCATCGTAAGAAACTGACAATCAATCATGTTCATATCTCCATCAATAAACGAGTTTGTGTCAATCGAACTACATGGTCTCTACATGTATAACGTAGGAAAGGATAATATTTGATCAGCTCTCGAGGCCCCTAGGATAGGTCTTTAGGTTAGGTTTTTGGTCAAAATCTCAAAAAATACCAAAAAAAATAGAAATTTTGAAAATCAAAACATTTGTAAAACACCTCGAAAATCCCAAAATAGCCTCACAACATTTCAAAAACATCCAAATATTTGAAAAAATCATCTGTATCATTTAACTTCACCCTTGATAATGAATCATCCAAAATAAATCAATCGTCACCTTCATCCTTTGGAAAAAAATAGAAACAATTGCACCAATCAACAAAAGAAAACTTCAAACACAAAATCAAAATTGAAGTAACAAAATTTTAACCACAAAATCAAACTCATGATCATTCACAAACATGTCAATCGACCTTTATCAATAGCCTTTCGAACAACCTATCAACTTGCCACTATCCACTAACATGTCCTATGATTCATCCTTCCTACAATGGGCATTATCTATTGGCAAAACACTTTGGATTCTTATCCTCAAAACATGTCCCTTTGGAAAGAGGTATGAAGAACATTGGCTTGTTTGTTTACTTGATCTTTTAATTTGATTTATCTTATTGCGCTCATTCTAATGACCTCTCAATGATGTCTAATCAAAATTATTTAGAGAGAAATGAATGGGGCATTGATCATTACCTTTTGTTTGTTGTGCTTGTTGGATATCCCTGTAATATAACTTGGCGATACTTGCTTTGTTAGATATGTAGGGTGGATATTTTGAACCGATTGTTGACTATTAAATGGGAAGGTTTTTCCTTTCTATGTTTTGGTCCAAGATGTTTAAAATGTTTGAAGTACATCCTAATAAGGTTTTGTATGCTAGGTGTGAACAAGGATACTCCTATTTGTTTGCTGAGTCAAATTACATATCACTAGATACAATGCCATCCTGGTTGTTTGTACCTTGATGCATTGTATCTATGTGTGGTATAAAAAATAAGGAAATTTATGCTCTTTACATCCCCAATCTTTGGATAAGAAATACATCATCATATCTGATAAATTCTTGACAACTCATAAACTTGTTGGACTTCTACTCAAAATCAAGGGTTGATCCCTCTCATTCTTCTATCCTCTTTCACACTAGCATGCTATCATAGCATTCACCAAACATTAATGCATACTTCATGCATTCATAAAACATCAACATAATCATCATGCATACTCATATATATCATCATAATAGGAAATATCATCCATCTCATGTGCATTGCATCATCATTTGAGTTGTTTAGGATAATATAGGTTTGCCATTCTAAGCATCTTAATCCATCCCATTTGCATCATCATTATCATATAGAGCTATTAGTCTAGCCATCCATACATCTATCTTGAGCCTCTTTGTCGCAAGATTGACCCTATAATTAAAAAAAATTGCTCAATCTCTCGAGGGGACACTATACCAGCATACTTATTTTTGCTAGGACAAGAGTGGGTCATCCAAAAAAATCAAGAAGTTTTCAAATTTTGATCTCAAAAATGTTATTCTTTGAACCAATGCAACTAGTACACTACTTTAAAGGGGAAAAATGTAGACACTCAAATAATTTTGACATCATGTACCTAATTTTGTTTAATTATCATCAATTCTTCTATTAATCAAATAAACCAATTTATTCAATTAACTCCCTAATGTTCATCAAATTTAATTAAATAAATCAAATTATTTAATTAAGTATCCTAAAGTCCTCTCATTTGATTTAATAAATCACATTATTTAAATCCAATGTCAAATCCCCCAAATTCCTCCAAGTTAATTAATTCTGGATTAATTAACCCCTAATCCTAATTACCCATTCTCTTGGTTTTGACTCAACCTTGGTCAAACTAAACCCCTGACTAACCAACCCACTTGCACATGAAAATAGTTTCTTTTAATTAACTAATTACCTCATTTATCCTCTCAAAAGCATATTCTAGGGAATATTTCTTCATTAACTCCTTTTATTTGAATTTCTTACCCAAACAATTTCCCTCCAAAACATCTTCAACCATATGCATTTATTTCTCTTTCATCCTCCTTTCCTCTTTCACATTCCCCAAAATGTGTGTCGCCTTCATCCAATAAATTTGAGACAAGTATCCCAATCTCATTAGATCTCTTATAGTCCCACATTCTTCCCATTTCCCCATTCTTCAAACCTTCAACCTATAAATAGAAGCCACTTATAATCCACAATCATCCACAATCATCTACAATCTTATGCATTTGCACAATAGGCACTTTTCATCTCTATTTCATCACATTTTGTTCACATTCACCATTTTGGAAGCTTATCGAGGGGGTGGGAAAGGGCATCCTTTTCACTTCAAAGGAGCACCACTCCCACTATGGGATAGAGTTTGATCATGTTTTCATGTGCTTTCATTTAGTTGTTTTGATTTCATGTGCTTTGATTTGTTGTGTTTAATTTGACTTCTATGCTAATGTTTGTCAAAGTTTAACTATTTGTAAATTTAGCATCTACATGGTTATTTTTTAATTTTATGTTGTAAAATAACTAGGAAATGTGGTGTATACTTATAGAACGATTTTTTTGGAAAAACTTGTTGCATTTTTATTGGTATTTATGCTCTATAATCTTGTATGGTATTGTTTATTTCTTCAAATTTCACCCTTTTTTGTATATAAATAAATTGCTTTTGTTTGTAGATTATGATTTAGTTTCTTATTTTATTAGATAACCTATGTATTAGGACCCCTTAAGACATCCTATTAGGACCCCTTAAGACAATCTATTAGGACCCTTTAATAAATCTTATTACGACATAAATGAATATGTGTAAATAAAAATTAAACAATAATGAATTCTATTATTTACAATATATTAAGTCCATGAAACCAATATATGTTAATTCCATCAGAGTATAGCCCATGAAATAAAGTCCATGAAACAATATAATTGATTCCATGAGAAACCAAATATGTAGTCCATGAAATAATCAAATACAACCTATGAAATCATCTAAATCATATCGTCTCTATAATCAAGAGACCTCTTCACACCATGCAGACTACATGGATGACCTGAAGCACTTTGTACAAGAGAAATAGATATGAAATCAGATGTAAGATGATTAAAATTGATTTAATGACAGTTTAATTTATAATTTGTCATAAAATTAAATTACCATGATATTTGGCTATGCATGCTCTAGTGCACCTAGACCAGCCTCTAAATTCTTTGAATCAATCTACATATGTGCAAGAGAAAGAAAGTTGAAATTAGATGTAAGTCTACAATTAAAAATGATTTAATCCAATTTAATTTATAATTTAAATCATATTTAAATTATACCATAAGAGGTTGTGCACCCTCTATTCCAAGACTTGTTCGTACATGCTCAACTACAAGATGTGTCTCATGCTATAAAAGAAAAAGAATTGAAGGGTATGTGCAGGATCATCATGGAAAAAACAAGCCCTTAAGTGGCAATAAAAATTCAGAAAATCAGAGTTGGGAAACTTGACATAAAAATTTGAATAATTTATCTATATTATTTCAAAAATATATATGAATAGAATTTGTAGAAAAATGAATGTAGTTTCTAAACTACTAGGTTTATTTTAAAAAATTAAAAATCTATTTGGTGAAAATTTGAAATTTCAATGTAGTAGTACTTAAATTTCAGGGAAAAAATAAGAAGTAGGTGTTTGTCTGACCACCCTAACCACAATAAAATGATAATTTTTGTTTACAATATTTTAGATATAAGTAGAGGACTTATGTCCCGATGTGATGCATATTTTTTTGTAATTTTTTTCCATGTAAATAATTAATTATGATTTTTTTATTATGACTTTTAAAAAATATAAAAACTCATATGTCTGACCACCTTAACTTGGTCAAAACTTCATGAAATTCAAATTTTTTTTTGAATCCTATAGTATGTGAAGCATAGAATGTGACACATATTTTAGATTCAAAAAATGTGATACAGTTTGAAAGATATAATTTTTTTTCAATTAGCCTATCAATTAGGACTTTAGTCGTAATTCAAATAAAAAATGAATAATAATTATTTATTAAATTCAAAGTAAAGCATAATTTGTATTGGTGGAAAGTTGAGAATCTCCTTTAAAACCCCTTTTTGTTTCATCAAATTTGGGTAAAAAAAAGGTCATTAGCCACATGGGTCATCATATCACAATGTATAATTTGTAATTGACTTTAAATATAATGAAAAATTTAAATTACTATGATATTTGGCTACTTTGCATGTCATCCTTGAGGTGTTATGACCTCATCAAGGTAGAAAGTGGCACTAAAAAATTCCTACAAGCTCAAATTTAAAGCACGTATACTTGAATTAGTTTAAAATATATATATTCAAGTTTGCACACTATGTGTAGAAACTTTTTTATACAACCTAAAACTCAGATGCCTCATGAGTAGCCACCACATCTAATGTTTATTTGATCCCCATTCTCATTTTTGTGTCAACCTAGACATACATATAGAAATTTAATGCTTATAATATTTACAAGTGTACATGTACATTTGATATATAGTGAATTCAAGATTCATAATTGTAAGTATAGTAACAAGTTAAATAATTTATAATATAAATACACCTACCCCTAATGTGAGTTTCTTGATGATGGATGAGTGCTCGAAAAGCCCTCAGGTGGAATTGACATGGGAGTCAATTGAGTCTCTTGGACCAACTTAAATATTTAAAACATATGTTCATGATTGAATTACAAATTAAAAAGTCAGTTAAAACATTATTTCATATATAATTTTAAAAATTAAAATCAAAATGCCCCATAAGAGTTCCCAACTAGCACTGGTGTTGACATATGTACTTGAGGATCTGATGATTCCCTTATGGTCAAAGTCATCTACACCAAATAGTTTCATTGTTAGAACATGTTGCATTTTTTTTTGATATATATGTTCATTAAAATTCATATTTAATTCAACATGTAGATGCATATTTATACTTGTGTCACAATGTCTGTAGGTTGATGCTCTGCAGTAATAGATTCTACAAATGAACTAATGTTCCTAGATGATCTACCAGAATCTCCATGTCCACTCAAACTAGGTGTGGCATGATTAGGTCCATAGCATAACTAATGGAAGCTAGTACATACATGGGTTGTTGAAACTCATGGAGTGGTACTAGGACCAATTCCATATAATGCTCCATCATCGCGGTCTCTAGGCTACTGAACCACCATCGCAGTAGCATTCTCATCAAGGTTTCTTGTGAGCGTACTCAGAGATCCTAGTGTGGATATCACCACACGTTAATGCATAGGTGCAAGAATGAAAGGACCAAGAGGAGAAACAAGGGGTTGCACATGCACAGGGCATTGGGGATCAACCCTTTCCCCTAACCTTTGTTGTGGCATGCCACCACCAACACCCTAAAATGATTTAAAATTAAAATACTTGGGCTTTTCCCCAAAACAAATTCCACATATAATTTTCTCAAAAATAATTTCAAGTAAAATGTAATAGGCCTTCATGGTTGTAATTGATCTCATTCTATTTTTGTAAACTTGATGCATCTAGGCTTACAAAAGAAAAGAGGTGCCATGACGCAACCAAGTGATAGGAATGAGATAGTTTGATGTTTTCAAGGGTATTAAGTGTGCCTTAGACCATTTTTGGCTTGAAGTAGAGTCAATTGTGAAACACTTGAGTATATGTTGTCCTAATTTGACATAATTGGCATTTTTGCCAAATCAGGGGTAATTAAGCTTCCCAACGGTCCTCTAATTCAAAATTTGGTTGAAAGGACATTGGAAGTTGTTGAAAACATGTTATAATTCCTCATTTTGGTTGAGGCGGGTTATTGTTGGAGTTTCGAAGGAGATCCAATACAAAAAAATAAGATTGTTCTCTGATTTTTTGTGTTTTATGTTGATCTCGTGCTTGGTACGTCCTGTAATATTTTTGTAAAGTTTCAAAGCTGACATGGCTTGATAGGGGAATTATTTTTCTTCATTTTGGTGTTGGTTTGGCATAAATCGATAAATTAATAAGGGAGATCTCATGATTTTCTTGGAAGTGGCCAAAAACCCTCAAAAACTAGGGTTTTGTGAGAAAATTGCTTCTATCTTCCAATTCCACCATGTACAAATGCTAAATTTGGATGGAATGGAAGGTTATTATGTGTGCTTGAATTTCAAAGAGGTTTCAAGGGATGGAATGCAGGTTGGAGGGATATCTTTGATGATCTAGGCCTGGCATCTCTATGTGACAGGTGTAGTATTGTGCAAAAGACTAGTTTGTGTTAGATTGTGAGTGTTTTTGTTAATGAGGGTGCTTGGGATCATTTGAAATGAGTCTAATAATTATATAGGATTTTTTTTGTGGCTAAGGGGTGTTGGGGTGTGCCAAGGTACTCAGTTCCTTGTGTTGAGTAGCCTAATTCGGCCTATCTTGTAGCCTTCAATTTTGGCTTGTTCTGGCTTTCTCTTCTATGGTCATAATGTGGGGCTTTGAGATCCTGTAGGGATTGGTGTAAGGTACCCAAAACTAGTATCTTTGGTCTGTTTACTACCTTCTAAGTGGTTCTTGTTTTGATTTTCCTAGTTGGATAGGCTACAAGGGATGTGAGGCCTAATTTTGGAAGCGGTAGGTAAATGGTTGTTCCCGAGCATAAGGTTAGATGTGTTGGGTTGGTTTGGTCATGTTGAAGGTTTTATAGTTCATTCCAAGCCTTTGGTTATTTTTGGTTTGGAAAATCACATGCTGGGTGGTTGATTTGCCCTGTTGAGTCAAGTGAAGGTTGATGTCTTGGTGGCATATTTGAGAGAAGTTGTGTCAAATTGATTCTTGGGTTTCCACCACTCTGCATCAAAGTGGTATCAGAGCTAATTCTGCTTGTGGGAAGTTGTAAAGGGATTGTGAATAGGTAGAGAGTGAAGAATAATTCCTCCAAAAGGTGGGTTTGTGGTTGTCAAGGAGTTGAAAGCCCTAAAAGAGAAGGTCAAAGCATTAGAATCCAAAGAGAGAAGAAGAGTGGCTATTGATGAGTAGAGGGTTATGAGGAAGATCCTCAATCTGTTGAAGAGATGGATTTTGTGGAAAGGAGATTCTTGGGTGCTTTGTAAACCATAAAATTAGAGTCCTTTGAAGCTAAGATGGACATACCAATGTATGGAGGCAAGATGAATGTTGAGGCACTACTAGAGTGGGTAGATGTCCTGAACAATTACTTTGAGTACAAGGAAATGGAAGATAGCAAGAAGGTTAAGTTTTCCAAGACCAAGTTGAGTGGGTCAACCTTGATTTGGTGGAATTATCACCAAGGAGAAAGAGTGAAAGCGGGTAATAACATGATTACTTCACGGGAGAGAATGGTGAGAAGATTGGAAGCACAATTTCTCCTTGCAGATCACGAAGTACAAGTGTTTAAGAAATTGAAAAACTTAAAGAAAAATGGCATGGATGTGTCAACCTACACTGAAGAGTTTCATAAGCTATGTATGAGGTGTGACCATGTGGAGAATGAGAAAGAGAAATTGGCTAGGTATTGGAATGGCCTAAGGTTTACAATTAAAGATGAGATCAGCCTAATGACCCCTAAGATAGTGGAAGAGTGTTTCCAAGTGGCATGTAGGTCTGAAGAGAATTTGAGAAGGAAGCAAGAGTAGCAAGGAAGGGGTAGAGGTGGAAAATTCAAAGGAAGAGGTAGTTTTGGTGGAAGAAATTAGTCACAAAGACAACAAGGGAAGTCAAGTGGAAAAGAGGAACAAGGTCAAGAGTCAAGAGGTGGATTTAGGGGTAGGAGACCTAATGGAAGAGGAATATTTAGTGGAAGAGGTTCAAATTCATTCTCTGGAAGATGCTACACTTGTAACCAATTTGGATACCCATCCTTCAAGTTCCCTGAAAAAAAAGCTTCAAACTCTTATGGTGGGGATAGGAGAAACTAGTTGGTGCAAGAAGAGGATGCTCAAAGTGTCACTTCACCTTCTAGACCTGTTGATCCTGAGATTGGAGAAAACTTGATGATGAGGAGGACACTTTTGAAGGTACCAAGTACCAAGGAGCCACCACAGAGGAAGTCCTTGTTCAGGACCACATGAAAATCCCATGGAAAGGTTTGCAAGTTAATTGTAGACTTAGGCTCTACTGATAATCTAGTGTCCTTAGAGATGGTTGGAAAACTGAAATTGAAAAAAATTCCTCATCCTAACCCTTACAAGGTATCATTGCTAAATAAGGATCAACAAGTGCTTATCAATGAGCAAGCTTGGGTAGAATTTCATATTGGAGACTATAAGGATAAAATCCTTTGTGATGTCACCCCCATGGACACTTGCCACCTACTTCTAGGCCATCCTTCACAGTATGATAGGAAAGCCCAACATGATGGGCAGAAAAATACCTACAAGATCAACAAACATGGGGAATATTTCACCCTAAACCCTTTTACGGATGAAGGTATGGAGAAAAAACTTGGGTATAGTATCATGATGGTAGGGGAGAAAGAGATTTTGTGGACCTTAAAGAAAGAAGGAGGTCTAGGGTTTGCTTTGATTGTTAAGCCAAAGTGCAGGTTTGTTTTGTCTACAAACAAAGGAGAACCCATCCCTAGTGAAGTTTGAATCTTGTTGGAAAAGTATAAGGACATTGTGGTAGATGAATTTCCTAGTTCCCTGCCTCCAATTAGAGATATTAGTCACCATATTGATCTAATACCAAGTGCTACATTGCCTAACAAGGCTTCCTACAAGATGACCCTTGCTCAAAATGAAGAGATAGCAAAGCAAGTGTAAGAATTATTGGACAAAGGCCTAGTGAGGAATATTTTGAGCCCTTGTGTTGTCCCAACCATGTTGGCTCCTAGGAAATATGGTAAATGGAGGTTATGCACTAATTATAGAGCCATAAATAGGATAACCATCTGATATAGGTTCCCCATGCCAAGAATGGAGGACCTTATGGATTGTCTAGGAGGGGCTTACTATTTTTCAAAGATTGACTTGAAAAGTGGATATCATCATATTAGGATAAGAGAGGGGAATGAATGGAAAACAGCATTCAAGACTAGTGAGGGTCTCTATGAGTGGATGGTTATTCCCTTTGGTTTGTCCAATGCCCCTAGTACCTTCATGAGATTAATGAATGAGGTATTGAAACCATTTATTGGAAAATTTGTTGTGGTTTATTTGGATGACATTATTGTATTTAGGAGGTCCAAGGAGGAGCATTTGAAGCATCTTTATATAGTTCTAAGGTGGTTGTATGAAGAGGGATTGTTGATCAACATGCTTTAAAAATGTGATTTTATGAAAGAAGAATTGGTCTATCTTGGGTTTGTCATAGAAAAAGGCAGTTTGAAAATGGATCCATCAAAGGTTGAGGCCATTCTCAATTGTCCAACACCTAGGTCAATGGGTGATGTGAGGATATTTCATGGCTTTCCAAGCTTCTACAAAAAATTCATAAATAATTTCAGCCACATTTGTGTACCAATCATAGACACAATCAAGGGAGATAATAAGAGCAAGTTCCTATGGACCAATGAAGTAGATGAAAGGTTTGAATACTTGAAAAGAAAGGTATCACAAAAATCTATCCTTTCTCTTCTTGATTTTAATATTTTTTTTACTATTGAATGTGATGCAAGTGGTCAAGCAATAGGTGTTGTCCTAAGTCAAGAGGGCAGGTCGGTTGCATTCTTTATTGAAAAACTAAATGAGGCTAAGAGGAAATATTCTTCATATGATCTAGAGTTGTATGCTATGGTCCAAGCCTTAAAGAAATGGAGGCATTACTTGTTACCAAAGGAGTTTTTGGTATTTACTAACAACCATGCACTTAGTTTCTTGAATGGACATGAAAAATTGAACCAAAAGCACATGAAGTGAGTTGAATACTTACAAGATTACACTTTCTCCATAAAGCACAAGAAGGGACAAGCAAAAAAAGTTGAAAATTCCCTTAGTAGAAAGGTCATGATAGTTCAAGAAGTTCAATTTCAAAGTGTGGGCATAGAAGCTCTTAAAGGTATGTATAAGGAGGATGAAGATTTCAAGGATTCTTTTGATGTTTTTTCTTAGTTTTTAGATGCTTTTCACACTGACTATGTTGATTATGTTTTGCAAGATGGAATATTGTTTAAAGGGGCTCAATTGTGCATACCCAAGTGTTCTATGAAGGAGAATTTGATAAAATAAAAGAATAGCAAGAGTCGTGGGGCGTATTTTGGACTTGAAAAAACCTTGGAGCAGGTTAGGAGATTTTGTTTTTGGCCTACAATGCAGGTGGATGTAAGAAAGTTTGTGAAAGCTTGAACCATATGTCAAAGAGCAAAGGGAACTACTTCAAATGTTGGTCCTTACCAACCTCTACCAATCCCAAATAGACCTTGGGAAAGCATAAGTATGGATTTTTTCTTAGGATTTCCTAATGCACAAAGGGGAGTTGATAGTTTTTTTTTAGTGGTTGATAGATTTAGCAAAATGGCCCATTTTATTCCTTGTAAATGAACTAGTGATGCTTCTAACATTGCAGGTCTATTTTTCAAGGAGCTTATGAGAATGTATGACATTCCTATGAGCATTGTATCAGATAGGGACTCCAAGTTCATAGATCTTTTTTGGAGGACCCTATGGAGAAATTTGGGGACTAACTTGCAATACAGTTCTTCCTACCATCCTCAAATGGATGGAAAAATAGAGGTGGTAAATAGATCACTTGGAAACTTGCTAAGGTTCTTAACAAAGGACCATGATCTTCAATGGGATTTGGTGCTACCCCAATCAAAATATGCTTATAATGATTCCCTAAACAAGAGCATGGGAAAAAGTCCCTTTGAGGTGGTGTATGGAATGAACCCAAAAGGAATCTTTAAAGGGAATGGAGAAGAGAAGTGCAGAAGGAGAGGAGTTTTCCATTGCAATGAAATCCATTCATGATCAAGTGAAGGAGAATCTCAAGAAGAGTGTGGAAAAATACAAAGAGAGGGAAAATTTAAAAAGTATGAATGTTTAGTATAAGGTGGGAGATATGGTTTTTGAATACTTGAAGAAAGAAAGGTTACCTAAGGGAAAATACACCAATCTTCACATGCATAAAATAGGCCCTTGCAAGATAATTTATACATTTGGGAAAAATGCCTATTAGATAACACTCCCTCCTAGAGTGGCTATCTCCCCCATATTTAATGTTGCTAACTTGTACCACTTTAAGGGATATTTGTATGTAGGTACAGGTGTGGAATTTGATGAAGATTGTGTGCAGGACCTTCAACCATCTGAACCTTTGAAACTTGAAGCAATCCTAGACATTAAGGAGGTGAAAAGGATAAGAAAAAAGGTATACTGTAATGAATACTTGGTTAAATGGAAAGGTCTTCCATATGAAGATGCAACTTGGATGAGTGAAGAAGACATCAAACAACATGGTACTACTCTGCAATAGTTGATCTCAGGTGGTATTTGAGATCTCTTCCACCCCAGGTGTATGGTGTAGGGGCAACTAGGGGTTTTCATGTCTCCATGAGGCTTTTAGAATTTTTGTTTGTTTTTCCCAAAGTTTTGTGATGTAATAAGGTACCATGGACCATTTCAAGTAGAATGTAATAGGTCTTCATGGTTGTAATTGATCTCAAGCTCTTTTTGTAAACTTGGTGCATCTAGGCTTAAGAAAGAAAAGAGATGCCATGATGCAACCAAGTGATAGGAATAAGATAATTTGATTTTTTCAAGGGTATTAGGTGTGTATTAGACCATTTTTGGCTTGAATTAGAGTCAATTGTGAAACACTTGAGTATATGTTGTCCTAAGTTGACATAATTGGCAATTTTTCCAAATCAGGGGAAATTAAGCTTCCCAATGGTCCTCTAATTCAAAATTTGGTTTAAAGGACATTGGAAGTTGTTGAAAAAATGTTATAATTCCCCATTTTGGTTGAGGAAAGTTGTTGTTGAATTTTTGAAAGAGATCCAATACAAAAAAATAAGATTGTTCTCTAATTTTTTGTGTTTTCAGCTGATCTTGTGCTTGGTACAACCTGTAATATTTATGTACAGTTGGAAATCTGACATGGATTGATAGGGGAATGATTTGGCTTCCTTTTAGTGGTGGTTTTTTGTAAATCCATAAAGGAATAAGGGAGATCTCATCATTTTCCTAGAAGTGGCCAAAAACCCTCAAAAATGAGGGTTTTGTGCGAAAATTGCTTATATCTTCCAATACCACCATGTAAAAATGCTAAATTTGGATGGAATGGAAGTTTCTTATGTCTTCTTGGATTTCAAGGAGGTTTCAGGGGATGACATGCAGGTTGGAGGTAGATCTTTGAAGATCTAGGCCTAGCATCTCTATGTCACAAGCCAAGTATTGTGCAAAAGACTGATTTTTGTTAGGTTGTGAGTGTTTTTGTTAATGAGGGTGATTGGGATCATTTGAAATGAGTTTGATAATTCTATAGGAACTTTTTTGTGGATAATGGTTGTTGGAGTGTTCCAAGGTACTTAGTTCCTTGTGTTGAATAGCCTAATTTGGCCTATTTTGTAGCCTTCAATTTTGGCCTGTTGTGGCTTTATCTTATGTGGTCATGTGTGGGGCTTTGAGATCCTATAAGGATTGGTGTAAGGTACCCAAAACTAGTATCTTTGGTATGGTTATTTCCTTCTAAGTAGTTTTTGTTTTGACTATCCTAGTTGGATAGGCTATAAGGGATGTGAGGCCTAGTTTTGGAAGCAGTAAGTAAATGGTTGTTCCCAAGCATAAGGTTAGATGTATTGGGTTGGTTTGGTCATGTTGAAGGTTTTCAGGTTCATTCCAAGCCTTTGGTTATGTCTGGTTTGGCAGATCCCATGTTGGGTGGTTGAGTTGCCCTATTGAGTCAAGTGAAGGTTGATGTCTTGGTTGGAATATTTGAGAGAAGTTGTGTCAAATTGATTCTTGGGTTTCCACCACTCTACATAAATAAAATAAGGTGCTAGATAGGATTTTGTTATTTTTTAGGTTTAATTTTTTTTTTATTGTTGGCAAAACAAGAAGATACAACTGAGAGGGGCGGTGAATCAGTTGTAACGGAATCAACAACTTTAATCAAAATATTAACCTTTAATTCCAGATCTGATGAAGAATAGTTAAAGAAAGAATTACATAACACATCAAAAACACATAACACCAATATATTTGTATGGAAACCCTGTTAAGGGAGAAAAACACGATGGAGGTTAATCCGCAATTATATCCTGTTAAAAGCATAATGAAAAATGAATAAGGAAAGCACTTGCATTCAGGCACGTTGCCTAGAGCACACTACTCAGAGGGAAGGCTCACTGCATTACATATAGTAATTAGATTAAAACCATCTGAGTGGGATGAATTGAGAAAATAGCTTCTTCAAAAGATTGATGACAGTTTTGGTTAGGCACATACACTTTGCTTAATCTTGTTTCACATTTTGCTCTGCTCTTGAATGATTTGACATTTATTTGCACGTGTACATCACTTGTACACTTAAGCACACACCACCCACACTTCATACCACAAAACAACCTTGCTTATATATCTGCTACACGGATTTACATCAACAACTTCATCGGCCATAAATAATAGATGAATTATAACTGTCAGCCTCAATACATGAATAAATATTTATGCACACCAACACAAGTTAGTCACGACAAAGATAGAACCCAAACCAACATCCTCAAACATGCCAAACAACAAGAAACTAATCCATAAGGATCTGCAACACGCTACCACCATCATGCCGGCCAAGAACGTGAATACTAGAACATACATCAAAAAAATATTCAACCACGATCTCACCAAATAGCACGAGCATGCAACAAAGATAGAAAACAATCTAGAATCATCCACAAACATCACAAGAACATACACAACAACTGAAATTACCAGAATTCCAACTTCCTCTTCCAAGAACAACTGCTACAGTACCAGAATGACTGTAGGAACACCAAAACACTTTACTTGCATAAATCTTGATGTGTACCACTGATAATTTTGGACATCATACTAGATATGTTCAGCAATAAACCCATTAGCGTGAAACACCTAAATATCAATGTACATAACATTTCACCATTCTGACCTTCTTAGCTTCACTAGCTACCAGCACATATGTTTAATACAATTTTCTCAATATCCTCGACATATACAGCCTTAAGCATCACCAATTCTAATAGTGTTGACATCAATGACAACCACATATCAGCAACACAACCAAAACATCCTACAATCTCCCCCTTTAGCATTGATTGCAACACATGATGTGAAAAAGAATAGCATCAACCCAAACTAACTCTTCCATCTTCTCCCTTGGCTCTAAATGCACTTCTCCCCCTTTGTTCCACAAAGGTTCTTTACTTGACACTTATCTCCTATTGTAATTTTTCACATTGTACCTCTCCCCCCCTTTGACATCAATGGAAAAGGTTCACAGTTCTGAACCACATATTTTAAAACATCTGACTACTCCCCCTGAGTAGCAGTCACAACATCAATTCAAAATAAGATATAGAAATGAATTCACAGATGGATGCAAACACCTGCATCATCAGCCCTAATCAGGAGGGAAAATCACCCCTAGCTTGCTTTTGAGGTACTCAAAATTATCTTTAGGCAATGGTTTAGTGAAGATATCAGCAACTTTCTCTTTAGTAGGTACATATTCCAGTTTGACTTATTTCTCACTCACTTTATCTTTCAAGAAGTGATACTTGATGAAGATATGCTTTGTCTTTGAATGCATCACTAGATTCTTGGAAATGTTTATGGCACTTGAATTATCATAGAATATGGTAATAGGATCTTCATACTCAATCTTGACATCACTTAGCATCTGCTTCATCCACATTACTTGAGTACTGTTATTAGCAGTAACAATGTATTCTGCTTCAGCAGTAGATAAGGAAATTGAGTTCTGCTTTTTGCTTAACCAAGACACCAGCTTCTTCCCTAGGAAGAACGCACTACCACTTGTACTTTTCATGTGATTAGTATCACTTACCCAATCCGCATCAGTATAAGCATTCAGAATAAGACCATCATCCTTTGGATACCATAATCCAAAATCAATTTTTCCTTTCAGGTATCTTAAGATTCTTTTTACAACAACTACATTTGATTCCTTTGGATATGCCTGAAATCTAGCAACCATGTATACAACATTCATTATATTTTTCCTTGTCTGAGTTAAATATAGTAATCCACCAATCATTGACTTTTATCTAGTTTGATTTTCTTTAGGATTCTCATCCTTCTATGTCAATTTGCATCCAGTCACCATAGGTGTGCCAACTGGCTTTGATTCTTCCATCCCAAACTTTTTCAGCAACTCCTTTACATATTTGGACAGAGATATAAAGATTCCATCTTCTAACTGAGTAATTTGCAATCCTAAAAATAATTTTAGTTCACCTATCATTGAGATTTCAAATTCACTTTTCATTTCATCAGCAAATTTCATACACAAATCATCTTCACCTTCAAAAATAATATCATCAACAAAAAATTCAATTATCAGCTCTTTATCCTGATCCAACTTGAAATATAGATTACTATTAGTAGTACCCTTACCGAATCCAAGCTTCAAAAATTATTTGTCCAATCTATCATACCAAGCTCTAGGGGCTTGCTTAAGTCCATACAGAGCTTTCTTCAATAGACATACCATGTCCTTTTCATCAGTCAATAGAAATCCATCTGGTTGTTCAACATAAACTTCTTCTTCTAGTTCACCATTCAGAAATGTTGACTTTACATCCATCTGATAAACTTTGTGATTCTTGAAAGTAGCATAAGAAATAAATAATCCCACAACTTCTATTCTAGCAATAGGGGCAAAATTTTCATCAAAATCTATACCTTCCATTTTTTAATACCCTTTGCAAACCAATCTTGCTTTATTTTTTACCACTTCACCTTGTTCATTAAGTTTATTCCGAAATACCCATTTGGTTCCAATCACATTCTTGTCTTTAGGTCTAGGAACAAGTTCCCATGTCTCATTTTTTTGTATCTACATTAGTTCTTCTTTCATGGATTCCATCAAATATTCATCTTTGCATGCTTCATTGACATTGTTAGGCTCAACTTTAGAAATCAAAAAATATTCTTCTAGAATTATCCTTCTAGTTTGTACACCTTTACTCCTATCATCAATGATCTGACTATCAGAATGATTTTGCCTTACATACCTAGGAGTTATGAAGTTCTCTCTTACCTCGTGTACCTATGATCTTTCTTCTGCATCTTTACTAGTTTCTGCTTCTTGATTTCCTTGGTTCACCAAAACAATTTGTAGTTGACTATGTGACTGAACATTTTTTCCATTGTTAGAATTGTCATGATTACTATCTGAATCATATCCATTACATTTGGATGGTCTTTCAATATCTTCATCAACTTTGACATTATCACTTTCAACTATTTTCTTCAACCTTATTAAAACACCAGTAAGCTTTGCTCTTAGTAGAGTAACCTAGGAAAATTCCTTTATCACTTCTAGCATAAAACTTTCCTATATCATCATCTCTCTTGATGTAGCATTTGCTTCCAAAAAATTTGAAATACTTCACAGTAGGCTTATAACCAAACCATAGCTCAAAAGGAGTCTTACCAGAATTATTGTTGACATTTACCCGGTTGATAGTGCACACAAAAGTGCTTACTACTTCTCTCCAGTGGAAATGAGGAACATTTGCTTCCAACATCATGGTTCTAGCAGTGTCTAGAACTATTATGTTCTTTCTTTCAACAACTCCATTCTATTGTGGGGTCCAAGGAGCAGATAATTATCTTTGAATTCCATGCTCTTCACATAAAGTATTGAATTCTCTGGAAGTGAATTCTCCGCCTCTGTCAGATCTCAAACATTTAACCTTCAAACCTGTCTCATTCTCTACCATAAATTTTGAACTTTTGAACTTTTCTAATGCTTCATGTTTTTCTCTTAAGAAAGCAACCCATATCATTCTTGAATAATCATCAATAAGAAACATAAAGTACCTTTCCCCTCATAGAATTTTGATTCTAGAGGGACCACATAGATCAGTATGTACCAATTCCAATACTCCATTAGAGTTGTATTGTTTGCTCTGAAAATGGTTTCTAGTTTGCTTTCCCATCTGATATTCCTTGCACATAGTGTTAGTAGGCTTCACTATCTTAGGAAGATCTTTGACCACTTGAGAATATATTATCCTTACAATATTATCAAAGATCACATGACATAACCTCCTATGCCATAACTAGCTTGCATCAATATGAGCAATCAAGCAACTTCCATTAGCAATACTCAACTAAAAGATATTACC
Organism: Sequoiadendron giganteum; assembly: GCA_007115665.2. Classification (NCBI taxonomy): domain Eukaryota; kingdom Viridiplantae; phylum Streptophyta; class Pinopsida; order Cupressales; family Cupressaceae; genus Sequoiadendron; species Sequoiadendron giganteum. The sequence continues at coordinate 85,777,023 of CM021100.1, read as the reverse complement.
TTTTTTCTTTGTACCTAAGGAAATTACTCTGCATGTATTTCCCAATATCCTGCACTTACCATCCTTGAATTGAAGATTGTATCCCTTGTCTACCATCTATCAGAGACTCAAAAAATTATTCTTTAAGCCTTCTACATAAATAACATCATCAATATTATGCTTACTATGTTGTTAGAATAAGTGGACTAATTTAAATAAGTAAACTAACACACCAATGAAACATTAGATTAAAGGAAACTAATTAAAAATACAAAACAAACTCAAATTAACAGCAACTCCTTCAAATGAGTTCCATTGTTCTCTATCTCCAAGGATTCGATACAAGTTACTATCTCTCAATTGGTGTAAGCAACAACTTGTTGAAATGACAACTTAGGAGAAAGAGATTTATGCAGCATGCATGTCTATTGCTATGTGATTGAAGCTATGAAGTTGAAGAATTAAAATGCTATGAACTTGAAAATGATTATGCTAAGATGCTGATTTGAATGCAACTATAATGATTATGCTAAATTCACAAAATCTAGGATCCTTTTCAACTCACAAGAGGGTTATATTTATAGATTTTTGAAGGCAAGAATCCAGTTGGCCAAGATCAACGGTTGAGTTCAAACCTAACAAAATGAATGGTGAGAGATTGAGAAGTTGAGAAAAAGATGGAAGGTTGAGAGAATAAAGGGAGATGTTTCCTCCTATACAGCCTTTTCCATTCAAAAATGAAGGAAAGTTGCCATTTGTGCACTTCATTTATGAAGAGTTAGTTGATAGCTTGAGGATAAATCTCTAATTAAATAAATAAATTTATTTAAATATGTGTGACATGAGTTTAGAAGTTTCCATAATTAAATAATTAATATTTAATTACGTGTGAGAGATGATAAAAAGCACTTTAATTAAATATGAAATAAAGAAAATTTCTAATTAAATATTTTAGAATATTTAATCATAGTGGAGAAAAGAAAGCTTCTAATTAAATATTTTTAGAATATTTAATTAAGTGGAGAGAAGAAAGCTTTTAATTAAATATTTTTAGAATATTTAATTAAGTGGAGAGAAGAAAGCTTCTAATTAAATATTTTTAGAATATTTAATTAAGTGGAGAGAAGAAAACTTCTAATTAAATATTTTAGAATATTTAATTATATGAAGAGAAGAAAGTTTCTAATTAAATATTTTTAGAATATTTAATTAAGTGTAGAAAATGAATTTAGAAGAATATTTCATTATTTAAAAATTCAAACTTCAAATAATATGATAATTAATATAAATAAATTATGGAATTTATTTAATTTAATTAAGAAGAAGATGATGATAATTAAATAAACTTATGTATTTAATTAAGCTAGAAGAATTAGAAAGGTGAACGATATAAATAAATAATTAAATTTATTTATATGTAGATGACTTTAGAATATTAATTAAATAATTCATATTTAATTAATTAACAGGCTTGATTTATAATGACCATTTTTAGATGTGTACACTTACCACCAAAAGAAATAGTGTTGAGCTGCCACGAATCACACCAGAAGTGTTGTCTCCAAATCTTACAATGCCACCATCATAATTCTCCAAGCTAAAAAACTTATTTTTTTCACCAATCATATGATATGAGCATCTGTTGTCAATCACCCATTCATCCTTTTCTTCAACTTTGGTTGCAAGAGCTTTTTCAGCATTCACACTACTAGCAGATTCAGTGGACACTTGACCATTTTCTTTGATAGCAATAAATACCCATCCATCTTCATTTCCAATTGCTTTATCAGATTCATCATCAGTAACACTTCTTCAACATAACAACACTTTATTTGAAATCTAGTGTCTTCAGGCTTGTATTTAGAAATTCTTTCAAGACACCTTGATGCATTGTAGGAAAAAAAATTAATAGGTAGCTTTCCTTTGTAGTTACCATGGCCTCTGGATTCTCTTCTTACAATTAGTGCTTCTAGTTCTTCTAGCTCTCTTTCTTCATCTTCATACCTAAATTTCTTTTTGGAACTTTCTCTTGTATCATATTTCTTTTTCCCAGAACAGTGGCTTTGAATGCAGATTCCACTTTACGAGTAGATTCACCAAATTCGCTCAACTCAAAGGCTGCAAGTTTTCCAATTAGAATTTATCTTGTTATTTTAGTCACTGACTTGAGTTCATCAATAGCATGAGCTTTCACTTTCTAGGAAGGAGGCACAGATCTAAGTATCTTAGAAAAAAATTCTTCTTCATCCAAGACACCACTGACACATCTGATGCTTGTCACCAGTTCATTTATCTTCTAAGAGAAAGAGTGGATGTTCTCATCTTCACTCATCTTCATGTCCTCCCATTTTCCTTTTAGACTTTGTAGCTTAGCAACTTTCACAAGTGGATCTCCTTCATACAATAACTACAACTTTGTCCAGATCTCATGTGCAATCTTCAGACCCATCACATTTGACATTTTAGAATATATCAAGGAACTCACCAATGCTTCAATAACTCTAGTATTAATTTCAGATTCTTTGATCTCATCAACAGTAGAGGGACCATTTTGAGGAATAGTATATGTATCTTTTGTAATCTTCCAAAAGGGTTCGCCAATGCACTTCAAATGACATTCCATTCTGACTTTCCACATGGTGTAGTTTGCACCATCGAATCTTAGACTATCCTTCTTGTAAGATGGCATCTCAGATCACCTCAAGTTGTTAAGCTTCACCTTCAGAGGAACTAGCTCTGATACCAATTGTTGGAAAAACAAGAAGATACAACTGAGAAGGGGGTGAATCTGTTGTAATAGAATCAATAACTTTAATCAAACTATTATCCTTTAACTCCAGATCTGATGAATAATAGTTAAAGCAAGAATTACAAACACATCAAAAACACATAACACCAATATTTTTGCGTGGAAACCCTATTAAGGGAGAAAACCACGACGAAGGTTAATCCAGAATTATACCCTGTTAAAAGTATAATGAAAAATGAATAAGGAATGCACTTGCATTTAGGCACACTGCCTAGAGCACATTGCTCAGAGGGAAGGCTCACTGCCTTACATACTATAATAAGATTAAAACCATCTGAGTGGGATGAACTGAGAAAATAGCTTCTTCAAAAGCTTGATGATAGTTCTAGTTAGGCACATACACTCTGCTCAATCTTCTTTCACATTTTTCTCTGCTCTTAAATGATTTGACATTTATTCGCACTTGTACATCACTTGTACACTTGAACACACACCACCCACACTTCATGCCACAAAACAACCTTGCTTATATATCTGCTACACGGATTTACATCAACAACTTTGTCAGCCATAAATAATAGATGAATTATAACTGTCGACCTCAATACATAAATAAATATTTATGCGCACCAACACAAGTCTATCACAACAAAGATATAACCCAAACCAACATCCTCAAACACGCAAAACAACAAGAAATTAATCCATAAGGATCCACAACACGCTACCAGCATCATGTCAACCAAGAACATGAATACCCAAACATACATCCGAAAAATATTCAACCACGATCTCACCAAATAGTGCAGACGTGCAAAAAAGATAGCACATGATCTAGAATCATCCACGAACATCACAAGAACATACACAACAACTAAAATTACCAAAATTCCAACTTCCTCTTCCAAGAACAACTGCTACAGTACCATAATGACTATAGGAACACCAGAACACTTTACTTGCACAAATCTTGATGCGTACCATTGAGACTTTTGGACATCATACTAGATAGGTTCATCAATAAACCCATTAACATGCAACACCTAAATATCAACGTACATAGCATTTCACCATTCTGACGTTCTTAGCTTCACTGGCTACCATCACATATGTTTAATACAATTTTCTCAATATCCTCGACATATACAGCCTTAAGCATCACCAATGCTAATAGTGTTGACATCAATGACAACCACATATCAGCAACACAACCACAATGTCCAACATATATGAGATACCATCTGCATAAAATCATCTCATCTCCTCCCTATATCGTTGATGCCTATCTAATTCAAAATTAATAGACTTAATGGCATTGACAACATTTTACATTGTAGATGCAAATCATCTCACATGTGGTGCAATTAGTGCTTGATTTTGAATAGAATTGATTTGATTTCGAATGGATACAACATTTTCATTGATATGTGCTCGCAAGTGAGCCTGATCGGATCTAGCCGGTAGTAGAGGTGGGATATGAGGTAAAGGGGGTGGAGGGGGAGAGGGTGGAGTTGGAGGTTTCTGAGGAGGTTGATTAATGATATCATCAATATCAAATTAATCCATGATGATATATATATGTGTATATATATAAGTGTTCACCTGCATTAAAATATACAAAATTAACATACAAACTTACAAGAAATAGTTAGATTTTAAATATACATGTAAATTTGTTTAAATAGGATGTGGATACATATACATACACATACATACATTGATTCAACTTGAGCATGTACATATTAATTTCAAAATTTAAGATACATGCATTTAAAATAAAAAAATAATATATATAATGCATGCATACATCATCCAACTTTAATATCTAGAACTATGTAATTTTAATACATTTACATACTAAAAAATAAACTTAAAACATTCACAAAAAGCTCATTATATCTAACGCATGTAGATTACATTTTTCCAACAGGAGAAACTATGATAGTAGTAATAAATTATATTATTATAAATTCATCATTATACTATTATATTCATCAATTCAACACAAACAAAAATATCCATCCAACCAAATTCATAAATTCATCACTAAAAATATCCATCCAACCAAATTCAGAAATTCATCACTAAAAATAGATCCATCCAACCAAATTCGTAAATTCATCACTAAAAATAACCATAGGACCAAATTCATAAATTCATCACTGAAAATATCCATTGAACCAAATTTATAAATTCATCACTAAAAATATCCATCCAACCAAATTCATAAATTCATTAATATAAGATCATTGTCTTAATTTATAAAGTGTTGCAGTTACTGCATCTCTTCATTTCTTTGTGTTTTCCTTTTTAGAATCAAATGTTCTCCTCTCCTCTAGCCATCATCGATGCTCATCTAAGACCACATCCATCAACCTTATAGCATCAACAAAATTTTGCATCGTAGATGCAAAATGCCTCAAAGGTGGTGCAATAAATTCTTCATTCTAATTAGTGTTGATTTTATCTTGAATGGATCTAACATTGTCATTGATCTGTGCTTGCAAGTGAGCACTATCAGATTCAGGTGGTGGAGGTGGGGGGTTATGAGTTGGAGTGGGTGGAGGTGGATTACGAATATCATTGTTATTGAATTGATCTATGATCTCTAAGATATAAGTGTACCTGCATTATATTTGTAATTTCAAAATGTAAGATACATGTTTAGGAAATACCCTTAAACCATTGAATATAAATGGCCTAACTGAATACAAATGATAAAAAATTTAAGCCTCATTTATGTCTAAAGCATGTTGAATGAAAAAAAAATTAGTTATTAATATAGGATGGCTTAAGGGGATCTATGTATTAAGGTCCTAGGACAAAATGATGGATTTCGAGTTTAGGGTAATAGGATGGCTTAAGGGGATCTATGTAGTAAGGTCCTAAGACAAAATTACATGGCTTAAGGGAATAAAATTTGAAGTTTCCCAAGGCAACCAAATTTCACTAAGGTCCTAAAACAAAATGAATGCTTTAGGGTTTAGGGTTTAGGGTAATAGTATGGCTTAAGGGGATCTATGTAGTAAGGTCCTAGGACAAAATAACATGGCATAAGTGAATAAAATTTGGTGAAGTTTCCCAAGGAAACCAAATTTCATTAAGGTCCTATGATAAAATGAATTATTTAGAGTTTAGGGTTTAGGGTAATAGGACGGCTTAAGGGGATCTATGTAGTAAGGTCCTAGGACAAAATGACATCACTTAAGTGAATAAAATTTGGTGAAGTTCCCCAAGGCAACCAAATTTCATTAAGGTCCTAGGAAAAAATGAAAGCTTTAGGGTTTAGGATTTAAAGTTTAGGGTTTAGGGTTTAGGGTAATAAGATGGCTTAAGGGGATTTGTGTATTAAGGTCCTAGGAAAAAATGATTGATTTAGGGTTTAGGATGATAGGATGGATTAAGGGTATCTTTGTAGTAAGGTCCTAGGACAAAATGAATGCTTTAGGGTTTAGGGTTTAGGATAATAGGATGGATTAAGGGGATCTATGAATTAATGTCCTAGGATAAAATGATGGATTTAGGGTTTAGGGTAATAGAATGGCTTAAGGGGATCTATGAATTAAGGTCCTAGGATAAAATGATGGATTTAGGGTTTAGGGTAATAGGATCGCTTAATGGGATCTATGTAGTAAGGTCCTAGGAAAAAATGACATGGCTTAAAGGAATAAAATTTGATGAATTTTCCCAAGGCAACCAACTTTCATTAAGGTTCTAGAAAAAAATGAATGCTTTAGGGTTTAGGGTCTATGAAGTAAGGTCCTAGGACAAAACATTTGATGGTTTAAGGTGATCTATGAAGTAAGGTACTACAAATACACTGTAAATAATGAAGCACTATCTTCCTCAACTCGATGTGTTTACTAAAATTTAATATCTTAAAGGGTCTCCAAAAGACCTTGCAATATTCTATAATTTTTTTATTGGTTGAGCTACTCATGGTATAAATAAAATGTTAGTTACATTCTAAAACATAAAAGGCTTCCAAAATGAGAATCCTTCCAAATAATGGACTTGATGGAACCTAAAAATGTTGAAGGCTCTAGACTATAGTTTAATCACTAAATATTGAATGTATATTAGTGTTTTAAATTGTGTTTTCTTAGGAAACTTCACAAAATTTTGAGAACTTCTTTGATCCCCTGGATGCATTCTGGAAGGGTGATGTGTAATTTTTCCTTTGGATTTGATTTTCTACGGTGAGGGCATGTGAAGGGGGAATTTACACAAGGGGTTCAAATTTTCTCCTATACAGGAAGACTTTCCATCTCACCTCAAACGTCATTCAACACTTTTCACCAAGGTTGATGACTTGGTCAAATAGGTTTTTGGTTTACACATTTCAAGTGATCCTAAGGTTGACATGTATAGGACACTTTTCTTCTCATTTGTGCCACATCATGGGGTACTTGTCAATCCACATGATAGGTGGATTGCATATACCTTTCATATATATGCAAGGCCTTATTGTAATTTTTAAGTAACTCTTTTATCAATCTCTTTGATAATGTGAATTAGGTTGATCATTGTGTGCAAGTGTTTTTGTGGAAGCACAAGGTTTTTACTATTATGATCTTGGATGAAAATATTAACATGGTATCAGAGCGATGCAACAAAACCCTTCCCAAAATATTGCATCAAGTCTAGTTTAGAGTTCCATGCAATTTAATCTATTTTTAAAAATGATCTTTGTGTGGGCACAATTGTTTGGATGCATGCAATCTGTAGTTTACTGATTTCTTTGTAAAAATTTGAAAAAAAAAATAGTAGAGGGCCAATCTACCATTTTGGTAGAAAATTTATAATATCTTGACCTCTTTACAAGATAGTATTGTGGTTTTGCATGAAACTTGGCCAATTTGGCCTATGTGTAGGTTTATTTAGCTCGCCATCATCTTAGTAGTGCCATACCTATTTACCAATCAAGAGATTATGCATGGCAAATCCTATTTAATTTTTTAAAGATGTCACTACTTCTCCTAAACCAACCCAAAAGAGGGATTTGGGGGAGTGGAGGTAGGGGAGATCCCTTTTTTGGATTTTGGTTTAGATCTCAATGGGAGGCTTTACGAGAAGACCACGGGTGATTTTTAAAAAGCAATAAAGCCTTAGGGGTAGCAATGGGAGTAGGATTCAACTATGGAGTAGCATTTTGCACAAATTTATAGTGGGTGTAGATTAATCTTTGATCCAAATGGTGGAGAGGTGTCTTTAGAAATACAATTTGAAAGGGAAGATAGTAGGAAAAAAATCCATTTATCCATTCTTTGTGACGAACATGATTTAATAATGGAAAATGGTAACCATGTATACTTAGATATATTCCCTCAAGGGTGAAGTAATGGATTAGGTGAATGCTTACCATGCTATAGGGGGAGGTGAATTCTCCCTATCATAACCATTCCATAGACACATGACTTTATTTCCTTCCTCAAAGAACTTATCTTTGAATTTCTTGTACTTCCCATTACAAATCTTGTAAACTTAAGTCATTTGAAATGGATTCCTATGTCTTTCCATTAGGCCTGCAGTGACTTCAAACTGGATGCAACCAATAAGAAATTTACCTACATTCTAGGAATTGCACAATTTTGGAGGTAAGGTTATTGTCATGCCCCCACATATCTTGGAAAAATGGGGTGAAGCTAGCTTCTTCAAGAATTTTCCACAAGTTAACATTATATTTAAGTGAGATGCAAGACAGAGGTTTAGATATTTTTCTTGGGCCCCCCATATAAGTAGCAAGGAGTTTGAACTAGGGTAGAATAAGGATATTAACACAAAACATAGCACATCGAGTAGAATGAAAGGGTTTTCAAATACAAGAAGAAATCTTAAGGAACTAGCTACCAAAAAGGAGGAGAAAAATTATGGCTTGTGTCAAGATTATGGTTAATTATGGTCCTAGAATGTCCATTATACCACTTGTCAAGAGTAATGTACTTAAGGCATGAAAGAAAGAGGTGGAGAGATCCTTACTAGAGATTCCAATCTAGAAATCTTTCATTTCCATAATAGTTTTTCTTTCCTAGAAACCTATACCCTCTTAGGCCCTAACAAGACATAATTGCCAAAGTTAAACACAAAACATTGACCCCACCCTTTGTGTGATGAGGGATTAAGTCCTCATGATTTATTATTATAGTATTAAAATGATACTTTGTCCTTTTCCCAAAATCCAAAAGGTAAACCTTATCGAAACCCAACAAGTTAAGAGTTACCTACAAACCTTAGGGGGGCAATGATAAAGAAGATTCAGGGGTTGAAAATCATCTTCATACAAATCAACATTGGGGGATAGAGAATAATAAATCTAGTTATATGTATTAGGCAATCACCTATATGCAAGTCTTTCATTTGAAACTATTTGCTTGATGTTAAAATGGATATTATCAAATCCCCAACAAGTCCAGTCACTGCAGGTTAAGCCCACATTAGTCACCTCATTGGCTGCCCTATTTCATTCCCTATAGAAATTATGAATCTCATATTGTGAGAAGGTTTTGAGAGACTATTTTTAAATTATTCCATCATATATTTAATCATCTAAGGCTTGGCATGTGTTCCATTTAAAATATTAATAATAACCAAAGAGTTTCCTTCAATAATCACCTTGTTGCGTCCTTTTTCTTTTAATCTCCTTATACCTCACCAAGCTGTCATTGCTTCCACTACAATACTAGAGTAGAATCCTATGTTTTTGATATATCCTTTAACAAGAGTTCCCTTGTGGTCCCTTATTACACCTCTAGGAACAACCATACCAAGATTGCAATTAAATCATTCCTTATTATTTAATTAATAAATCTAAAAATTCATCTACTATTAATTACATAAATTACTGTTATTTGTTTGATCAATCTAAATAATTTAGTCTTTCTTCTAATGTTCCCACCTTAATTGAATAAAAACAAATATTATTTTCTCTCATATATTAAATAAATACACAATATTTAATTAATTCCTCTAAAATCTCCTTTTTCATTAATTGAATTAAAAAATGGGTTTAGTCAGCTAATTAATCATTTGTATATTCCTCCACTACTTTGTTTAAAGTAAATAAAGTCCATTTCACAAAAGGCTCCAAGTGCACAAGGCTCTAAATGCACAATGCTTTCAAAATACACTTCTTTGATCCTCACTCTCCATTAGGATCAAGAAAATCTCCATCTTTCATCTCTTCTCAATGTTTTTCTAAATATTTGCACCAATTACATGATGCCACTTGTAAGCCTTTCATTCTCTCTTGCATATAGATCAATCCCATCCTCTATTGCTCACAATTTATTCTCATCCATCCATCACTCCAAGACAAAATCTATAAATGCACCCTTCTGCAAGCCATTTTGAAGAAGAAAAAATGGATGTTAAACAAGGTTGTACTACTAGATTGACAAACCAACATTCATCTTCAACAATCAACCAATTGTCTCGACCAAATCACTTGACACAACAAGGTTTTCTTAGTGAGAGGTCTCTTCTATTCTTTTTCATTTGTTTACATTCGTTTTCTCTATCGAAATTGTAGTTAAATTACTCATCCTTATCGTTTTTCTCTCTATATTTTGATGTAGGCAATATTAATAAAATTTATTAAATGTCACATGGACATAAGGGCTACAATACTTCATGATTGGCTTCCTATAATATTAAAAAAATAGTTATTTTTCTATGGTAGTACATCTATCATTGATTTATTCTAGTGTAAAATATGTGGAACTGATGTTCTATTGTATGTTGAAGAATGTGTTACATTAGAGTGTGGGACTGTTGAAGGCTGCCCTGTTCGATAGCGAAAGGAGAGTGTGAAGGTCCAGATAACATATGGACAATCTTATCTAACACTACTACATAAAAGGGGGTTTTAAGACATTTTTTGAGACAATTTTTGAGTAAATTGTCTTAATTTGAGACAAAAAAAAAAAATTGTGTATTGTCTCAACTATTGTCTTTAAGCGGGCGTCTTAAACTATTGTCTTAAAAATTGTCTTTGTAAAGACAATATGAAACATAAGCATTTTTGTCTCTTTAGAGACAATTTCACTTTTGTCTCTTTAGAGACAATAGTTGGGATTAAAGACATATTGTCTCTCTAAAGAAAATAATTGAGATTAAAATTTAAAGACAATATGAAAAATACATTACAAAAATTAAAAAAATATTTTAAATATTTTGTGTGATTTTCAACATTCAATGTTTGAAAATCATAGAAAATGACATCAATTAACTCATAGACATAATAGAAACAAAACTTTTGAAAGCGAAACTGCTCATTTTATTGATAGAAGGTGCTCTTGCAACCATACATAGTTTGAAAATATGTATCTCTTGCTTTGAAAATGTGTTACAAAGTGTTTTGTTTCAGTCTAAAACTGAAAAATCTGAGTTACAATGTCAAAGTGACTAGAAAGAAACTTTGTGTCAAGTTTAGAATTCTGTATCAAAATCAAAAGAACTAATTACAAAAGTGATTTTAGTTTTCTTTGTATATCCTTCATTGGAGAGAATGTAGGACATGACATTAAGAAGTATCAATGACCACCTTGTACTTTGACTTGGTAAATTTGATTTATTTTGGCTACCCAAAAACTGCTCCCATTATTTGACTCCACAAAAAAGCTCCAGCAAGGCATTGGTGAAAGAAGACTCCTGACTTTTCAAATTTCTTTTCCTCTGTTAGCTATTATATCCACTCTTTAACCTTCCGGATGCTTGCATATTGTTGCTATAGGTGCTTAAACTGTCCCTATATGCCTGCAACCTACTCAACTGCCCATCAATACCTTCTTAGATGCTTGCAAAATGTTACTACAGGTGTCAAACTGACCTTTTTCCTTCCCAACTGCTCCTTTATGCTTTAAAACTGCCACTTGAAAACTCTATCTATTGTCCTATGTCAAAACAAAGCAATTAGGCAATTACTTCATCAATCTTCATCTAATGCAGATCAAAATTATGGTAACTACTAACCAGATAGATTTGCACTACTAACCTTGTATTCTTTGCTCAAGATTCACTTATAAAGTAAAACGACAAGATACAATAATCACTTATAAACCTGCATTTTTTTCCCTCACAAACAAAACAAAATAAGATAAGATAAGATAAGACACTAACAAAATAAAACGCAGCTGCTAAAATTTTGTATGTACTGATTTGTTTCAATAAGTACAAACCATAATTTTCTCAATTTTATAATTTGTACTTCTTACACAGAGACCAAGTGTTTTACTTGAATTTTCATGAAGTGCATAATGAGCTTCTGAGATTTGAGACGGAAACAAGTCTCATGCCTGCAAACCACTATTGAGTCGTTGGAAAACAAGTTTAAGCTGTCATTTAATGATAAACCAGCTATTGTTTAAAAGTAAAAGCCTCAAAAATATCAAGCAAAAGCCTTCAAAATCTCACTTGAAACAAAAAAAAAATTGTGTATCAAAAACATATAAAAGCATATCCCGATGCATTGAGTTGTCATTTATTGATAAACCAGCTATCAAAGAGATAGGCGACTAACTTGAAAAATGTACATTTCTCTTTAAAAGTCTATATTTCACTTTGAAAAACGTCATTCTTGTAAAGAACCAAACAAAGAAAGGCATATCACATGCGTGTAGAAAACCAAACAAAACCTATTAAATAAACCTAACAGAATTTAAAATTGCCAGTGTAAGGAAACTAGCAAACATTATACAATGTATAAGTGCTCAGTTTTAGTGTGTTTTTCTGATCATATATTTTCCTCTCTGTATATATGCATTATTCAACATATAATGAGTAGATGCTCTGTCAAAAGACTAGTAGCCAGCTAACTATATTGTCCCATTTTGTTGTCTTGTCCTTCCCTAATGCGTGCATATACTCTCTTAATTTTTAAGCAAAGTTATCAGTGTCCCCCATATAAAGTTTCTCACAGTTGTTTCATTATTATCATATAATGTCAGTGGATCCCAGAAACATGTAGCACCATCATCGCATGTGGACCATCATTAAAAAATCATGCATTAATGGAAGAAAGAAAAAATTATTGCATTCAAGGCTTCTTAACTTCCCTGATAAGAGTGACTCAAACTAGATTTATATGCTGATGAATAATCTTTAATGGGCAGACAAAGATAAAGTATAGTAATCATATTCTATGAAGAAAATTCATGAACATAGATCATCTGATATACTTGATTGATTACAATCCATTATCCATGGCAGTAGCAGAAGCACAAAAGAGGCAGAAACTTCTTGTGTTTATAAGAGAAAGATATGTAGAATAACACTGACTATGAGAGAAAGGTGATGAGATAGCTACAATACAGGGTTGAATAGAATGAGGGAGTCTGTGCCTACAAATTACTCTTGACCAACCTTGAACTCTTGCCATTGAAGAGGCCCAACAAACTAATGGAATCGATGCGCGTCATTTATGCTCATGTGGTTGGTTGTCTTAGAATTTCTTCTAGAGTGGAACTACTCTAATTTAGACCATATCTAGATTCTACAATGGAATTTCAATTTTCTTTTGCTAATTTCATTCCAGATCTCCAAGAGCTGCATTTTTTCCCAGTCTTTTAGAGCTGATGGTATAATATATATCACATGTTAATTAAATGACATATGCTAAGGTCTACCTAATTGTCTTTGTAAATACGGGATCATACAAAAGCACTAAAGGAAATATGTGTTTTCTGATTTTTTGAGATTTAGGCCAATGCAATTTGTTAGCTAAATGCATATTTTTACAATAATAATAACTGTACCTTCTAACTTCATCAAGCATTTCTAAGAAGCAATTTCATTGTAATTAAATTCTTATTTTTGAGTAGGGATGACAATCATTGATGCCAAAACATTTAAGCACATTAAAGACCAGAAAGCTAAGAATTGAGATACTACATCTAATATTCAGAACAATCTGAGGAGTGTTAGTGCAGAATGGAGAGGTAGTAGATGAATATGTATCAGTAGTGTGTAAAGTTCATAATTATGGAGAAGAAATCACAAATGCATCAAATTCAAAATCAAAACAGGTAAGCTTTAAAATTGGTTTAAAGTACTAAATACTTCTAGATTACTCAGTAACAAACACACAATATCGATTCACGGTATAATAGTCTAATGCCCCCAAATTTTTGACATGCACAAATTAATATCATATGCATACCTAGCCATTATATGCAGTAAAACATACAACATCACAACCATAGTTTTCCCTACAAGACAACACGTAGGAGTCAGCAAGTCACTGATACAATTATAAGTACTAAACTCCCGAGTTAGTAAAAACAGAATCTACATTTTGAGCTTACAACATGAATTTCTTGGACTATTCCATAAACAAAGTATTTCTAACATCTTAAAATCATTGCCTTCATTCATAAGATCTTTAATAGTACATAAATTGGTGATGTGCATGACTTTGTTAATGATTAAACATATCAAAATAGGTAAGAAAAATAGAATTGTCTGAAAAAATCAGTACATTATGGCAACTAAGTATCATTTTGATTCTATGAAAGAGGGCTTAAATACCATAATATCCAAATGGTACATGCAAAAACCTAAGAATATGAAAGCTTGTATTTGAACTCATAATTCATATATTAGGCTAGAAATAATAAATGTTTCCCTACATATGAGTACATTCCTGCACGCTTTTTGGACTCTAACAACAAGTTGGCAAGTAATGAAAAAACTCTACTTGAACAATCCACTTACCTTGAGTCATACACATTAGGTTGAGCCCCTTCTATCAAACGAATTCTTAAAGGCACCTGAATTGAAGGTTGAAAGCAAAGCAACATCCAAAAGGTTCAAATGTCTACAAAATATTTGAAAACAAGAAGCAACATCCAACCAAATAAATGTTAGCATAAATAGTGACATGATAATAACAAAATAGAAATTGCAGCAACAAAAATGTAAGATACATATTCAACTAACTTTAAAGACCCACAATAGAACACATTTGATTATAACATATGCCTTCATTGAACAATTACACATGCTATTATTTGCAGGTGGATAGTAAATAATAAATAGCAACCAAACCATTTGCAGCATTGAGAAGTGAAGTTAACAGTTTGTTTGGGGGCGCATTCAAGTAAAAACTTAGCAATTAAAGCAAGTAGCAAACCTCAACCAAGGAACAATCACTGATGTGTCTAGCCCACCACTATAGGCCAAAACTACTTTATTTAATTTTTCACGGATTCCTCCATTTCTTTCCTTTGGTGTTTTTGTCCTTCCTTCAGTAACTAATGCCACTTTAGCTGCTACAATAATCAAATTTCAATTTTGGTAACTGCAACTCTGACATCTTAAAACAGGTTCTAAACAAGGACATAACAATACAAAAGCCATTGAAAATGTTTAAGAAAAAATGAAAAGATAAAATTGAAATTCTGACATGTTACTTTTTATTCTGAGAAAAGATCAACTGCAAATTTAAAATATATAAAAATAAAAATAAAAACACCATACATAATAGATTCTCACAACATTGACGCCAGTAAACTAAGATAAACAGCTTTGATATTCTAGCTTTAATGAAGAAGTTAGAAATAAAACAGAGGATTTATGAAACAACATCTTGTTTACACCTTCATCGAATTTATAAAGGAAGATCCTTAATATGCTACCATTAGCCTCTAAGTACAATGTATTATTCATCCCTAATATATGTTTTTTTCCCCTGGATCAATATAGCCATAACAAATATATAGAAATATAAAATAGCCATATTTTCTATAAAACCCAGAAGTTATGGACTCCTACAAGGTTATGGAAGTAGAAACCTTCAAAGCCTTCTCTATCTCTTCATATACTTTCGGGAGTCTTGGACGTCCTTGAGATGAGGAAGTTGTGCAAAGAACAACCAACTTCAATAGGATTACAAATGCTTTCGTGCTATATTCACCATTCAGCCTTGGATCTGCATATTTCGAAGGATCAATGGGACTTTCTTGTCTAACCTTTTGTGCCTGTAACACCATAACATTATAATATCAATTACTTCACATCTGCAAAATTGAGCCATAAATCAGAAAAACAAAGAAAACCCCTTGAACTTCCATAGTATGGAATGCTTATAAAAGTATGCAGAGAAAACTGGCCTTCTTAACAATGGATTCTTGATGAGATTCGTAACAATAGATTCTTAACATTTGTTTCCTTTATCTTAAGAAATTTGAGTTGCCCAAAATCTGCAAGCTTTGTTTCCATGGATTCTGTGAGGACGATGTTAGTTGGTTGTAGAAAAAAATATACAGAAAATTTAATTAAAAGGCATTAGACCAGTTGTTGTAGCTGTTAGGTCTAGTCAAATATAGAGTGAGAGGAATACCGAGTGTCAAACTAAATATATTTTACATTGGACAAGAACTACCTTTATAGAAAGGAGATTGATCTAATTTATCCCTAAAGAGGAGTTTATAGGGTAGACCCAAAACAACAATATTAAAAAACAAAAAAAGTGGATACGACCCAGTTGTTTCTAAAAATATGTTTAAGAAATGAAAACCTATGCAAATAATCTAAAAAATGTAGTGATTGGTGTTTACTATACTACTAATCAATCAACAAAATTAAAAAGCAAATCAATATCACTTTAAGGAAGAAGAGAATTGTCGGTTTAGTTTTTCTTTGCCTTTATGTCATGGTGAACTATGCATCCATCTGGATGGAGATGAAGGAAATGCAAGCCAACAATACTATCATATGCAATTTTCACTCTTTGCTGCCATGTTAACACTTTATCCTCTAGCCCTATTTAATTTCTAAATGTTAGAATGAATATCAAATGAAATTATATTATTAATATAATTAAATATCCAAACTACATCATGGAACTTGAAACAAGTATATATTACAGTCCAAAAATTGAAAATGTATATTGAGATCATTTGTAAATTGATAAAATCAATGATAGAGCGGAGTTTACCTAGAAGAACTTGAGATAGATTTCCATTGGCACAATACTCATAAACAAAGTATTTCTCACCATCCTCATTACAGTAGCCAAATAGAGATACCAAATTTTTATGCTTCATTTTTGAAAGGATCTCAATTTCCTTTTCAAATGCATCAGCATGTGGAATGCCTTTGCAAACGTGTTTACTAGCTATATAATGTCCACTGGGTAGCTTTCCCTTGTACACTTTGCCTGCAAAAATTGGGAATATTTTTAGAACTCTATCAATATCAATGGGCATATCAAATAGATATATATGCAAGTTTCAATTTTACCTGCACTCATTTTCAAATAAAATAAAATTAGACAAAAATTTCAATGCCTGCTCACATTACTGGAGGAGTTGAGATAAACATGACAGTAAAGAGAACCACAAGGATCTAACAAATGTGGAGTTATAAACAAAATATTTATTTGTGTAGCAAACTTCATGCTCCAACGGTGAAACTAAGACTGCTATAATAAAATTTATTATGACTGATTACATTCACAGATGAATAGAATATCCAGTGGTTAGTAGGTATGGCTAGTAGTCATATGTAACTGACATAACTACAAAATGAAAATTCTGAGTGTAATGTAAAGGGCGAAAGGCTGTCTAGAGATGCTTTCGGCACTTATCTCAAGTTTACTGACATGCTTCTAGAAGAAGTCTTAATTTTCTATAAATTCCATTTTACTCTTAATGCATTTGATTGATTGTTTAAAGTGAATTCCACATTCTTGCACATGGTATGAGAGTGTGGTGATAGATATTTGTGATGATGATTATAATACTCTATACGAGAAAATGATTTTGTACAGGCTTATTCAAATATTTTCACTGACAAATTGCAACCATTCATTCCAACATGGAGAAGTCATGTTCATAGAGTTGCCAAATTGCACCCTTCGTGTGTTGGTTTCCAATGCTTTACAAAACTCTTCTAGTTCCTAATCAGCTATATGCAGCCATATACATAAATTCTAGTTATTTACTAAAGAGTACTAGACCTATGGAAAATTGGGGGCCATCAGTCTCCAATGGAAATGGTTGTTGCAAGTCAGGGAGAGAAGGCACTAGAGTGGAACAAGGAGCATCAAAAAGAGATTTGATTGCTTGGAATTTGGACACAGAACATTATCTGCCTTAGCTCCCAAATGATTCCAAGAATCAAAGGATCACACAGATTGACTTGTTTTAAGTGATAGTTCACCAGAGAGTAAGTCATTCTGTAGTCAGCAGATTTTATGGAAGCCATCAAAGTTAGCCTTGTAATCATATTAATAATGTGCTTCAAGTAGCATCAATCAAGTGGAGTGATGTAATAATCACTTTAAATGGAAAATGTCAAAGAACACTAACACTTGCAAGACACGAGGCTCAAATTTGCCTCCTCTTGGGCCCATCCCATGTGGCATTGAAGTGGATATCTTGTATTTGGCAACTGAAGTTTGTCCACCAACTTTCTGACATGAGGTTCTTCTAGTTTCCATTCTCAAGGATAAGAACCATCAATCTGTCCTCAACTTGACAACTATGAACAAATAGTTGTCGCTTTATAGTAGACACAATGACCATGTATAAGGAAGAGAGGAGGATAACAAATGTACGAATTGGATAGCTAAATCTCTAGATCATCAAGATGTGATTGTTACTCAGCTAAAAGGACATTTACCTTCTTTATTGCAGTACATGAAGTCAATTATTTCTTTAATAATCTAAAAATTTCTTCTTATTTCCATATGAAGAAATCAAACCTTGGTACTCTCAAGAATTCACAATTTTTGAGGGTGACTAAAGAGTATCATAGGGGTTCCTCTTTCTGACTGAGAAAGAAAAACTGGCATATGATTGTGCCCCAAGATCAACACTTCTAAACATTATAGATGATATCTTTGATAAATTTGAGAGACTAATGAACAAACACCACAGATGGATACACTTGAAATGCTAACAATTACTCATGTCCTCTCTACCCCTCCACTCTTCCTCTCATACATCCTCCAAAACTGATGCAGGGGCATCGCTGCATTATTCAAATTTTAGTTTTTATTTTCAACTTTGTCTGCTTGTTTCTTGTGACGTGGCACTTCTAATTGGCAGCGAACCGTTCTGTTTTGGCACATATCAAATCTACATTTGGAGGTAGAGGGGGATGGCAGTTACATTTGCTCAAGAAGGAAAGAGCGGCGAAGAACTCTTTTGGAAGGAAGTGAATGGCCAGGAAGTAAGAAATGATTGTTGACCAGATTGAGAGCCAGGTCGTGCTTATATGGGAGATCATTAATCTTCTTGAAAACGGTTGGAGAGAATGGATGGGTAATTGGGGAAAAAACGGATGAGAAAAAGGTAGGCGCAAGACAGATGGTGGATACAGAGCATACTGTCCCTGATAAAAGATATTCAAGAAAATAAAAATAGATTTGTAGAGGCGCACAGGAAGGTCCAAAGAGGTGGTCTGCGTTAAAAGTTTGAGTGCTTGAGACAAGAAAACAAATGGTAAAGCATTGTGATACAAGACTGAACACAGGAGCACATGGAACTGCAAGCATGGGACGACGTATGGGTTTGGTACAAGGAGGAATAGCGGCAACGAGAAAGGCATTGAAAGCCAGAGCAACTTCTAACCTGTGGCATTTGTGGGAAAAGGAGGTGAAATCGGTTGGCAGCCAAACGGTCGACTCCTCAAGAATCAATACAACTAAATTTTGGTCTGAGCAACTCCAATGTTTAACTCTGTTTTCTACATTTCCTTATAAACTTTCTCTATCTGTTACTTGGAATAAAAAGGAAGATGTTGTTTACTTTCATTAATGCCTTGCAATTCTTTCCTATTTCTTAGAAAGACACAGAAGTGGTGAATGTTCTGTTGTCCAAGATGAGAGAGTGGCCGAACTATTTTAGTCATTAATCTAAAGGAACCCCATTGGCTAGGTTTTGGGTTTGTTGTTGTTCTGAGTCGCCTCCTACATAGTTGGTCTGTGATTGAGCTATTTGCTAAGAGCGTCTGGGTGAGTAAGTTGAGTCATCAAAAACATTCACCCATATGCCGAGAAGCCTGTTGTTGTAGCTAAATTATCTGCTCTTACCAGCCATTTTAACAGGCAAGATAAAAATGAAAGCCATTTTAACAGGCACGATAAAAATGAAGGTTGAAAGCTATTTTAATAGGTCCAATAAAAATCTTTTAAATTTCACGATAGTCAAAGAATCGCTGTCAAATAATGCTTAGTGCGACAAAAACCAGCATGCATGCACCCATACATTGCTAGGAAAAGAGGCAAGAAACAGAAAGAAAGAAAAAAGACAAAGGTGGGCACACTTGGTCTGTCGCTTGCCCAAGAATCTGGACACGTGATGAAGAAACCAGTCACATAACACAAAGATGTATGTGGTTCAGCCGTAGTCTACATCCACTGGAGAAGGAAGAGAGGGTGTTATTATTCATGGTAATGAGAATGGAGATTACAACAGCTCTATATATAGAGATATATCAGCCTTAATTAGTAACAACAAAAATAGAGGCACAGATTAAGGAGAATCCCACAAATTATGCACTCTCCATAAATAGCTCAAGTAACCAGCAATCCACAAATAGAAACAAATCCCCCATAAATCTCTCTTCTCCAACACTCCCCCTCAAGTTGGTGCGAAAATGTCAATAGAGCCCAACTTGGACAATATTTCTTGAAATTTGAGAGCTGGAAGACCTTTTGTAAATATATCCACCAATTGTTGAGTTATACGGACAAAGGTTGTGCAGATGACATTGGCTTGCACATTCTCTCTAAAAAAATGGCAGTCGACTTCAATATATTTAGTTCGCTCATAAAACACTGGATTTGAAGCAATATGCATAGCAGCCTGATTATCACAGAATAATTGAGTTGGTAGAGATGAACCATAACCGAGGTTTTGCAACAGAGCTCAAAGCCATATAATTTCACTGGTAGTTGATGCCATTGCTCTATATTTTGCTTCAGCACTTGAACGAGCAACAACACTCTATTTTTTACTTTTCCATGTGACCAAGTTACCTCCAACAAAAGTACAATATCCAGTTGTAGACCTTCGATCAATGGGACATCCTGCCCAATCAGCATTAGTATAGGCAGTAATAGAGTTATGACCATTCATACGCATCCATATACCTCTGCCTAGTGACCCTTTCAAATACTGTAAAATTCTGGTAACGACATGCATATGTTGAGCCTTGGGAGCATGCATGAAACGACTTACCAAACTAACTGCATAAGAAATGTCAGGTCGAGTAATGGTCAAATAGATTAACCTACTGACCAACCTCTGAAACTGACCAATATCAACAACAATGCACCAGTATCATCCAGTTTTCCTCCGCTATCCGTTGGCGTATCTGATGGTTTGATTCCAAATTTACCTATTTCTTGTAACAGATCCAACACATACTTCCGTTGATTAAGAAAGATGTCGCTTTTTGAGTAGGCAATTTCTAATCCTAGAAAGTACTTCAAATTTCCCAAATATTTAATGGAAAATCTATTGTGTAGAAGAATCTTAAGCTTAGAAATTGCATTTTGATCATCACCAGTAATGACTATATCATCAACATAAATCAAAACAACAACAATACCGGAGTTACCTCTTTTAACAAATAGAGAAGGATTTGCATTACTCCGTTTCAGCCCATTCATCATAAGGATAGAACTAAGCTTAGCATACCAGGCCCGTGGAGATTGTTTAAGCCCGTAGATTGCCTTTTTTAACTTACACACTAAACCAAACTTGGCCTCTTGTGGATGCCCAGGTGGGATGCTCATGTAAACTTCTTCTTTAAGATCATCGTGCAAGAATGCATTTTTGACATCCATTTGAAAAAATTTCCAGTCTTGATTTACTACAAGAGAAATGAGGACCCGGAATGTGTTCATCTTTGCAACAGGCGCAAAATTTTCCTAGTAATCTACTCCATATGTTTGTGTGAATCCTCTAGCAACAAGTCTGGCCTTATGTCGTTCTAAGGAACCATCACTGTTGTATTTATTTTTGTACACCCAATGACATCTAACAGTTTTCCTTCCTGGAGGCAGCTTAACAATCTCCAATGTTTTATTTTCATCTAGAGCCTATAGCTCATCTTGCATGGACTTCCTCCAAACTGCAATGGAGTTAGCTTCTCGAAAAGTCTTAGGTTCTTGATTATGAGCAACAGTACTCAAGAAAGTTAGGTGAGACTGAGAAATATTATTATAAGACAGGCATTCCTACATAGGATAAGATGCAGCATGATAAGTGAAGAAATCTTTCATTCTCTCTAGAGGGCGAGTTTCTCTACTTGATCGTCGAGTAGCTTGAGGTGATGTGGGGATTGGGGTTGCTTTAGTAACTTCTGCATCTTTATTAGTAGCAACATCCTCATTGGTAACTGTAGGAAGCAGGACCAGGCCAGACAAAGACTCCCCCTATGACCAACTCCCAGATTCAACACAAGCTTGAAAAAAAGATTCAAACTCCACAAAATGTACATCACGTGAAACAATAATTTTACGAGTGACTAGACCATAACATATGTACCCTTTCTTAGTGGAAGAATACCCAAAAAATACACACCGAGTAGAGTGAGCTTCTAACTTACCTCTATGTATTGCTTGTTGGTGCACATAACAGACACATTCGAATACCCTCAAGTGTGAGATGTCAGGTGTCCGATTTTTTAGTATCGCCAATGGTGACTTGAACTCAATAACTCGGTTGGGAAGTCGGTTGATCAAATATGCATTACTCTGTTTCAGCCCATTCATCATAAGGACATAACTAAGCTTAGCATACCAGGCCCGTGGAGATTGTTTAAGCCCGTAGATTGCCTTTTTCAGCTTACACACTAAACCAAACTTGGCCTCTTGCGGGTGCCCAGGGGGGATGCTCATGTAAACTTCTTTAAGATCACCGTGCAAGAATGCATTTTTGACATCCATTTGAAACAATTTCCAATCTTGATTTACTGCAAGAGAAATGAGGACCCGAAATGTGTTCATCTTTGCAACAGGCGCAAAAGTTTCCTGGTAATCTACTCCATATGTTTGTGTGAATCCTCTAGCAACAATTCTGGCCTTATGTCATTCTAAGGAACCATCACTGTTGTATTTATTTTTGTACACCCAATGACATCGGACAATTTTCCTTCCTGGAGGCAGCTTAACAATCTCCCATGTTTTATTTTCATCTAGAGCCTGTAGCTCGTCTTGCATGGACTTCCTCCAAACTGCAATGGAGTTAGCTTCTCGAAAAGTCTTAGGTTCTTGATTATGAGCAACGGTACTCAAGAAAGTTAGGTGAGACTGAGAAATATTATTATAAGACAGGCATTCCTGCATAGGATAAGATGCAGCATGATAAGTGAAGAAATCTTTCATTCTCTCTGGAGGGCGAGTTTCTCTACTTGATCGTCGAGTAGCTTGAGGTGATGTGGGGATTGGGGTTCCTTCAGTAACTTCTGCATCTTTATCAGTAGCAACATCCTCATTGGTAACTGTAGGAAGCGGGACTGGGTCAGACAAAGACTCCCCCTGTGACTGACTCCCAGATTCAACACAAGCTTGAAAAAAACTTTCAAACTCCATAAAATGTACATCACGTGAAACAATAATTTTACGAGTGACTAGATCATAACATATGTACCCTTTCTTAGTGGAAGAACACCCAAAAAATACACACCGAGTAGAGTGAGCTTCTAACTTATCTCTATGTATTGCTTGTTGGTGCACATAACAGACACATCTGAATACCCTCAAGTGTGAGATGTCAGGTGTCCGATTTTTTAGTGTCGCCAATGGTGACTTGAACTCAATAACTCGGTTGGGAAGTCGGTTGATCAAATATGCATTACTCCGTTTCAGCCCATTCATCATAAGGACATAACTAAGCTTAGCATACCAGGCCCGTGGAGATTGTTTAAGCCCGTAGATTGCCTTTTTTAGCTTACACACTAAACCAAACTTGGCCTCTTGCGGGTGCCCAGGGGGGATGCTCATGTAAACTTCTTTAAGATCACCGTGCAAGAATGCATTTTTGACATCCATTTGAAACAATTTCCAATCTTGGTTTACTGCAAGAGAAATGAGGACCCGAAATGTTTTCATCTTTGCAATAGGCACAAAAGTTTCCTGGTAATCTACTCCATATGTTTGTGTGAATCCTCTAGCAACAAGTCTGGCCTTATGTGGTTCTAAGGAACCATCACTATTGTATTTATTTTTGTACACCCAACAACATCCGACAGTTTTCAATATGCAACAATCAATACACCATGAGACCAATATTGTTTTGGAACCTTCCTTTGAAACATAAGGGCCCGTGCGGTTTCTAGGATGTGTCGATTCTTTCTTTTGGTTACCCCATTTTGTTGTGGAGTTTCAACACAACTTGTTTGATGAATAATGCCTTGGCTTCGAAGATATTTTGAGAAAGGTCCTTTAGCATATTCGGTACCATTATCAAACCTAAAAATCTTGATTTTAGCACCAAACTGATTAAACACCATAGTATGAAAATTTTTCAAGACAGAAGTCACTTCAGTTTTTTATTTTAACAAGTATAACTAGGTAGCACGAGAAAAATCATCATTGAACAACACAAAATATTTATATCCATCATAGGAATCAATAGGTGCAGGTCCCCATAAGTCAGAGTGAACTAATTCAAACAACTCAGTAGACATAGAAGATGAATTAACAAAAGGTAAACGCATTTGTTTAGAAAATTGACAAACGTCACAAACATCAAAATCAACAAAAGTAGAGGGACAAAGTCTTGACAAGATACGGTTGGATGGATGTCCAAGCCATCTATGTAAAGTGTGACTTTCAATTACGCCATTGGCATGACACGCCTTATTGAGGGAGTTTAGAAAATAAAGTCCATGTGAGTATGTTCCTTTACCAATCGTCTTCTTCAACTTTCGATCCTGAAAGATGACAAATTTTGGAGAAAAAATGACATCACAATTTAAAGAATTAGTAATTTTTCCAACAGACATAAGTTGAACAGGAAAGGATGGAACAACCAGAGCATCAGATGGAGCACTATGAGAAAAGAAACTAATTTTACCACTTCCTAAGGCAGGAACAATAGTGCAATTTGCAATAGAAATGTCATGCTTATCAGTTTTCAGAATAAAATTGATTACTGAAGAAGGACTATTGGCCATATGATCAGTAGCTCCGCAATCAATAATCCAGGAATTAATTTTGGAATGGGAAGTAAGATAAGCATGAAGTTTACCAGTCACATAACACATAGATGTATGTGGTTCGGTCGTAGCCTACATCCACTGGAGAAGGGAGAGAGGATGTTATTATTCATGGTAGTGACAATGGAGATTACAACAGCTCTATGTATAGAGATACATCAACCTTAATTAGTGACAACAAAAATAGAGGCACAGATTAAGGAGAATCCCACAAATTATGCACTCTCCATAAATAGCTCAAGTAACCAGCAATCCATAGATAGCAACAAATCCTCGTAAATCTCTCTTCTCCAACACTCCCCCTCAAGTTGGAGCGAAAATGTCAATAGAGCCCAACTTGGACAATATTTCTTGAAATTTGAGAGCTGGAAGACCTTTTGTAAATATATCCGCCAATTGCTGAGTTGTACGGATAAAGGTTGTGCGGATGACATTGGCTTGCACATTCTCTCTAAAAAAATGGCAGTCGACTTCAATATGTTTAGTTCACTCATGAAACACTGGATTTGAAGCAATATGCATAGCAGCCTGATTATCACAAAATAATTGAGTTGGTAGAGATGAACCATAACCGAGGTCTTGCAACAGAGCTCGAAGCCATATAATTTCACTGGTAGTTGATGCCATTGCTCTATATTCTACTTCAGCACTTGAACGAGCAACAACACTCTGTTTTTTACTTTTCCATGTGACCAAGTTACCTCCAACAAAAGTACAATATCCAGTTGTAGACCTTCGATCAATGGGACATCCTACCCAATCAACATCAGTATAGGCAGTAATAGAGTTATGACCATTCTTACGCATCCATATACCTCTGCCTGGTGACCCTTTCAGATACTGTAAAATTCTGGTAACGACATGCATATGTTGAGCCTTGGGAGCATGCATGAAACGACTTACCAAACTAACTGCATAAGAAATGTCAGGTCGAGTAATGGTCAAATAGATTAACCTACCGACCAACCTCTGAAACTGACCAATATCGACAACAATGCACTAGTATCATCCAGTTTTCCTCCGCTATCCGTTGGTGTATCTGATGGTTTGATTCCAAATTTACCTGTTTCTTGTAACAGATCCAACACATACTTCCGTTGATTAAGAAAGATGTCGCTTTTTGAGTAGGCAATTTCTAATCCTAGAAAGTACTTCAAAGTTCCCAAATCTTTAATGGAAATCTATTATGTAGCAGAATCTTAAGCTTAGAAATTGCATTTTGATCATCACCAGTAATGACTATATCATCAACATAAATCAAAACAACAACAATACCAGAGTTACCTCTTTTAACAAACATAGAAGGATCTGCATTACTCTGTTTCAGCCCATTCATCATAAGGACATAACTCATATCATCACCAAACAAACAGAGAAGGATCTGCATTACTCCGTTTCAGCCCATTCATCATAAGGACAGAACTAAGCTTAGCATACCAAGCCCATGGAGATTGTTTAAGCCTGTAGATTGCCTTTTTTAACTTACACACTAAACCAAACTTGGCCTCTTGTGGATGCCCAGGTGGGATGCTCATGTAAACTTCTTCTTTAAGATCACCATGCAAGAATGCATTTTTTACATCCATTTGAAACAATTTCCAGTCTTGATTTACTACAAGAGAAATGAGGACCTGAAATCTGTTCATCTTTGCAACAGGCGCAAAAGTTTCCTAGTAATCTACTCCATATGTTTGTGTGAATCCTCTAGCAACAAGTCTGGCCTTATGTCATTCTAAGGAACTATCACTATTGTATTTATTTTTGTACACCCAACGACATCCGACAGTTTTCCTTCCTGGAGGCAGCTTAACAATCTCCCATGTTTTATTTTCATCTAGAGCTTGTAGCTCGTCTTGCATGGACTTCCTCCAAACTGCAATGGAGTTAGCTTCTCGAAAAGTCTTAGGTTCTTGATTATGAGCAACGATACTCAAGAAAGCTAGGTGAGACTGAGAAATATTATTATAAGATAGGCGTTCCTGCATAGGATAAGCTGCAGTATGATAAGTGAAGAAATCTTTCATTCTCTCTGGAGGGCGAGTTTATCTACTCGATCGTCAAGTAGCTTGAGGTGATGTGGGGATTGGAGTTGCTTCAGTAACTTCTGCATCTTTATCAGTAACAATATCCTCTTTGGTAACTGTAGGAAGCAAGACCGAGTCAGACAAAGACTCCCCCTGTGACCGACTCCCAGATTCAACACAAGCTTAAAAAAAAGATTCAGACTCCACAAAATGTACATCACGTGAAACAACAATTTTACGAGTGACTGGATCATAACATATGTACCCTTTCTTAGTGGAAGAATACCCAAAAAATACACACCGAGTAGAGTGAGCTTCTAACTTATCTCTATGTATTGTTTGTTGGTGCACATAACAGACACATCCGAATACCCTCAAGTGTGAGATGTCAGGTGTCCGATTTTTTAGTATCGCCAATGGTGACTTGAACTCAATAACTCGGTTGGGAAGTCAGTTGATACCATGAATAAACCAGTCACATAACACACAGATGTATGTGTTTCGACCATAGCCTACATCCACTGGAGAAGGGAGAGAGGGTGTTATTATTCATGGTAGTGAGAATGGAGATTACAACAGGTCTATATATAGAGATACATCAGCCTTAATTAGTGACAGCAAAAATAGAGGCACAGATTAAAGAGAATCCCACAAATTATGCACTCTCCATAAATAGCTCAAGTAACCAGCAATCCATAGATAGAAACAAATCCCCCGTAAATCTCTCTTCTCCAACACGTGATCTTTTGGTCTGAGCTTCACAACCTTTTGATTTGTTGAAAACCCCTTGTCGTTTTTGATGAAAAAGCCCTTCTTGTGCCTTTGTTCCTCTGTTTTGTTCTATTCCCTATTATGTTTTGTTCTCTAAGAGGGAAATAAAATTAACGCATATTCATTAAATTTGCAGATGGATTGAAGGCAATGTCCAATGTTGGAGGGAAAAGAAAAATTGGGAGGGAAAAAAAATAATTGGAAAGGAAAAAAAATATATTTTAAAAAAAGTTTTTTATTTTATTGTCTTAAATTAATTTCTTAAACGGGGGCTTTATGTAGTAGTGTAACAATCTTCACATGTTAGAGACGTAAATATTCAAATATGCTATGACTTCATCTAATATTCTTAATGGCGGTTGTCGTTTGGCATTTGAACGCTAACTACTTTTAGGACCACCTGAATTATTTCTAATGATTAACTTAATTACTTTCGATGATGTACGTACGCTGTGCTATACAATATTTTTGAAAACAAAATGGCCACTTAGGCAATTCTAAAGTCTGGAACCGATTCTTATGGAATCAAAAAGCGTATTGATTGGGAAGTGTGTTTAACACGTTCAAATTCCACGTCTGCTAGGTGCGAATCAATCGAAGTAATTAAGCTTCTAGCGAAAGAGATGATGACGTAAGTGAAAGTCTCAGTGATGATGAATGGGAAAGATGGTCCATAAAAACGGCACCGGTGTTCTTCAAGTCTTTTACAATTGTTTTTCGTGGTAGGCTGCTGCCAATCCTTCCCTCTTTCCTTGCCATGGCCTTCAAGTTTCCATTCTTCCTCTTATAAATTTGAATGAATCCTTGCAACAAGCACTTCAATTGTGTGCCTTATTCACGTTTTCTTCTTACGTTTACATTGCGAAGAGTATCGATTTTTGGGTCTGCTCTAATAAATTTATAGATTACTACTACGTTTTCCTCTTAAAATGGCCGATCTGAATGAAATTCGAAGAGTATATGAAATGCTGGACAAAAATACAGTTGGAGCCGTTACCGTGGATGAAATCTGTGGTTTCATTAGCAAGCTCGGAATACCAATGTCAGGAGAAGATTTGAGATTTATACTGAGAAGTAAAGGTCAAGATGATTGTAGCGATTTTCTTCAGTTTAATGAATTTGTTGATTTATATCAGTTTATCTTCAACCACGAACAAGATGAAAGAGAACACGAGACAGACGATTTGATGGAAGCGTTCAAGATTTTTGATCAGAATGACGACGGATACATCTCTTGTGCAGAGCTGCAACAATTGTTGTCCACTATGGGATTAATCCCACTAACCCAACATCCACAACAATGCGAGCAAATGATTCGCAGATTTGACTTGGACTGCAATGGAGTGTTAGATTTCTCTGAGTTCAAAACCATGATGTCTTCTGAACATTCTGCGTGAGTAATGAGGAATAGCTGTATATAAAGACAAAGTTCCATAAATATGGTTGTTTGCTTTCGTTCCTTTCACTTTTCGATATTAATAAATTTGTTGAAATAAGGGAACAGTTCAACCGGGACACCTTATTTGTTATTTGACTATTGTTTGAAGTGTCGTACGGTACGTCCGCTTGGTGTAAATGTACTCCGAACTCTATGGAATGCCCTGGAAGCAGTCTGGAATATCATCTTGGTGTAAATGTACTCCGAACTCTATGGTCCATGGTGATCCGGCTTTATTGTGGAGATAAATAGTTTATTATTTAGACTCCATTTTTAAGAACTTATTGATATGTTTTTGGGAAAATACTTCACATTTCATTTTGTTTAATCTGGATATTAATAATAGATATTTAATTTTTCAAATGTCAATATTTAAAAAATCGTTTATTGATCATTTATTGACAATATGATTGATTAAAAGAGTTTGAGTCATTTTTGTAATTTTCATGTCATTCGAGAAAATAAGAATTTAAAATAATAGTGATATTAATATATGATACGTTTACAAAGTTATGTGATGTTGAAGCTATGATGTTTTCATTAATCAAAGGACCTCACATTAAGAAAACTCATGTGAGACTCATGTATTGATGACCTTAAAAATGTGAACTAAAGATGTTTTACAAGGTTTTATCTCTAAACAACTTGTCCTTTTTCATAGGGTTGAAGGAATAGTTAGTCTCCATTAGGAAAAACCATTGATTATACATTCTTTTGTTTTGATAATGTTGTCATGACTGTTGGGTAGCATGTTTCTAACTTTGGATTGCTAATTTATCTATCTTTAGGTGTCTTTAATAATTTAGCGATGATTGTTGGGTAGCAATTTTCTAGCTTTACTCTACATATTTTATTTTATTTACATATTTTTCATTTTAAAATCGGGCTTAAATATTTTTTATTCTTTAAATTGATGTATTAGAAGTTTAAATGGAGGGTACAATTACCCTTAATTTTGAAAATTATTGTTAGGGGTAAATTTCAACCTTTCTTAATATTTTAGTTTTTTAATTGATCAAAATACTATTGAATGAAAGGTAAAATTACCCTTAGTTTAAAAATGAGGGTTCTATAAAAGAAATTACAAGCTTGAATGAAGTGTAACCATAAAATTGCCTTTAGTCTTAAATGGGAACTTGTTGGGTTTTTAATTACTTTGTAAGTCAAAAGTTTTGTTATTTTCTAGAATTGATTTAATGGCCACTACAACAACATGATTTTTTCCTCTTAAAGTGGAAAATTTGAAGCATAGATGAAGAGTAAAATAGTAAAATAATAAATTACCTTTTACAAATAAGCTTGTTAGGTTTTGAATCATTTTAAAAATTCAAGGTTGAGTGTCTTTCTATAGGGCAACTTAACACTGATAACTAGTTGAATGGTGAATACTAAATTCTACGTAAGTTCATAGAAAGGTCAATTGAAGATTTTTTTTTAAAAAGTGCGTTCAATTACTTAAACTTTGAATTATTTCCTTACTTATCATGGTACTAATTATATGGGAAAGATGTTGAGTGTATATAGATTTGTTGATGCAACCTACGCTAGAGGTCTTGATAATTGGAGGTCTACTAGTGGATATTATTTATTATATTTTGAGTACTAAATTGTATGAGAAAGAGGAAACATATGGTTTCCTTATCAATTACTAAAGAAAACTATATGGTGCAACAAATGGTTGTAATGAGGTTGTACGAATGAAGAGATTGAGTAGTAGTACTAATCTTAAGAGTCAAACAACGGTGTTATGTGATTCATAGAGTGTATTTTTTTACCTAAGAATTATATTTAGCATGGTGCATATTGATGTGCAGTGTCACTCCTTAATGGAGATGCTTAAGAGAATGAATGTGCAAATGGAGAAAATTGATGGTTAGACAAATGTTTTATCAATTCTTTAAAAAAACATATAAGGACTATGAAGTTTGTGTATTGTAGGGATTGGATAGGCTTATCCCAGTCCCAAGTGTGATGTTAATCTCTTGGGTTGAATATTGCAATATCTCTTGTGATGAATATCAAGTTAGAAAATATTGAAACTTAGATGATGTTCACCTCTATGCAAAGAGAGTTTCTCTACACATCTAGTTGTGGTGATATGCAATGAAGTTACAAGTGTTGTGATATAACAAACATATTAACTTAACTTATACATGACAAAGATTTTTCAGGTGTTATAACACAGATCATATATGTTTTCTCACATGTGGTTACATTATGGAATCAACCACAAGATATTTGAAGAAGATCTCATTATTACATGTATGTTTAATGATTGTTACAACATGAAAGGTGGTGTCAAAGCACATGTGATGGTGATATAGTTCATATGGTGAGATATGAGAGAAAAAAATTATTCTAGAAGATGACATTAGATACCAGAAGGAGTCTAGAATATGGTTATGTTCATGCAAGCTACTACAAGAAAATAGATGGTAGTGGTGGCTATATTGGAAATATATGTTCATATTGACAATGTTATTTTAAAACTACTATGTTATAGTGTGTAGCACTATCATAATATATAAGTGGTTATCCATACATGGAGATATCATATTTGATCTTATTTATGGAATGCCAATGTCATATATATGGTTAAAACATATTTACATGACTCTTGGTTATCTACAAGTTGGTTGGATAGCTAGATGGCTAGTATTCCCATGAATAAATGTCTATTTATATCAATTTTCTAAGTGTGCTAAGTTATGAAATCATTTACTCATGCATTCAACATTGAATATATTTTTACATTATTGGTTTTTGATAATTCAAATGATTTTAGAAAGGTATGTACATTATTGAGGCTTCAAAGACCTTGTATTGAATCAATGTTGACTCTAAATGATATAGTTGTGCATGTCTTTTAGTAGTAGTTTATTTCAATGAAATATTTTTGCGAATAAAAATTTATGTTGTGTATAATCTTGTGGATGCACACTATTCCAATTACATTTTTGTATGATCTTAGGTAGACTCTCGCGAATGTTAGATGATTAACTCAATACATAATCTCATCCTAGTTTATCAACTATTTAAACACCCTACATTCATAATTGCAATGACCATACTTTTATAATAAAACACTGGATTTTTGATTTATTATAAATTAATGATTAAAAAAACTCTAACACTACACTAAGAATCCAGATTGAAACAATAATTATATTAATATAAATTAATGATCACGCTCAGTCCTAGAACATATTTATTTGTGATCATTAATTTATATTGAAAATGATAATTGTTTCAATCTGAATTCTCAATGTAGAGTTTTCTTAATCATTCTCTTCAATTATGTATAGTTGTCACTCTTTCCTCTTCTACTTGCCTCACGGTACTAGTCCATCAAATTGTAAATCAAAGGATTGAAAGTTTTTAGAGCCATGATACTAATAGTGTCCAAAGTATAGGCTTCCAGAAAATAACTACAGGTTCCTCATGATCAGTATATTCCATTTATGTTGGAATAAATTTGTAATCTCTCTTTTGCAAAAAGATATTTTCGCTAATTCGTTATGATTGAACATTTCATATTATTTAGTTGTAAATTATATATAAAAAAGAATAATCAGAACAAATTTAATAGTATTAAAATCATCGATTTATCCCAATGTATTGTATGGATGTACTCTCAAGGAAAGGTTATCTTCCTTTGTAAGAGTCAAATTCCACACGCTATAGCTAATGTTTTCTTTCCATTTGATCTATTAACATACGCAGCCCGCTAAATTTTAGCTCGTACATTAACAATTGCGTGATTTACAAGAATTAAAAAATTTATAAAAATTAGGATGCAACATATGTCGTTTACACGGTTGCATACAGGCCATACAATCGTTACCAATGAATCATGGAAAGACTGCAGCGGACAACATATTTTTGAATTCGGAAAAATCTAACATTCCATTGCAGTCTGAATCAAATCTACATATCCTTTTCTCGCACTGTTGTAGATCTTGTGCTTGTGGAATTAATCAGAGCACTCATTGCAGTTCTTCACAAGAGATGTATCCGTCTTCATTCTCATCAAAAACCTTGAATGCCTCCACCAAATCGTCTGACCCATTTCCTTCTTCGCCTTGTTCAGAGTTGAAGATGAAATGATATAATAACTCAACAAACTCCTCAAATCGAAGACTATTACTACAATCCTCTGTACCTTTGTTTCTCACCATTAATCTTAAATCCTCTTCCAATAGTAGTATTACAAGCTTGTTTGTGAATCGACAGATTTCTTCGACAGTACCTGCTCCGTCAGCATTGTTTTCCAGTAGTTCATATACTCTTCGAATTGCATTCAGATCAGCCATTTCAAGAAAGAAAAAACGCAGCTAAAATCTCTAAATATATAAAAGCAGACCCGTAAATGGATCGCTCAGCGTAAATTAGCAATAAAAATTCAAACAATGTGAATACGGCATACAATTTAATGGATAACTGCAAGCATAAATACGTATTTATTAGAGGCGGAAAAGAAGGTTCGAGGCCATTGCATGGAAGAAGAGAGGATTCACAGTGGAAAACGCGAAGGAGCGCACAGCTTGTACGTCCATATTTGAAAACGCGTTACCGTTGCTTCGTACACATCATCGACACAATTACGTTTTTCAATGTTTTTGCTCTTTATAAATGATAAAATAAAGCATACAATTCATCGAGCAGACTGGATGCTCGATAGACAATACGCCATTTAATGATATTAAAATTGTGAAATTCAAATTTGATTAACTTGTCGGATTTGAACGTGTAAACGGAATACGGTAATTCCATGCCCAGGTATTTGCCATAATCCAAATTTTCCATTGATTTTGGAAGTAGAGGAATCAGGGCAACGTCTATCTAAGCATGCTCCATAGCTGCGCCCACCAAAACAAAGAGTTGTGTTTTGACTACATAATCCTAAGATATAAAATGAGATGAGAATGTGAAAATTGTATACAATGTTTTTCTCCCTTTTGTTTTGTTTCTATTTTAATTAGTGTTTCTCTAATTTAATAATGAGTTTGTGAGTAGATATTTTTGATAATTTTCGATCTTTTTTATATTAGTTTTGATTTTAAAATATTTATTATTTATATTTGTGAGTATAAATTTGATTTAAGTGATTTTTAATTTTTAGTTTATATTTTATTGATTTTGTTGAATAAATCTAACATACATTTGTATTGATTTGTATATTGTATTGTATAAAAAGATATGTATTTATTCATTTTGAATTATGATAGATCAATTTAAGATATATAAAAGAAATAAATTAATAATCAAAAGAATATTTAAAGTATCATAGCAACAACACATTAGCGTAAATCATTCTACGTCCATGCACATTTTCTTCTTGTTCTCAATCTTGGTTTCAAAGTCAATGAATTGATTCATTTAGGGGTCTAAATGATGAGAACACAACCCTCACAATTTAACTTCTCTAAACTTTTTCCTAAACACCATTGGTCCTAATTTCAAGATCCAATATCAAAAGGTCATGGAGAAAAATATCCAACTATTAGATTACTACCAATTCATTCTTGTTGGTGCATCTTTATATTAGAATGCAAATTCAATTCTAGAGGCATGGAGATTAGGTCCACATTCATGAATCTAAACATTATTTCATTGTGAAACCATTTTTATGTGTATATTTTGTTTTGAAAGTAGTAGATCATATTTTTTTGAATGCATTTCATTCCTCGTTAATTAGTATAAGAAATTTGTCTACTATTAATGTTATTTGACAACTTATTAACTTTCTCCTATGTTACCACTAAGAACTTCTTCTCTTTCATCAACACTTGATACCAATATTCGAGATTGCTGAAATTCTCTTGATTTTATACCTTTATACACTAAATATCACAAAGTTAATGGAAATAATCATATTATTCCTCCTTTAAAAATGCATCCCATTATATTTGGGAAACCACCTTTAGCTCTTCGTGAGGCTATCACTACAAATGAGGGTTCTCCCAATCATGTATACAAAGATAGTACTAATGATGATTGTGATTTATCTTCTTCTCAACTAGCTAACCAATGTGTAAGAAAATTTAGTACTTTACAAAAAAATTGCTAATTTTATAATACTATTAATTTGGGTTATTTTCCAACTGAGGATAAGAAAATAAATGGAACAATACAAATATTCAAAATTGTTCATTTTGTATAGTTAAACATGATAGAATTAGAGTTGGTACATATCCTATCAATATACATTTAGTGGATAGTAATCCACATTTAGATATCTTCTAATGATAAATATCATGTTGAATTTTGGGTTTATATGAGGATTTTCAAAAGATTCATCATGAAATGTTGTTCTCACATAGTGAAATAACACTTGAATATAAAACACATTTTCATCTAGATAGCATAAAATTTTGAATGAGTTTGAAGGATGGAAGGATCATGTGACAAAAGATAAGAATATGTCAAAATAAAAAATATTTACATGTTTATCAACCAAGAAAAATGATCTAAGGAAATAATTAATGAGAGATTATTCAAGGGTAGTTGATTGGGATCAAAGAGGTATATTACTATATATGCTCAACTCCTAATCAAAGTATGATGAGAAAATGTAACCAAAGGTGATTCAAAATCCTAGGGAAATATTGAATACAAAATTAAAAGATAAAATTGTAGAGGTCAAATTAAGGATGGGTAGGGTGGATAAAATAAAAGTGAAAATGAATCCTAAACTCTAGATGAAAATAAAACAATGAAGTATAAATAGCGAAAAGGAAATGTTCTTAATTAGCTATAAAATGTAGTTTAAAGAATCATGAAATAAATTAAATCTAAAAATACTAATTAGAAAAGAAGACAAAGCTCTACTATCAAACTGGAGTAGATGTAGGAATACCAAGTTCACTAATTATTGAATGAAAGTAATTATATTATTTAAACAAATATAAGCTAATTAAATACATGCAATCAATAAGCACAAATTAACCTTTATTAAATTAGAGATTGATCAATAACTATTATAAATGTGATAAAATAAAGTAAGAAGTTTATGAGTATTTAGCTATAGAATCATTGGTGTAGAAACACTATTAATGTATTACCAAAATTATATTTCTACTATCTAAAAGTTAATGCCCTTAGTCTAATGGTTGTATTGGAGTATATGTAATATCAAAATTTCTTATGATTCAATCATGAGTATTGTGAGGTCAAACTCAAGTCTAGTACAAACTTAATTTAACACGTAGAATCAAATCATGTCACATGAAAAAGATTCCCAATAATGGGCATATGTAAACCTACTTGAATTCACATTCCTAAAGATATATAAGGATTTTGTTGGAAAGATCACTAACTCAATAAGTGATTTTTTTCTCATAGGTCAACCCTCTTGGTGGATTAGATTAATGATAATGAGAAATATTGAAGGCAACATTCACCAACATGTGAAAATTGTTCTTTATCTTTTAAAACATCAAAATGTGCTCTAGATATTCCTTTTAATTTCCAAACTCTATCATGTGTATTAAGGACACGTTATATGTCTTTTTATTACCAAAACATAGCAACATGTTTAAGAGATAAGTGTTGTTCATACTAACTAGTAGAAAGGAGTGATAAAATTAAAATTTGAATTTTCTGTGTATTTTTGCTTACTTCAAAATTGAAGTAGATCAATCTTGGATTAAACATAATGCCAACTAAACATAAAAACAAAATGAAAAACTTGAAACATCAAATAAATATGCAAAAATAAATCAATATAAAATATATAAAAAATATCTATAAATAAAAATACATACAATTACAAATCATGAACTAAATCTAATATAAAAAATATATCACTTAAAATATATTATTACATTTAAAATATTCGCTCAAAATAAATATAAAATAAAATATAACATGAATATATAAATTTCGTCATTATTCATTTGCTTAACTTCAATTTATTTTACACTAGGTAGTATTTTTTCCACTTAAAATAATAACAGCTTATATGTTTCCATTAATTTTATTTCTAAATTAATTTGTGTGTTCAAAATTTGATGATGACGTCCATGATGACTTATGACATTTGACATCTTCTTTAGGTATCCATCGAGATGGAAGGAGAATGTTAAATAATTCTCGTGCTGCACATTATTATTGATATGAACAATAATGCCAACTACACTGCCGCCTGTTTACACACGTTACCAGATGACCGGACTAACAGATTAAATTACCGCCCTGTTTCATGCGCGTTTTGGAATTTTCATTTCTTCGTCCCCATGCAAATCCACCAACCCTTACTTTTCACGTCATCTATGCAACAATGTCGAAACAAGATCTGAGATGTATGCTCGACAACCCTCTGCAAGGGCGCCTCCCATTTGAGGAATTTGCTGATTTATATCACTCCATCCTCAACAATCAAGATGATAACGAAGAGGATACGTCGAAGGAATTGTTGAAAGCGTTCAGTGCTTCCCATCATACTAAAGATTGGTGCATTTCATCAAACGAGCTTCACCATGTCCTCTCCATATTGTCCATAAATTCATTGATTCCACAAAGGCTAAAATGCCAGGAAGCATGCGGGGGAGGATCCAAAGCATGTTTTAGGCCATTCGATATGCAACAAACCTTCCATGCAAGCCTAAATATTTCTAGCCGTCGAGAATCAAAATGAAATTATAAACAACCAACTACTCCTTCAAGCACAGTCCAACAAAGAACGAGTAACCAATTTTGCAAGATATGTGACAAACACAGAATTCTGATAGTTGCGTGTGCAGCGGGAGGTATTTCAAATGGACCGCTTTAACAATAGATTAGACATTGACTTTCCCTACTGTAGGCAAATCCCTACCTCTTTGTCATCTAACACTCAACAAGATTTGCCTTCATCACCCTAGATTTTGAATCTTGGGTGTCTTTAAAGCAGCTGTGACGGTGCGCAGGCGGCGCGAAGGATATGTTGTGTTTTGCAGGGATTACTTTTATAAATAAAAGGCCTTGTCTTCAATTGTAACCTTTTTCACATAATAAAACAGTAATTCTGATGTACGGATTAATGTGAGCTTATAAACATAAATGATGACGGACCTTTATATTTAATACAAGCTTATAATTGCTGACCTAGCCTAAATTTTTTATTTTAATTTATTTACGAAAATGCATCTTTTTTCTGTCCCGTATGTTATAAGATTGTTTCTAAATTTACTGTGTGTGTTTTTGACATAAGCAATCTATTTCAACGTGACTGTGGTAAAATAATATCACCAAATAAAGAATAAATGAAATTATAATATATGTCGTTTACATAGTTGCACATAGGCCATTCAAACGATACAAAGAAATCATGGAGAGACTGTAGCGGACATCATACTTTTGAATTCGGCAAAATCTAACAGTCCATTGCAGTCTGAATCAAATCTGCATATCATTTTTTGGCATTGTTGTGGTTGTTGCGAGTGTGGAATTAATCCCAGCCTGGAGAGCACTCTTTGCAGCTCTTCACAATAGATGTATCCGTCTTTATTCTCATCAAAAATCTTGAATGCCTCCATCAGATCGTCTGATTCATCTTTTACTTCGTCTTGTTCACGATTGAAGATGAAGTTATATAAATCAACAAACTCTTCGAATTGAAGGCCATCGCTAAAATCGCCTATACCTTTGTTTCTCACTGTTAGTCTCAAATCTTCTTCTGACATTAATATTCCGAGCTTGTTTGTGAATCGACAGATTTCATGGACAGTAACGGCTCCATCAGTGTTTTTCTCCAGTAATTCATATACTCTTCGAATTTCATTCAGATCAGCCATTTCACGACAGAAAAAACGCAGCTATAATCTCTAAATATATAAAAGCAGACCCTCAAATCGACCGCTTGGCGTAAAGAGCAATAGATATTTAAACAATAACAATAGGATATACAATCTACTGTCTGGTTGCAAGGATTAATTCATATTTATAAGAGGCAGAAAAGAAGGTTGAGCACAACATCGCCGTCCACTTGAGGAGTAGAAAACGTGAGGAAGAGCACAACATCGCTTCGTACACATCTTCGATCATCACGATTCACGACGACTTTTCTCTGTAGAAACAGGAAAACAAAGAAATTAGAATAGTACTAAGATTATGGATTCCACGATCTGATGTGTAATTTGAGCGGATCTGACGTATTTCGCGAATCCGAATGATCTGAATGTGTCTCCAGCATGTGCAATGCACTTTCGAGTAGAATAATTATTAGTAAAAAGGTGCTTCTGTCATGTTCCATAGCCGCCGCGCAAACCAAAAGAGCCGTGCTTTGATTGCATCACCTTATGAAGTTTTGTTATTTATTTAATTAACAAAGATATATATGTTATGTGGTTATTTTTTCTTAGAGTTTTAGAATATTTCTTAATTGAATTTTTATATAAAATTTAATCAGGGTGTGGATTTCTCTTTATTTAAATATTATTGATTTCTGTAGATCAAAATTTAGATTTTTATTGCATGTTTTTTTCTTTGACCTTTATTTTATATAAAATTTAAGTAGTTTGAGGATCATCATTATTTACATATAATTAATTTTTTTATATTAATTTAAATACATTCTTGTTTCCACTTCACTAATATATCATTGAGTTTCATTATCTTTGCCTTTATTTTTTGTTTATTGAAAAATGGTAGAACATTTTAAAAAACTAAGTGATAAAGTTAAACCATTGTTGCATAAATTGAAAATATATATTAATTGAATTTTTCAAGATTTTTTTTCATTACATTGCATTGACTAATATAGCCTTACATTTTTCATGTCAAACCAACTAAGTAACTTACAAGGATAACTCCCTAGAAACTAACTATTATTTTATTATTCACTAACTATTTACCTAACAAAATTTTATTTATAATATAACATTCACATGTTAATTTATTTACTATTATTTAATCTAAACTAACCTATATGTCTATCTAAAGATGCAAAAATTCTAACATTCCCACCTTATTACATCAATCCAAATAAATGATAGAACACTGCAAGGACTAAATAGAGTAGACCTTCTAGAGATTTTGATGAAACACCTCCACCAATTCTCTTCACTCACCCAAGAAAAGGTAGATGGACTCCATCAATGGATCTCCTAGTTCTCAAACCTACAAAACCTCTATACAACATGAGAGAAGATAAGAATATTCTCATCCTCCATGCATAATGAAAGAAAAAACCTCCTATGAGAATCTACATCTCCTTCAAGTGTGTAATATTCCTCCTGAAGTGCTACAAAATGAAATGAAAACTCTCCTTTAACTTTAAGAATCCACATCTCCTCTAATTGCATCAAAATGCTTCCTCCAACTTTGTGAGATCCAATCTCTCATCTATTGTAGAAAAGAACCTCAACCAACATAGTTATATTAATCACATCCAAAAATATGAAATGTCAAGAAAAGGCATGCCCCCCTTTCTCCATTAAATGAAACAAATGTCAAATGGGGCTTCTCATGCAATATATCATTTATAAGTGAGAAGCTAGCTTAAGATGAGAAAAATACTTCATCCTTCAATACCCCTAACCTTCAATATGACCTATTAAAATCTATCCATTTGATGTTACTATTACTTGATTTTTTA
This sequence comes from Sequoiadendron giganteum, assembly GCA_007115665.2. Taxonomy (NCBI): domain Eukaryota; kingdom Viridiplantae; phylum Streptophyta; class Pinopsida; order Cupressales; family Cupressaceae; genus Sequoiadendron; species Sequoiadendron giganteum. The sequence continues at coordinate 85,736,311 of CM021100.1, read as the reverse complement.
TGAAAAACAAAACATAAAAAAGAAAAGGAAAATATTTTCTAGAAAATGAGCAAAGCATTAAAAAGTATAAGAAAGTCAAAGTCAAAGTCAAAGGCTAAGGCTAAGGATTGAAAAATATCTTATTCTCAAGGGATAAGGATTGAAAAATATATTATCCTCAAAGGATAAGGACTGAAAAATATCTTATCCACAAGGGATAAGCATTGAAAAATATCTTATCCACAAAGAATAAGGATTGTAAATATCTTATCCATAAAGGATAAGGATTACAAATATATAATCTATAGAGGATAAGGATGACAACTCAGAGGATAACATTGACAACTCATAAAGAAAAAAGGTAAATCTTATCCGCAAAGGATAAGGATGACAACTCATAGGAAAAGTATCTAAAGTCAACATGAATTTTTTATTTTAGGCTCTCAAAACCTATAAATAAGAGGCCTATGTCTGTTGCAAAGAATAGAAAACTTTATTATGACAAAGTGATATTCAGTCCTTCAATTTTTTCAGTCAAAATCAAGTCTAATTCTGTAGTTTTCTTCATTGATTGCATCTCTAACCTTTTTTCACTTTGAAATAATGATTGATTGTATGCTTTTCATGTAATATTTTATTTTATTTTCAAAAAAAAATGTTGTAGCAGCCTTCAATGATTCAAACATCAGTATTTTTACCTCTATTTGTTTCAATTTTCTTTGTGTATGAAAAAAAAATGGGTATTATTGTAACTTTTGTGACTCCTTGATTGTTGTTGTTCTAAGTTTACCTCTGAATTATTGTGTGAAGCTTTAGATTGAGATTCATAAGTTGTGTTGTTGAAATGAAGTAGAAATCTGCTATATTTAGTGTATCACCTTCATTTTTTTGTTTTAGATTTAGATTATCATATCTCTCTCATCTCTTTCCTATCAAGGTTCTTTAGTTAGAGTTAGTTTTTAAGTGATTTACCAAAGGGAAATCACCCTTTAATCAGAGTTTGACCTTGAGTTTCGTGAGTCCCACAAATAGAGAGGTCATCCCATGTTTCACAAGATAGCTGGATTCAAGATTCAGCAAGGTGCATATTCCAAGTGATAAAAATTATATATGAGCCTTTGCAAGCATTTTCAAATGTACCATTGATAGTCTTGGATATACAAAAAATATGTGGAGTAGTCATGTAATATGTGGTCATATGTAAAAGTTTTGGATTCAATAAAAAATATAGCTTTAAAAATATTTCCTTTGAAATTTTAAACCTTTTCAATATTTAAAATGATAAATATAATAAAAAATAAACTCCTAGTTCCCCTTTATTTTCCATTTCAAAAAAAAATCACTTACTTCTCCTTGAAAAATCATCTCTCAAAAGATAAATTTGTGTAACCAAAACTATGATCTATAATTATTCTCACTAACTACAAAAATAAGTATGAACAAACTTCACCCTAAACAAAGACATTTAGATACTCAATCAACTTATCAAAATTATATAAATAGCTCACCAATATACCAATGCCAAAAATCCAAACCATTATGTTGCAAAGACCTTGTCAATATCATACCTTAGTTCACTACAAATTCTATCTATGCCAATTGATAACTTTTTTTTCTTGAATTGTAACAAAGAGAAATGGTGCTCCAAGGAACGGTGAACTTCTTTGAACTTTAACAATGAAAATTCCCATTTCATTTCACTTTTTTACTCTTCCAGGAAAATAACTATTCCATCAAATTAATAGCAATAGTGATGTAAATTTTACATCTAAATTCAAAAATCCAATTCTTCTAAAAAAAAATTAGCTCTTATTTTAAGGGTTTCTAATTTTTCATTCTTCTATTATATTTTAAAATAAAATAAAATAATAAGTTTTTAAATTATATTTTTTATTTAATTTGATTGATTAAAGAATAATACAATATATTTTTTAAAAAAAGTGAGGGTAGTAAAGAGGCATATCCACAAAATTTAATTGAACCATGAACTCAAAATTAAGACAAAACAATATTAAAAGGGTCAAGCTGGACAAATTTTAAATAGCTAAAACAAAATTAGATGGAGGGAGATCTTTATCATCTAAATTGTCCCTAACATTTCTATGAGCAACATCATCAATTGACTCCAATTAGTTTTAAAATAAATGTTAACATTATTTATTTTTTATTATTATACAACACTTTTTCACATTATTATTTTAAGTTTTATATATAAAACAATAATCTCACTATTAATTTTATATATATATATATATATATATATATATATATATATACATATATATATATATATATATATAATTTTAATTAAAATATATATTTAAAAGTATCTTTAAAAGTCTATTTTAAATTTATAATTTTTTAAAAACAAAAATAACATTTGAAATTCTTATTTAACAAGAAAATATCCAATCAAATAAGTATCAATTGTAAGTGTAATGCAATAAAGATTATCCGTATGATTGAAGTATGTACAATCCACATTCACTAAACTTGCATAGTTACATACATGTATAACACAAGCAAAATTTATAATGTTAGAATATGTTCCAAAGTGCTTCATTAATTCAAATATTTCTAAAGCGTCCTTGCAAGATCCATTTTGTGCATATCCCACAAACATTGTATTCCCTAGACTGAATTTCTTTGAGGCATTTCTATCAAACAGTTTATGATCCTTGTTTATGCTGAACCGCATTTTCCATATTTGTCTGCAATATCTGACCAAAAACCCCCCTTCCATTAAGCTTTATACATATTACAAAATCCCTCTGTCCTTTATCCTTTGATTGATTGCATATCTTGTTCCAAAGCTCCCATAAGGTTGCGTAGTCTAGCTTTACACCTGCCAATTGCATTTGTTTGAAGGCTTCTAAAGCCTTTTCAACAAATCCCTTATGCATATACTGCAATCATAGTATTCCACGAGACCACATTTCTTTGGGGTATTCTGTTGAAAAATTCACGTCCTTGTCTATGCTTCCACATTTTGCATACATGTCTACCAGGGCAGCAGCTACAACATCTAACAAAATTGCTTTCCTTTTTGGCACAAGCAGGAAGGATGACCGCAAATATTGCGGAGTCTGGGTTTACACCTGCTGATTACATTCGATGGAAAGTTTTATAATCCGTTTCAACAAATACATTTTGTGCATATCCTGCAATGGTAGCATTCAATGAGATCGCGTTTCTTTGAGGTATCCTGTCAAACAGTTCACGTCCCTTGTGTATGCTTTCATACCTTGCATAGATGTCTACCAAAACATTTCCAGCAGTAATGATGGACGTCCATACCCTGTTCCAAAGCTCCCATTTTTGCAGAGGCCGCGAGCATACAAATTAAATCTGTTCAGGTCGAAACCCCGTTTGTTGCATAAGAAGATAATACGAGCGGGAGAAAACAATTTAAAAAACTAACTTTGCACGGGATTAAGACCAAACGGGAAAGGCGATTAGAAATGGCGAACAGGATGGGTCAAGGGCCCACATCAACTACCCATCTGATACCAATTGAAAGACGGAACTTTAAAGCTGTTATATTAAAATGAGAAATAAAATAAAGCTAAAACGATATCAGTGGATCTGCTCAAAACAGAGCGAACATCAGACTAAAAATGATTGGCTGTAATGTATTCAACTGTATGTAAAATCTGCTACAATGATCTCTATATAAAGAGATTTAAACAAGCGAACACCTGAAAGGAAAAAATAAAGCTAGAAAAATAAAAAACAAAAACTGTTTCTCTGCGGAGACATGCAGATTTATTGAGCAAAACAAAAGATTAAGAAAACAAGAAGAAAACTGAAAGCGCGGCATCTTTGAAAGCATAAAACTATTTATCGTGCATATCTTCAGCTGTGACGGTGCGCAGGCGCCGCTAAGAATATGTTGTGCTTTTCAGGGATTTCTTTAATAATAAAAGGCCTTGTGTTCAATTGTAACCTTTTTACATAATAAAACAGCAATGCTAATGTACGAATCAATGCATGCTTATAATTATAGATGATGGACCTTTATATTTAAAGAGGTTTGATGCAAACTTATAATTGTTGACCTGGACTAAATTTTATTTTTTATTTTATTTATGAACATGCATTTTTTTCTAAGTGCAGCACTGCATTTTGTTTCGCGTGAATTAACAATTACAAGATTGTTTCTAAAAGCAATCTCATTTCAACGTGACTGGGAAATTAATATAAAGAATAAAGAATAAATAATATTATAAAGTATTAGCAGACAATATATGTCGTTTACACAGTTGCACATAGGCCATTTAAACGCTACAAAGAAATCATGGAGAGACTGTAGCGGACATCATACTTTTGAATTCGGCAAAATCTAAAACTCCATTGCAGTCTGAATCGAATCTACATATCATTTTCTGGCACTGTTGCAGTTGTTGCGCGTGTGGAATTAATCCCAGCGTGGAGAGCACTCGTTGCAGTTCTTCACAAGAGATGTAACCGTCTTTATTCTCATCAAAAACCTTGAATGCCTCCATCAAATCGTCTGATTCATTTTTTTCTTCGTCTTGTTCGTCGTTGAAGATGAATTGATATAAATCAACAAACTCTTCAAATTGAAGACCATCGCTACAATCCTCTGCACCTTTGTTTATCACTGTTAATCTCAAATCTTCTTCTGACATTAATATTCCGAGCTTGTTTGTGAATCGACATATTTCATCAACAGTAACGGCTCCATCAGCATTCTTTCCCAGTAGTTCATATGCTCTTCGAATTTCATTCAGATCAGCCATTTCAAGAGAGAAAAAACACAGCTGTAATCTCTAAATATATAAAAGCAGACACCCGTAAATCGACCGTTCGGCGTAAAGAGCAATAGATATCTTATAAACAATATGAATATGATATACAATCTACTATCTGGTTGCAAGGATTAACCCGTATTTATTAGAGGCAGAAAAGAAGGTTCGAGGCCATTGCAAGGAAGAAGAAAGGATCCACGGTAGAAAACATCAGGAAGCGCACAACTCGTCCGTCCACATTAGAAAACGCGTTACCGTTGTTTCGTACACATCTTCGACATCATCGCGATTCACGACGATTTAGAAACGGGAAAATAAACAAATTAAAATGGAGTTAATATTATGCTATTCCACGCTCTGATGTGTAATTTGAGCGGGTCTGACGTATTACGCGAATACGAATGCTCTGTATGCGTAAAGAGGGCAAACGTGTCTCCAGCATGTGGAATGCACTTTCGAGTAGAATAATTATTCGTAAGAAGTGCTTCTGTCATGTTCCATAGCCGCGCATACAAAAAGAGGCGTGTTTTGATTAGATACCAGTTGTTAATGTTCGGTCACCCTACTTATCTAGTTTGGTTATTTATTTAATAATTAACAAAGATATTTATGTTGTGTGGATTATTTTTCGTTATATTTTTATGAATTTGGGGATTTTTTTTTAACTTATCTTTTTATTAGAGTTTTAAGAAAAAATTTTAATTGATTTTTTTATACAAGATTTAATTAAGCTTTGGATGTGTTTTTTATATATCATTGTTTTTTCTATTTCAGAATTTACATTTTATCGTATAAATTTTCTTACTTTTTATTTATATAAAATTTAATTAGAGTTTAGATCCATCATTATTTATATATATATAATTGGTTTCTTTATATTACAATTTAAACTTATTTTTGTTTGCACTTCATTAGTATATCATGGAGTTTCATTATCCCTTTCCTTTAGTTTATATTCACATCTGTATTTCAAATTTGTATATGAACACATAATTTCTAACATTTGATCTTGCTATACTTGATTCCTCAAATATTTTATAATAGAAATGAGGATTTATTTTCTATGAAGATGTTTCATCATGTAGGTACCTTTCCATCGTTTGTTGGCTTAATTATTGTATTTCCTTCACTCTTGAATATGCTCACTTCATTTGTCCATTAGCATCATTTTTTATATATTTTTCATATAGATTATGCTACTGATATTCCTGGGTATATTGGACTTTCACACTAAGCCATCTTTTCTAGTATTATACCTATTTTGCATGCCTTGAATACTCCACATGATTTATCATATGAATGGAGATGTATATATCAAAAAGTAGACAAGGGATATGGTTTTATTGATCAAATTAAGAATACTTTAGCTAAAATATCTCACTATGATTTAATATTCATCTATAAAAATATAAATTTATTGAAGTATTTAACTAGAATTATTGTTCCATTTAATGTTAGTCAATTATAAATATTGTTAACATCATTCTACTTGTTTATCAAAATAATTTTAAGATTTCATTTACATTTCATGAGCTACTTTCTCCCCATGTTAGTCAAAAGTATAAATAGTTATTTATTATAATTAAATTTAGGGATATTAATATAAAAGAGATTTAACTTTGTAATATATTTAGTTAAATCATCAGTAGAAAATATTTTTTAGATATAATGAAATTTGAATATAATAATTTACCACAATACAAAGTCAATATCAAATAATTTGATAATATGGATTATAAGTCTCTTAATTCTATTAATTTTCCAATTATTATTGGACCTATTGTGCTCAATAATTATTCTACGTGATGCCTAAGACTTGCATAGGGAAAATAAATTGCAAAAAAAATTATAAACTTCAAGTACAATGAGAACACTCTACTTCTCTTGAAAAATTGATAGATTGTAAATGCTAGTCAACTCCAAGGTCCCTTTATGCCAAGTCTTAATAGTGTTAGAAAAGCTAAGTAGCTTATGTGATTTTTTCAACAAGGGACATGTGCTAGAAAATATCAAAATAGAAAAATTCTTGCAATCAATATATTAAGTCTACTATAAATCTTTAGATTTCTAAGTGAAATCATACTTATCATAAATATAATATTTTTCTTACTTATCCTTAATCTAATCTAAATCTAACATATTAAAAAAAAGGGGTCAAAAGGAGTTATGGTTTAGAGAGATAAATATAAAATGAAATGGACAATAATATGCTCATTTTTACTCTTAGTTCTAAATGGTCTAATAAAATTCAAATCAATATGTATATGTATGTTTATTTGTTTGTATATGTATATGTATATATATAATATTGTGACCAATATTCGCACAATCATAAGTAATATAAGTGTAAGATTCTATTAAATTTAAAATAAATATATTCAAGTTAAAATACGTAAAATCGTCATATTATATATGAAAATTTTACACATAAAAGTATTCTAAGCACTATAAAGAGATTTCACAAGGTTCTTCAACTTAAAGAATATAAAATAAAACATTTCACTACTAAGGCTAAAAAATATTCAAAAATAAAAGACAACCATTTGATTAATTGGTAATGGGGAGATTACAACCTTCAATAGGTTACCCACACTTAAAATTTGATTGTTCACTTGTTTTTCTAAAATTTTCAATCATAAAAAATCCCCTATAAGAAAAAATAGATAATTTGGGTGCCAAAACAATTATTACAATAGCAAGTCAGCCTAGGTTTAAATTTGATCCTTGGGCCAAAATTTAAATATAATTTCCTAGATATAGTCTCTTTACATTAAATGAGATAATTTACTAAATGTGACCTAAAAGAATACTACCCATCCCTATAAGGGTGGTCCAATTGAACATAAAGCGATAAGAAAGGGAGAGGAAATCATCCCACTCAACATTGTGATTCCACTCACCTTCATTTCTCCATGAATTGCACTTGAAAAATATTTAACGCTTTCAAAACAAGACTAGATTTTAGAGTATTGTTTATTGGATCTTGAACTTCTTAGGCATGAGGTTTTTTATTGAATTTTTTACCTCATTAATTTTCAATATCCTTTCTTGGGAAAAATAATATTCCCATTTATTCTCATTAATTTATTGATTACCTCATCAATGAGTTATCTCCTTACTAACCTAATGAATTCCTTAATGATAAAATTAAGATGAAATACCCTACTAGATTTTCCCAAAAAGTGTAAGGAATGTCTTTAATAAATCCTTCTATTTCTATCATAACTACATCAACAACTTCCCTTCTCACAAAAAAAATCTATTGGAAATTTTTAAAAACCTTTATTTTACAATTTATGGTTTTGAACCACTCCACTATATCTTAGGGTTGTTATCTAGTTGCGAAGAAATAAAATCTTGGATAGTTTTTGAAGTGTAGGTAGGTTTCCCTCCAATTGGGTGAGTTCTTGATCAAGTGACTCTCTAAGTTTAGCTAAGGCACAAGCTTCATCACTTACCATATGATAAATCTATATTGAGTCTCTACTCAACTTTCCTCCTTGTATTTCCATTAAATTCTCTACATAGTAGTGACACTTATAACACCTTTTGTAGCATGTTTATGATTACCCTCATCTATTAAACTCAAGATGGGAGGAGCATGAGAATTAACATCAATAGGATCCACAAGGTAGTTTATGCATTCCTCTAGTTCACTAACCTGAGGTCTCATCTATCTCTTATTCTTTATATCTTTATCCATATGATTCAGGATAACAAAAACTAAATTATTGATATCTTTTTTCTCATGTTCCCTTGTGTGATGGCCTAAATTAACATATTATGCAACTAATATAGTCTTGTGTTTGTATATCTTCTTCATCCTTATCTATCAAAAGAGTTGCAACCTATGTAATCCTTGCTCCTTGGGTGTCCATAGTAAACGTAGATAATGTCTTGTCTCTTTTATTCTTGGAATTCCCATTAGCTCTAAAATATCCTTAAAATAGGTGTATATATTTTTCCTTTTTTGAATGCTCAATCGTACTAGCATTGTTGGGTCTCCAATAGAAGTCTTGCATTTGCCAGTCCTAGTAGGAGGTGTTAGTTTTAGGATCATAAATGAAAGCAATCAGAAAATGCAACACATAAGACAATGAACACCACAAGATACCCTGGGAAAACCCTCATACTCGAGGGAGAAAAACCCAGCAAATATATCACTTATATATTTAGGAATAAGAGCAGAAATCTACTTACAACCCAGGCCCAACACAAGGCCAAATTTGATACAATGAATAATAGCACCTCTCCTAGATGCGAAGATACAACAAGAATATGTTTCCCGTTGAAATCAATTTGTTGTAACAATATAATGATTTGCTGCTCGAGATGATGATCGGTTGCTCAAGTGTGAACTTCTTCTAGGAGTGTAAATATGAATGAATGAACTTCATGATCAAATGAGAGATCATCACCTTGTATTTATACAACACAATGTATCCCTTCATGTAGGTCGACCTCCTTAATAAATAAGGATAATTAAATAAGTCGGCCCAAATGAATTATAATATCTCAAGGCCAAGTGAAGTGTCTCTTATTAAATGCAATAAATACATATTTGTTAGGCTATATGAAATTTATTGTTCAACAAGCAAGGCAAAAGTATGTAGCCCGAAGCTACAACATCAACAGGAGGTGATGAATTTCTAGGAGGATTAGAGGTAGGATCTCCTATAAAGAGTGATGAAATTCTCCTTAAGATAAATCTTGGTAAAGGAGGTGGTAAGGGTATCAATAATTTAGGAATATTAGAACCTATGTCAAAAGATGATGTAGCACTATGAATTGTATCTCCCTATAAATTTCTATAGGTATTTCTAATTATGCTTGAGCTCACCCATCCTATAGTGTTTTAATTATTAATTCCTCTACCTTAATATTCTACTCACATATATTAGTCTATAGAGGTGTAGGAGGAGCTAGGCTTGATGGAGGTGGGGAAAGAATAGGTGAAGGAACTGGGATTGAGTTAGAGAGTAGGTGGTACCTATGCTACATTGCTAACTAGCTCTTGTTATGTATCAAATGACCTAGACCTCACACTTATTTATGACGTCTCTTCTTCTTCATCCTTCTCTTCTCATCACCTACAAAGATCTACACATGGGAAGCTTCACCATTCTTTCTCTTAGACTACTTTGGTATTGTAGCAAATGATGACTCTCCTTCAAATTTCTTCAATATAGGATCTTGAGTTGGTTTCTACTATTGCAAGTGAGGGTCATTCATGAGATGGATTTCTAAGCCATCTTTTGGTTCTAATAATCATAGTCTTAGATCTAGTCTCAATCGAGGTATCCTTTGATATAGACCAATCTACTCTGCTCATTAGCTATTTGTAAAAGCTCTCCTTGTTTAGGAAGGTTTTGAAACCTTTCCATATTAATGCATGATCTTTAGGACTTTTTCTAAATTTCATCCATCCACAAAAAAGAGTGACATCTATATTTTATTTATTTTTAATTTGAAAATAAATAGACGTCTTGATAATGATATCTCTTGACATATTTTATATAAATTATATTTAAAATATATATACTAATTATAAATATATATACTAATTATTAAATGATGATATATGAATTATAAAAACAAAAATAGATAGACCTATATATTTATAGAGCGTCAAGACAAGTTCATAATTGTTAATTTGACCTTTTCTGTTGTTTCTAATTTTATTTATAATTTTCTTTATTCTTGGACAGCACGTAATTGTTAATGTACGCGGTACAAACTACCGGGCCGTGCTTAAAAAAATGCATGTTGCTATATAAAATGAAAAGATTACGTGCTTGACAAGAACAAAGAAAATTATAAAATATTAACAGACAATGAATGTCGTTTACACAGTTGCACACAGGCCATATAAACGCTTCCAAGAAATCATGGAAAAATCCAACACTCCATTGCAGTATGAATCAAATCTACATATCATTTTCTGGCACTGTTGCGGTTGTTGCGCGTGCGGAATTACTCCTAGCGTGGAGAGCACTCGTTGCAGCTTTTCACCAGAGATGTATCCGTCTTCATTCTCATCAAAAATCTTAAATGCCTCCATCAAATCTTTTGACTTGTTTCTTTCTTCGCCTAGTTCAGGGCTGAAGATAAAAATGATATAATTCAACAAAATCTTCAAATTCAAGACTATCACTAAAATTTTGCACCTTTGTTTCTCACTGTTAATCTCGCATCTTATTCTGACATTAGTATTCCGAGCTTGTTTGTGAATCGACAGATTTCATGGACAGTTACGGCTCCATCAGCATTTTTCTCCAGTAGTTCGTATACTCTTCGAATTTCATTCAGATTAGCCATTTCAAGAGAGAGAAAACACAGATATAATCTCTAAATATATAAATGCAGACCCGTAAATCGATCGCTCAGCGTAAAGAGCAACAGAAATTCAAACAATGTGAATATGATAGACAATCTAATGTGTGATTGCAAGGATTAATCCGTATTTATTAGAGGAAGAATGGAAGGTTCAAGACCATTGCAAGGAACAAGAAAGGATTGACAGTAGAAAACTTGAAGAAGCGCAGAGCTTGTCCGTCCACATTTGAAGACGCGTTACCGTTGCTTCGTACACATCTTCGACATCATTAGAAACGGGAAAATAAACAAATTAAAATGGTATTAAGATTTCGTTATTCCATGCTCTGACGTGGAATTTGGGCGTGTCTAACGGAATTCTAGAATCCGAATGCTCTATGATGTGGAAAGAAGACGACTTCTTTCCAGCATGTGGAATGCACTTTTGATTACAATAATTATTGAAAAAAGTGCATCTCTTGTTAATGTACGTTTACCTTACATATCTAGTACTTTGGTTGTTTATTTCTTTAACGAAGATATTTATGTTATGTGGTTAATTTTCCTTATATTTTTGGTGAATTTGATATTTTTGGATATTTTTAAAGATTCGATTATTTTTATTAGAATTTTAGATTTGATTTTTTAATTGTATTTATTTTATAAACAATCTAATTAGGGTTTTGATTCATCCTTATTTGTATATATCATTGATTTCTTCATATTAAAATTTAGATCTTTATTGTATGATCTATAGATTCTTGCCCACCTATCTTTGTTTGCACTTCATTAATATATCATCAAGTTTCATTGTCTCTTGTTTTTTAATTTCTAATCATTTCACTATTACAAATTTTGATATGTGGATATAATTAATGACATTTGATCTTACTAACCTTGATTCTTTCATATATTTTTCAATACAATTTGGGCTATGTTGTCTATGGAGATGTTGTTCCATCACATGTGTATCTTTTCATACTTCATTGACTTAGTTATTGTCTTTCATTCCCTCTTGTATATGCTCACTTCACTTGTCCATGTTTATAAACACACACATAAATACAAATTCATAGAAATTATGTCTTCCTTAATTACAATTATATTATCCCTTGTGATGTCTTTCTTCCTACATGTGAGGATGATCCTATATTCAAATTTTATTTGTATCTTCATACCCTACCTTTCAAGCTAAGTCATTTTTTCTAGTAATATATTGATTTTTCATGTCTTAAGTACTCCATAGAGTTAGTATATGATTGGGCATAAAAATAGATAGGGGATATGATCTGGTTGATCAAATTTACAATATTTTAGCTAAAATATCTTAATGATATCAAGTTTCCACAATCCATATCATTTGTTTTCACTAAAATATCTTAGCGAGATTTAATGTATTCATTTATACAAATAGACTTCTTTTTAGGTGAAATTTAGGTAAAATTGTTTCATTCAATGTTTACAAATTATCACCATTATTGAGCCTACTTATCAAAATAATTATATGATGTCAATTATATTTCATGAGTTGCCCTTCCCCATGTTACTCAAGAGTATCAATAGTTATATATTGTGGTTGAATATGGGTAAATACATATCAAATGAGCTTTAATTTCATAATAGAATTGGTTTGATAATTTGTAATAAATATTTCTTAGATATAATCAACATTGAGTCCACTAATTTATCAAAATTGAAATTTAATATTCAATAATATAATAATGTGGGTCATAAGTCTCTTGGTTTTATTACTTTTTCATCACTCTTGGAACTATCACAATCAAGAATTTGCTATATGTGATGCATGGTTATATAATGTATATTTGTTTTTGTCTTGGGTCATCTCTAAATCCATGCCATGGTGTTGTACCTTCTACCAGTTATTCTATATTTTACATATATTCATAATGGTATGTGTATAGTCACAAGTAACGATGATCGTTATCATAATTATCAAGTGATTGATCTAAATTGAATAGTTTTTTCTTCTATTTCATCAATTCTCCTTTTATTTCATCAATACCCCATTCTAATTTTTAGGATGATTAGGGTTCTCTTGACTATACAACTTCATGTACTAAAGAAAATAAATTAAAAAATAATGATTAATTTAGTCATCCTTTATAAATGGATCCCAATATATTTGGTTGACCACATTTGGCTCTTCGTGAGGATATTACTTCAAATGAGGGCGCTAGTATTCATGTATTCAAATCCATCATTGATGATAATATTGGTTTATCTTCTTCTTAGCTAGATAACCAATATAGTAAAGAATTTTCTACTTAATAAAATTTTAGTTATTTTAGAATATTTTTAGGCCTAATAGAGAAATCTAAATTATAACCTCTCTAAGCAACATAAAAAGGATAATACTATCAGCTTGGTTTAAAATATCATACTAAGGATAAGAACACAACATTCAATTATCATGTATCTAGTTAATCATGATAGATTTAATTACAATCAATACATATGCAAAGATAATTTAAATGAACTTAGAGGATTCTAATCCTCCTTGAAATACCTTTATTATGATGAATTGCGTGTTGAATCTTTAGGTGTTTGTGAGTATTATCCTAAGTTAAATCTTGATAGAGTTTTTCCATTTGAAAAGCTATAACTTCCATAGAAAACATATCCTCATCCATAGCATAAAATATTGAATGAGAGTATCAAGGATGGAAAGATCGTACATAAAAATATAAGAATATGTTAATATAAAAAATATATGCATGTTTATCAACCAAGAAAAATGATCTAGAAAAATTCATAAGAAGAAATTATCTTAGGATACTTGGGTGATCAAAGAGGTATATGACTATGTATGCTCAAACCCTAGTCAAATTATGATAAGAAAAGGTAAACAAAGGTGAATTAAAAACTTAGAAAAATAATAAACAAAAGGATAAAAAATGAAATTGGATAGAGGTCAATTTAAGGATGGATATGGTGGAAACAATAAAAACAAACAAATGAATCCTAAATCTTAGAGGAAAAAACAATGAAGCATGAATAGGGAGAAGGAAATTAATCCTAATTAGATATGTTATATAGGATAAAAAATCACAAAATAAATCAAATGTGAAAATCCTAATTGCAACACAAGGTAAACTACTCAAAGATTCACTTAGTAAACCAATAGTATAACACCTCTATTGATAAGGTATGAATAAACACCCATAATTTTATTTCCGCTCAAATTAATAATTTTTGATGCCATTTTTACATGCAATATTATAATTCAAATACCTCCCATTTTTTACCAATTGTCCTATGTACATTTTTTGTTTATTAAATTTGAAAGAACCAGGAGACAAAGATATTTCACAAGAACATTAGAGATAGGATGCATAAACTCAACCTATTTATTAGACAGTCAAGGGTCTCCTTATAAAGGAGAAATATCCAAGTGTTGAACAAAATATCAAGAAAATATCTAGAAAATATCTAGTCTATGTCAATGAGTCATACAGTAATAAATGCCTAAGTAGGCTTAGGTCAACCTATGTGTAGCAAGCATTAATGTATACACTGACACCCCCCCCTTAAGCATAACTTAGATAGGCATGGATAAAATGGGTCTCGACTACTAGCCAAGTTAGGTACCCATGCACAAAGTAATCTCTCATGAAGTGGAGAAAAGTAGAAAACCCTGTGGGAAAAAACTACCCTCCAAAAGAGAGAAAAGATGCAAGAAAATTATACAAATGAAGAAGTACTACTTCTTTCACTAAGTACAATATATGATTTCCTCCATAAGAGAGAAAATGATAGAAGGTCTATGAGACCCCCCAATAATACATGTCCTGCTACATTAAAGTTGGATAGTTGACAGAGGATGTAGATATAGTTCCAAGAACGCTTCACAATGTCCCTTCCCTTGGGAAGAAATGAAACCAACTGAAGATGCAGGATATCTTCCCATGCAAGAAGATGTATGTATGATCTTGAATAGAGTTGAAGCTCATCCAAGAATGATGGTGATGGTGCCCATGATGTCTTCGAATGTTGCTCAGGAATCTCCAAGCCAATGCTGACATGTGACGAATACTGATGGAATGAATCAAGTATCATAGAATATTTTGTAATAGGGACCACAAGAACCATAGATGTATGAGGATAACTGGAACCATAAGAATCTAATATTGTCACTATATAAGCCGATGTAGGCGAAGGAAGAGCAATCATATCTGAAGAAGACAAGGCCGATCCAACTTTATTAAAGTTGTCATAAAAAAGAAGACTGATGTCCTCAATGTGTGCTTCCATGTCAGCAATGCGGGACTCTACGAAAATACATGAAATTTTGGGTAGATATGCATCCCAATCAGCAATGCTAGGAAGAAAAATATCTTTTTTTAAAGAAGTGTTGGAAGCTTTCAAAGAAATGACTCTAAAATCCGATGAAGCAACAGGAGGAAGTGGACGAATGATGATTTCCTCTATGTCAAATGGACACTTTGTATCTGAATCATGATGTGGGATGTGAGTTGTGATCATAGTAGGATCATGTGGGAATGGAGAAACATTGGAGTCTCCATATATTTCCCAAATTTTGATCCATAATGCATGTGGACATTCAATATCCATGATGACATACAAAGAGTCATCTGGAATATGTAAACCGATTAATCCACAAATATGATCACGAATATTAAACCATTTATCCTTTTGAGTTTGTTTACCTAGTTCAGGGATAATTCCATACAAATATGGCATGATATTATGGAGCCTGAGATGTTTCAGGATTCCTTCACACCAAGACTTATAGTTTCCCGGTTTTAGGTTGATTACAGAAGAATGGGTTTCATATCCCATGATTACAAATAGGTTAATTCCTTAAGACAATAGAAAATCAACAAATTAAGAACCCCTCCAGATTAGATGACCCCCCCTAGTTTGGCACTTTATAATTTAGTGTGTTTTACAAATGTCACATTCATTGCAAAAGAATATTCATCTTTTACAAATTTTTAACTATCACAACAAAAATTCTAACGCCCCTCCCTTACAAGCTTTAAATGAGCTAGGTAAATAACCACACCATTAAATGCTTTTATTAACCTCCATTTTAACATAAAATGTGAATTTTAATGCTAAAAATATAAATGCCTATGGGAGATAATGATAAAGGCTATCAACACCAAGTGAGTAAGACTAAGTAAAGGGGATTGGAGAGTTATCTTCCTCCATGGATGACATCAAATCTAGGGCCTTTGAGAGCCTCATGAAAAAATAGACATGAAAATAGGGAACAATGTGGCCTTGTTCTCTGCTCAATATTGATGCACGTCAAAGATTTTAGGGAAGATTTGAATCACCCCAATTTAGGAAAAATTCTCTAGCAGATCTTGGATGATCCTTCACCGTCACACCCACAAATCACAAATCGCCTTTCAATGAAAGAGAAATCGGCCAAATCACGTCTCCCACGAAATGAAACAGTCTCCACGAAAAATGAATCGCACCTCCTCCGAGTCCATCAACTTTTGAAATGACCAAATTCCTCCCTCAATCGCAGCCTGAAAGTGTCGAAGGTCTATGGAGAGGTGACTGCAAATGAAAGAGGGAAAATTGTGCCCTCTTCATCTCTTCTTCCACCCTACTCAATTTCCCATGGCCTGCTCTGCTTGCCCTGTTGTGTGTTGGCAGATACCAGCAGAGGCGCTTCACTTTCCAAACAGCCCTACGGCCTTAAGAGTGGTGTGACGGAGATAGGAGCAATGGGAGCTAAGTGAACAGAGGTTTTGGCGCTGGCTCGTAATGCGGCCTCTTTGATGGGGGTGAATCACAACCACGAGTTAAATCGCAGCCTCTCTGCAAACCAAGCAAAGCCAAAGATGAACAGAGGTCACGATTTGGAGGAGTGGCATTGACCTTGATTAGGCCCGACAATCCTATGTGCAGGACATCTCTATAGAATTGGACCTCTCAACCCAAAATCGAGCCTTATGCAAGTTGATTTTGGGATTTAATCACCCTTCAAATAGAAAATCCGGCCTTTGAACAATGACATCACCTGGAGAGAATGAAGATCTTAATAGAAAACACCAAAAATGTGGTAACCAAATCTTGGGAATTGAATTGCAATCTCTAAGGAATTCTTGTGCCTAGATCTGCTTCCCAATCGCGCCTCTTGAGTAGAAAATTGTGTTTCTACTTTCAGAAAAATTATGCCTTTCTATTTTGCATAGGGTTGCTCCTCTTCAACATAAAAAGAATGGGAATTGGCATACATGCATTCATCAACAGAAACAAGGACTTTAGAAAGCAGAAACGAAAGGGAGAAAAAATAGAGAAGGAAGAGGATACAAAGGAATGCCTTGGCCTGAAAACTTCTTTGATAGCTCTGATACCATGAAAGAACCAGGAGACAAAGATATTTCACAAGCACATTAGAGATAGGATGCATAAACTCAACCTGTTTATTATACAGTCAAGGGTCTCCTTATAAAGGAGAAATATCCAAGTGTTGAACAAAATATCAAGAAAATATCTAAAAAATATCTAGTCTATGTCAATGAGTCATACAGTAATAAATGCCTAAGTAGGCTTAGGTCAACCTATGTGTATCAAGCATTAATGTATACACTGACAAAATTTTATATCCCTTATTAGTTATGCCCTATCAATCAAATGTGCTCTACACACCTACATCTAACTAAAAACTAGGTTTGATTACCATCCCATATATTAAAGTCTCAACACATTAAACCTAGATGAGATATGAAAAGCATGTCATCTAGTAGATAATTTTGATTTAAAAGAACTCAAATAAATCTCAACCCTTAAACCCTTGTTGCACCCACTTTAACTATGAATCCTCCTAATAATAAACATTTTAATTATAATAGAAACAATACTCTAAATTATAATGGAAGTGTTTCTAAGATACTTTTTTCTTCTATGTAGGGTGTAATGTCCTAAATTTGAAGTATGAGGTTCTTTGGACTATTTTCTGTCTTTGGGAAAAGTTTTAATTTTCCTTGCACTATCATATGTTTCAACCAAACTTCACTTCCTTATTTTCTTGAGTCTCTACATGGTTGATCCCACAATACTGGTTTACAATTTTTGGCCAAACTGGACACTAAAATATTTTTTTCTAACCAAATCTTCACTTTCGAGCACCCATAGCGGCTAAATTGTAAGGAATTTGAAGATGATGCAAACTAGTGATTTGTGACATTTTGTCTGTAGATTATGTAGACATGAAAATCTGCAAGAGAGACTTAAACAATTTCATGTTGTTAGCACAAAAGTTAGTTTAAATCAGCAAACTTAGACATCCTTATGAAATATTTAACCATGTTAAACAATGAAACTAATGAAAACAATGCAAGTTAAACAAAAGCATATGCAAACATGATTAACCCTTATCTCATAGTAGATTGGTGCCACTTAGTTGTGTAGGAAGCATCCCTTTCCCAATCCATGATAAGTAAAAGATGCCAAATGAAGAGCAAGATTAGTTCTCACATGTAGAGAGTAACCTTGCATAAAAATGTGTTGTTGTGTTGTCCTCAAATAGTGTTGTTGTTGTTTTGGAGAAATGCTTTGCATTTTATAGATTCAAAGCTGAAAGATTGGGAGATTTTGGATGAATGTGGGATCATTCATAAGCTAGTAACAAGATGCCACTTGTCAAGGTGTGAGAGGGTGAGGAATGTGCAAGTCTTGGCCAATGTGCTAACTTCAAATTTGAATTTTGGATGAAATGACATGTTTAGGGGGGATGAAAGGTGCATTAAATGCCAAGTTTGACTTGTGCAAGAGGTGTGTAAGAGAATGTGTAAGAGCATTCAATGCTTTGTTGGAAGGGACAAGTCATGTGGAGGGAAGATTCAAATTTGTAGAATATTCCATCTTGATGCCCTTTTGAAAGTAATTAGAAGAATTAATAAATCAAATAAATGATTTATTGGTGCAAGTGGGTGGGTTAGTTGAGAGTTTAGATTTGACTCCAGTTGAGTCAAAAGCTAGAGAATGACTGATTATGATTAGAGGTTAATTAATTCAGATTAATTAACTTGGAGGATTTTAGGAGTTTTGGTATTTGATTTAAATCAGTTTGATTTATTGAATCAAATAAGAAGAACTTTAGAAATTTAAGAAATAATTTGATTTATTTAATTAAGCCTGATGAAGCTAATAAATTAATCAATAAATTGTTTTAATTGATTAATAGAAGAATTTGATGTTAGTTAGAACAAGATGTAAGATGTCTATTTTACGTGTCTACATTTTGCCCCTCTTTGAAGCAATGTACTCGTTGCATTGGTTCAAAGAATGATGCTGGGAACATTGAAATTAAAAAAGATCTTCTTTTTTTTGGATGCCCCGGTGGAAATAAGTACGTTAGTACATTGCCCCCTCGAGAGATCGAGTGAAAGATTCGATTTGAAGTCGATCTCGCAACAAAGAGGTTCAAAATGGATGTATGGATGGTTAGACTATATGATAATGATGATGTAAATGAGATTTTTCTTAAGATGCTTAAAATAACAAATCTATATTATTTCAAACAACTTAAATGATTATGCAATACATGTGAGATGGATGAGATGGATGATGTTGTCCTATGATGATATGATGTGATTATGCAAGATGCAGGATGGATGTATTGTTAGCATGAAAGAGGATAGAAGAATGAGAGGGATTAACCCTTGAATCCAAGAAAACATAGAAGACCAACAAGTCCACTAGTCATCAAGACTTTATTGGATATGATGATGATGTATTGCTTATCCATGGATGGGAGAGATAAAAAGCATAACTTTCCTTATGTTTGATAACACACATAGGTATGATGCATCAAGGTATGAAGAACTAGGATGGCGTAGCGCCTAGTGTGATGGACTTTGACTCGTGAAATAGATAGGAGTACTCTTGTTCACACTTGACAAAAATAACCTTATTCAGAATGCAGTTCAGATATTCCAGACATCTTGGGCCAAGACATAAAAAGGTAAGCCTTCTTATGTGGTCAACAAGACACCTAAAACATCCTTCCTACAAATAAAACAAAGTATGCATGATGAAGTTATTTTACAAGAATATCCAACAAGCACAGCAGATAAAAAGATAATGATCATTGCCCCATTCCTTTCTCTCTAAACCTATTTTGTTTAGGCATCGTCCATAGGTCCTTGGAATGAGTGCACACTAAGATAATTCTAAACAAGACCAAGATAAAATAAACAAACAAGTTAATGTTCTTTGTACCGCTAGCCAAGACTAACTACTGTGGGGTACCTGATGATTATTTCCATCATAGGAAAGCTTCATCCTAGGACATGTTGTGATCAGGGTTTTGATGGGACTGATTTGGGTGATAAGCTATTGATATTCTGAGTTGACCAACTTGCTTGCTTACTGATCTAGACTTTCAAGACTCTAACGATTAGAGTGTTCACTTTGGAACCTACTAAACTTGCTTTTGACTCACCAAAGGGTGAAAGTGACGAATGATTTATTATGAGTGATGACAATCACGGGTGAAAGTGAGATGGAATGGATGCACCATTTTGATTTTTTCAAATGTTTTGAGGTTGTTTTTGAATTTTGAAAATGTTTCAATGTTTTTGGTATTTTCAAGATTTATGAATGTTTTTGGATTTTGTGTCTCGGGGGCTGATCAAGGATGGCCTTGCCTACGTTTAAGCTCAGAGACGACGTAGTTTAGACTCCAATTGACTTGACTTCTAATGAGATAGATGGGCAAACGGATTGCCATTGCGACGGACGCCTAAAATCCTACAATGTGAAAAAGATGGACAAACGAATGCCCTTGTGACGGATGCCTAACTAGATGGGCAGACGGATGTCATTGCGATGGACGCCTAAAATCCTAAAATGTGAAAAATATGGACAAACAAATTCCCCTGCGACGAATGCCTAACTAGATGGGCAAACAGATGTCATTGCGACGGACGCCTAAAATCCTAAAATGTGAAAAAGATGGACAAACAAATGCCCCTGTGACGGACGCCTAACTAGATGGGCAGATAGATGTCATTGCGACGGATGCCTAAAATCATAAAATGTGAAAAATATGGGCAAACGGATTGCCAATGCGATGGATGCCTAAGGACTGAACCTAACTGTAAAAAATAGATGGGCAAACGCATTGCCAATGCGACGGACGCCTAGGGACTGACCCTAACTGTCTCGGGGGATGGTCAAAGATCAACCTTGCCTACATTCAAGCTCAGAGACAACGTAGCTCAGAGAAGGTGAAAGACTGACAAGACTTAATGATGAATTTTTGAGAATTTTCTAATATTTTGACATGTTTTTGGATTTTTGATGATTTGGATGTTTTTGAATTTTCCGCATAATTTTGACAATTTGGATGCAGATACGTGATGATATCAGTGCTCTATTTTGGGATTTTGTTGAAAACCAACCTTAATGTTGATCAATCGGATTGATGGATTGATAGTTTGACTAAGCATGTTAAGTCAAACAAAAGTGATAATGCACTTGTAAACTCTAAGAAGTTGTGTTATCCTAGAGTAAACTTGTACATAAGAGGACGGTTCAACTAAGTGTGTTAAGTCAAATGAGGTGATTATGGATTTGATAATTTGGCTAAGTGTGTTAAGCCAAACAAAGATGATGATGAACTTGTAAACCCAAGGAAGTTGTGTTATCCTAGAGTAAATCGGTGCACAAGATGATAGTTTGACTAAGTGTGTTAAGTCAAACAAAGTGATAATTGATTGGATTCAATTGATCAAGATTGATGAAGCTTGATTTTGAACAAAAATTGTTTTGATGACTTCATGTGACACAAATGTACACATTAGATACGACTGACACTGATTGTTTGGATTGATGTTCGATGAAAGATAAAGCTTGATGAGGAACATCATCTTGTCAAAACATGCCATGGGCTAGTGATTTGGATTCGACTCACAAATGCTTTGACCAATTTGATTTCATGTTTGCCAATGCTCGGATCACCACATAAATGTGAAGGATAGATCAAGATTTATTCCTTGAAGCAAGATGCAAATATTTGCCCCCAGTGTCTAGCAATGTATGGAATGCCATGGGTGAATGCTTGGTTGGATGGATATGAATTATCTTGCGATAAGATAAGGGGTTCAGATAGTGGATGCACATTCAGATAATTCTTTAAGGCTCAGACAACGTTGGGTAAAATAGGATCAATGAAAATGACCCATGTCAAGATGTTTACCATAAACAAGTGTAAAGCGTTTACCAAACCTTCATCAAGATCAAGATAAGTTAGATAGATGGTAATGGGTTGATAAACGGTTCGTGGATGAATGGATGATATGGCTGGGATGTTGGCTTTATTATGGATGTGATAAGATGCTTTCTCCTGAACTGGTGCACGTAGATGCTCGATTCTACACATGACGCCTGTTTGCCAGGTTTTCATCATGGTACCTGTCCAAAGTGCCACCGAAATGGTTTTCGCTAAAGGATGATTTTTTTTCTTTACTTTTTTCAATCCTTTTTTGATTTTATTTTTATTTTTTGATTTTTTGATTTTTTTGTATTTTCTAAGAGATTTTAAGCTAATGTTGAATCACCTGGTACTCCTGACATTGATTCTTCTGCCATAATGTGCCATCGATATCTTGCTTGAAGAATTTGTTTTGCCAAGATATGTGCACTTGAAAGCAAATTTTGAGAAATATGTTCTGCTTTCTGATACTAGAGTTAACTCTATCTTTGTGCGCACATCGCAATAGAGTGCCTTTTGAATCCTTATGATGAAGGGTCATTACCAAAGATGGATTGGTTGTTAGTTTGGAACCTTTGACTCTCCAAACTTGGGAAGATCAGCAATAATGGGTGGATACGGAAGTGTGCATGGAATTAGGACCAACAGCTCGATACACTGTGTATGTCGCTTGAGAAGCCTGATATTTCTTTTGCGGACATCTTTGATGGATACCTTTCCCTTTTTTATTTTTCCCCATAGTTTCTTTGACTAATGGAGTTTGATAGGGATAATTATTCTTTGTATTCTTTAGTATCCATTTGTATTTGATTTTTCCTTCACACTTCGCTACTTCTTTTTCTTTGATAGAAATCATTGTGCTTTGATTCAAATATTTCTTTTGATGTTGGTCCCAATTCGTGGATGGGGTGATGGGTGGATGGAGATTTGTGATACGACGGGTTGTAGTATTGGCATTGGTTTCATCATAAGGATTCTTCGTGCTCCCTATGTTGATGTTTGCTTGAGACAAAGTTGCCCCCAGTTTTGTGGAAGTATCCCTGATATGTTGAGATCCCTTGATTGTCGAATACCCAAGGCCTTGATGCTTAGGATTGCCAATAATCTGCACTAGTTCCAAGATTCCCTGTTCATGTAGGCCTAATCCTTTGCCTTGATAATTCATCTATTAAAAAAACTTATTTGCAATAGGATATGATTTACCTTGAAAACAAGGTGCTAATCCTTTTCTGCTCTGTAGTGTATCTTCAAAAGTGACAATTTCTTCATTTATAAAATAGCTTGCGCTTAAAAAGGTGACAGATCCAACTTTATAAGTGATAGGATCCTCCATATTTGGGATGAATTCTTGATTGATATCCTTAGCTTAATTTTGTGAGATATCAGATTGTAATGCTTCTTCAAGAAGTATTGATGCTTCACTGTCCTTGTAAAATTCTTCCTCATGATTCATTCTTGGTATGCTTTCACATGATGTTTCTAATTCATGACTTATGTAGGAGCCTTCTTCATGACCCATTTTTGCTATGTCTCCACAGGATGTTTCTGATTTGCAACTTTTGTAGAAGCCTTTTGATATGTCTCCACATGATGTCTCTGATTCACAACTTCTATAGAAGCCTTCTTCATGATCCACTTTTGGTATGTCTCTAGATTTTTCTATACTTTGATCATGTGTACAAATTTTAAGAGTAGGAGACTCTTGTTCCTCAATAAGAGTATGAGACTCTTGTTTTGAATGAAGATCATTTATGTGTCCATCCAACGAAAGCATCTCATGGGTAGATGGAGGAATATGTACCATATGGATATGATCATCATTTACGACATCTTGTATAGATAAAAGAGTGTCTATTAGATCATTGTAGTATCTTGGAGATACAAATTCTCGATCTTGATTAGTTTCAGAATTGCTTTCAATGTGTTTTGGATCAAGTTCTTGACATGGGTCAATTTCAAAGGATGGATTGCTTATAGTGGGTTCTTGAACATCGTCATTGGGAAGTGGCTCAATATTCTCTTGAGCTTTGAGTGGATTTGGATCATATGTTGAGCTAGGGATTCCTTCAATATTTGTAACCATGAGGTCAAAGGATGTCAATATGTCTTGGGAAGGATCATTTCTAGACCTTGGTGATAGATTTTATCATGCTTTGGAATACGTTCTTGAGATATGTCCTCTAACTCATAAGGCGATGTAGAGACATTTTTGATATGACCATTGGTCGATGGATCACAGATTATGTCAATGGGATCAAATAATTGTAACACATCTTGAGATATATCACTAAAAAGTGGCTCTTGATGTATGTTGAGTTGATCACTAGATGGGGTAGAAGCATCTTCAAGATCTTGAGCATTGTTTTCAACAATTATGGAAGAGAGATTACCAATGTTTTCAACCATAAGATCAAGTGATGTTGACATTTCTTGAATTTGATCATTGTTGGGTATTTTTGGTGGATTTTGATCGTGATTGAAAAGTAGCTCTTGGTGTATGTTGATTTGATCGTTGGTCGAGGTGGAAACATCTTCAAGGTGCTTATTGATAGATTGATCTTGATTTTTGATTTCAACAATTGTGGTGGGAATCTGTTGCAAGATTTGTTGAGCGAGTAATGCTTGTATTTGCTACTTAGCCAACAACGCTTGTTGTTGGTCGTGCTGTTGTTGTTGCGCAAACAACGCTTTTTGTTGGGCTTCTTGTTGAGCTACTTGTTGATGCACTTGTTGATGGATTGCTTGCAATAGTGTTTGGAATTCTGCTTGCGCCTATTGAGCTTGGTGTTGGGCTTGAGCCTGACCCTGTGCTTGTTGGGCTACTTGAGCCGCTTACACAACTTGTGCGGCTTGTTGGGCTTGGAGTGCCTTTTGGCGAGTAGATTGTTGTGCGGCTTGCAACATGATGGAGAATGAATTGGTCGTGTTGTGTTTTGGCGGCGGCGGTGGTGGTGGTGGTGGGTTGGGGATGGTGTTGATTGTTGGGGTTGCTTGGATGGTTGCCACTTGTTGTTGCGATATCGATGGAAAAATGGGATGATTTGGTATGATATTTTGATTCGGCATTATAGGTTGACTTTGAACATTTTGTTGGTTGAGAATCATATTGCCTTGATTTAGGTAACTTTGATTTTGCATGGTGTTACCTTGGTTTCAATCAATACCTAGAGTTGTCAACATATTGCTTGGATTTTGAACAACATTGATGGGATTTGTAAACATGTCTACCCCAAAATTTACCAAGTGTGGATTCGAAATGGTCATGTTTGAAAAAATTGTATTTTTCATGTATGGATTTGGTGGGATAATGTTGTTTGGAAAACTCATACATTAAGCATTTGGTTGATAGATTTGCAAATTTGGACTTGGATTTAAATCTACCATTGGGAAAGGTGTTCCAAACTTTGGATTGCGCATACTCACATTCGTATCGTTGAAGTTTGGAGGAGATAATGATGCCATGTTTGAATTGCATAAATGTGAGTTTCGATAATCAATTGACATTGTGAGACTTGGATAGTTTGGTTGACTTGAATTTCTCATGATGGATGGATCAATTTTATATTCCATGTCCCTCTTGTGTTGAGACCAAGTTTGAACAATAAAATGAAGATCAATTTTCAACAATGTAAGAGATGAACCTCTAATTCTTTAGATCGGTCAAAAACTTAGGTTCAAAGAAGCTAAGAACTAGGATAATTGAAGGATCAAAGCGATGATAAGGATGAGATAAACGAAAGATGAGTGATACGGATGAATGAAACTCTTAAAAAATATTTGAAGGAAATGCTAAACTTTTTAGGACTTTGATTGATCGTGATTGGATTGATAGTTTGACTAAATGTGTTAAGTCAAATAAAATGTGATAAATGCACTTGTAAACCCTAGGAAGTTGTGTTATCCTAGAGTGGATTTGTACATAAGAGGGCGGTTTGACTAAGTCTGTTAAGTCAAACGAGGTGATGATTTGATAATTTGGCTAAGTGTATCAAGCCAAACAAGATGAACTCGTAAACCCTAGGAAGTTGTGTTATCCTAGAGAAAACTCATGTATAAGATGATGGTTTGACTAGGTGTGTTAAGCCAAACAAAGTAATTTTGATTTCACCTAAAATTTTAGCATAAAAGATGTTTACAAAGTTTCCAAGAGTTGTTGGTGAGGTGATTTTTGGCTGATTTTGATGGTTGAGAGATGGATGAACGTTATTGAATTTGATCCTAGACTTGACCTAGAATAACACTTCTTCGTACAAGACCTCAAGGTTGAAGAACATGCTATATTTCCTATGGGAGGAAAGAAAACCTTTCAAAAAGTTTGAGATTCTGTTGATAATAGAATGCATACAACTCGGGATTGTTTCTTGAAGCTTTTTTGTAAACGTTGTAAACCAATATTTCCCTAAATTTGAAAAGTCTCTCAAGACACTCCTCACGAGCTTTCAAACTAAGCTTCTTGAACTTTGGTTTTGGGTTTTTTGATCTTGCGGGAAATCATGTTAGAAAACACATGTGTAATCCAATTTGTTTTTTATTTTCTCTTAGTGTATTCTTTTTACCAAAGACACTTGCTTTCTTATTTTTCAAACTATATGTCTAAAGTCCCACTTTCTTTCTCATCCCACAAGGTCCATTGTGTGGAAATCAAGGAAAATAGGGAAAAAGTTTCCTATGTTTAACCCTATTGAAAACAAATGACGATAGAATCCAAACACTTAGAAACCTCTAAGGATATGATCCCTAGGGAAAGCAAGAGTGCTTCAATTCGTCAAAGGTATTTGTTTCCTAAAAGGGGTTTAAAATTTGAAGGTCCTATGAATGTTTGTTTTCAAATGCTTTTAGGAACCAAGCAATGTGTTTTCCACTTCCAAGCACTTTACAACCCTAGGATGATGAGACAATATTCTGTTGGGTTCCCACTTTGACGAATCCAGCTGCTCATATTTTGTGCGAATGGCTAAATGCTTGACCACACTGGCTCCCCTCCACGGCACACACTTCTCGGGTCAGCCAGGCATTAGTACCCATGAATCTCCCATGGCATACTTTCCATCTCTACAACAAAACCACATGTATAATGTGGGGCGGCTTTAGAGGACATGACCTCTTGCACCAACAAAATAGATAAGGTTTTGGCCTTTTCTAAACAAAGGGTTTTAATTCGGGCATTCCGTTCGTGGGGGATTATCCAACGTCGGTGAGAGTCCATTTCTGTCCATCTCGTCGAAATAATCCTTGTGATTCTTGAACTTTCCTCAAGAATTCGCACTTATATACCGGTTGGAAGTCACTTGGCCTTAGCGTGTTCCCGGTTGGGTCGTTCCCTTAGGTGAGTACTTTTTCCCACAAGGCAGGCCCTCTAAGATAAACAAAAGCGAGTAAACATATTTGTAGTTCAATCAACCTTCGTTTAGAAACAAAGGGAGAACACTTGCAATAAGTTTACTCACACTCGCAAGATGTTTTGTTCAATTTTAAGTTCCCAAATCGAAATGTGGAGGCAATCTTTTTGACAACTTAATATCACAAAAAAAAAAAATTGATTCTCAATATTGTTGTGAAGCGCGAGAGAAGCACATACACATTTTAAATGATGTTAATTTGTGAAAAATATTGCAAAACATGACAAACACTTGTTCATTTTAGACCTCAAAGCAGTGATGAGTTCGTTTTAAAAGCACCAATTGAGATGTGAAGTTTGCCTTGTTCAATTTTAAGTCCAAATTGAAATCTAGTGTGTGTTTCTAAGGTTCAAATTTTTAACCAACTTTGATAAGATCAAATGAGTGATTGATTTTAAGCCCACATAGAAAAGTGAGTTGGTTCAAAACAGAAAACTAAAGCGTGAATTGGAGCCCTGGATTATAACCACAAGCATTAAAAAATGTTTTTCAAGTCTAAATTTTGAAATTTCTCAAACCCCAGTTCATTCGCCTTTGTTCAACTCCAAATTTTAGTGCTTCAATCCTCTTTAACTCCAAGATTTTCCTTGTGTTCTTTCATTTCAACGTGAGAAAAAAAAAAATTGTCATTGTCCCTTGATGCCAACCTATAATCAGTATGAAGTTTTCACAAATGAGGGGCATGATATTTCAAAAATAAATGATAACTTAACATAATGAATATAGTTTCAACTATAATGAATTTACAAAATTATCAAAACAAGAAAGCAACTCATTGGCAACAAGTGTTTGAGATCTAAAAATTTAGTTCACAAACTATTTTTGTAGAAACAACTCATTTAAACATTTGCCTCTTAAACCTCTTTTCGGACTGCAAATAAAGTTTATTCAAAATTAGATTTAATCTTTCTTTATGATTTGCCACTAGACTTCAAAAGATGGATTGCTCTCCTCACAAATGCTATACCTGCTTGTCACATATCAAAATCTTGTGAGATAGATATACATTTTGAAAGAAAAACCTATTTAATAAATGCACATGCCTCTCACTTCTTTTGAAATGACCTGTAGATAGTGTTTGAATTATTCAAATTGAGTGAATGATGTGCATTTACTATCTTGAGACAAATCAGTTGTATTGTCTATGAAAAAAGTGACATTGATAGCTCTAAAATAACAATGTCTAGCCCTATCATTCCTTTATGATGGAATAATTCCCACAATTCTTTCATCAATTCCCACAATTCAAAAGATTCAACCAGATTTTTTGAAAAGACTTAAAGAAACTTTCAAAGCTAATGGAACTAGCAAGCTTAAAGCCAACGACCGTAATCAAGTTTCAAAGAGTATTTTTTTAAACTAAATGTGATTGGTAGGTATGAAGTCATTTTAAAATATTTCAAAAGTAAATGTGAATGACAGGTGCAAAGCCAAATTTTTAACCTTTGCCAGCATCCTTATTGCCCGTGCCAAAATGACAGTGACCTTTCAGCATCCACCTGTGTTGGCTTGCGTTGCACTTCATACAAAACTGTAACTCTGTTGGGTTGTGTTACAATTGATCGACATAGACTTTGTTACCCAAGTGGCCGACAAAAAATGAAATGCTTTTTTTTTTTCATCATTTACATGGCAAGTACAGGACCCTGCAAAATATGGGAGTATAGACAAGGCAAGTGAACTACCTGATAGAGCAGCTAAAAGATAGTAGTGTCTTTAATGACTGTTGTGGAAGTCATAGACTAGGCACGTGAATTTTTTGGCATAAAACTTCAAAGAAATGTATGAAACTAAGGCACACACACTGTTCAAAAGGTTCATCTGGAGAATCCTGTAGTTAAGGTCTTTACAGAGGACTTGGTATTACTGTATTTCAAGATGCTCCTGCTCACAGAAATCGGGTATCCTAGGCAGGTGCCATACTGGGGGGCGCGTATGGATATTTTTTCCACTGTCACCCAGCCACCCAGGGTTCGAGTCTCTTAGCTGATATTTTATTGTAGCTGGGATATCCAGTGTTTCATGGGAGGAAGAGGAGGGGCCTATTTCTCCATCTCCAAGCAGAGGATTACATGCCTTGTCCTAGATCCTTTCAACTTTTTTGGACAAGGCCTTCCCTGTAATTGATATCTTTGCTAGTGGAATATAAAATGAATTTGTTCCCACGGGAAGAGCTGATAAAAGAACCACATGCACATTCAGGGAGAAATAAACTATATCTCAGCAAAGGAAAACATTAGGCAGCGACTGGTAAAGAAATCTACTTCAAACATGTTGACCACGAACACATTCAGGGAGAGATAAACTATATCTCAGCAAATGCAAACATAGGCAGCGACTTGCCTTCAAATTCAAAGAAATCTATTTCAAACATATGCATTTTAGGGAGAAATAAACTGTATCTTAGTAAAGACAAACATAGGCAGTGATTGGTCTTCAAATTCAAAGAAATCTACTTCAAACATATGCATTTTAGGCAGAAATAAACTGTATCTCGGTAAAGAAAGACATAGGCAGTGGATAGTCTTCAAATCCAAAGGCAAACATGTACCATTAGGTGACCAGGTAATTGGTACAAATAAACATAAACTGCACACATATTCCTGAGAACAGAGTGATGAGGGAACGAAGGTTATTAAAGAAATACTTGCAAGCATATTTTTTTAATGTAGATTTATATTTAATGAAATACTTGTTGGAGAAATGAATTAAGTCACCACATTTGGATCATTGGGTGAGTGAGTACTAGCAATAGAAATGTATTCAAAATGCGGAAGCATAGACAAAGCACATTATGACTTTGAAAGGATTCTTCAAAGAAATGTAATCTAGATATGCATAAAATAGATTTATTGCAGAGGCTTTGAGAAACCTTTTTTTTTCAAAAGCTATGCTAACAGAGAGTTAGAAGTAAGCCAATACACAACAAATGTGAAGAAAATCCCAAAGCCCTCCTTCTAGCGCCATTTTGTGGACATGAAAATCTGCAAGAGAGACTTAAACAATTTCATGTTGTTAGCATAAAAGTTAGTTTAAATCAGCAAACTTAGAAATCCTTATGAAATATTTAACCATGTTAAACAATGCAACTAATAAAAACAATGCAAGTTAAACAAAAACATATGCAAACATGATTAACCCTTATCTCATAGTGGATTGGTGCCACTTAGTTGTGTAGGAAGCAGCCCTTTCCCAATCCATGATAAGTAAAAGATGCCAAATGAAGAGCAAGATTAGTTCTCACATGTAGAGAGTAACCTTGCATAAAAATGTGTTGTTGTGTTGTCCTCAAATTGTGTTGTTGTTGTTTTGGAGAAATGCTTTGCATTTTATAGATTCAAAGTTGAAAGATTGAGAGATTTTGGATGAATGTGGGATCATTCATAAGCCAGTGACAAGATGCCACTTGTCAAGGTGTGAGAGGGTGAGGAATGTGCAAGTCTTGGCCAATGTGCCAACTCCAAATTTGAATTTTGGATGAAATGACATGTTTAGGGGGGATGAAAGGTGCATTAAATTCCAAGTTTGACTTGTACAAGAGGTGTGTAAGAGAATGTGTAAGAGCATTCAATGCTTTGTTTGAAGGGACAAGTCATGTGGAGGGAAGATTCAAATTTGTAGAATATTCCATCTTGATGCCCTTTGAAAGTAATTAGAAGAATTAATAAATCAAATAAATGATTTATTGGTGCAAGTGGGTGGGTTAGTTGAGAGTTTAGATTTGACTCCAGTTGAGTCAAAAGCTAGAGAATGACTGATTATGATTAGAGGTTAATTAATTTAGATTAATTAACTTGGAGGATTTTAGGAGTTTTGGTATTTGATTTAAATTAGTTTGATTTATTTAATCAAATAAGAAGAACTTTAGGACTTTAAGAAATAATTTGATTTATCTAATTAAGCCTGATGAAGCTAATGAATTAATCAATAAATTGTTTTAATTAATTAATAGAAGAATTTGATGTTAGTTAGAATGAGATGTACGATGTCTATTTTATGCGTCTACAGATTCTAAATATATGTTTTTCAAAAAAATTGGAATCATATTGCACTTATTTTTCCATCTCCTTTGAAAACTAGTTTTTTTCGGTAAACAACATTTTTAAGGAGTGATGCTCACCGTATACAACATAATGTTTTTTCCATGAAGGATAAAATTTTAATTTTTTCGAATTTAGATTTGTAACTATGATATCTAGTGCTTCCAATTCGTTTCATAGTGTTTTATTGAATATTTTTTCCTTAATCAAGTTTCTAAGTCAAACCAATTAAAATTCAGACATAGGCAGACCGCATACAATGTAAATTTTTTTGTATGTATCGAAATTCAAAAAAAAAAAATGTTGGATCAAGACTTCAATATCTAGTGCACTCATATTTTTCAATTTATTTTTTGATAATCTGCTATTTTTCCACATGTGCAAAACAAAGAGTTTGATTTTCGATGAAAAACCTATGTTTAATAAAACTAAAAAAAATACATAATAAAACCAAAACACATTAAAATTATATTTTTTGGATAGATCGTTCTGAGGACTACCATCATCCAGTTGGGTTTGTGAAGTCTCCTCCATTTTCATCCTCAACCCAAGCTTTGAAGGGAAAATTTATGGAGTGTTTTGGGCTAGAGGGTGAGAAGGTGGGAAAAGGAGGGTTCAAGCAAACCAGGGGGGTTCGAGCGAACCCCCTTTCAAAAAAGGTTTTCCTTTGTTTTTTTTTTAAGGAATGGTTGATCCAAGGCATTTAATGGGTTCGCTTGAACCTAGGTTCTAGCGAGCCCCCGTTTGGTTTGCTTGAACCAATAAGTTCGTTCGAACCCCAAAAACCAAAATTTTTGGCATGGGTTCATTTTTTGCAACTTTTCCTTTCTCACTTGAATTGTAAACCACTTTTGTGGATTTACCCACATCCTACAAGTTTTTGGGACTTCCCTTATCTTGGCATCAATTTGTTTGGTTACCAATTCCTTAATTCCATGAATTTGCTTTCTTTTAAAAAAAATATCCTTTCCCATTTCGGTGTCTCTTTTCTTTCATTTCCCTAGTTCCCTATGTTTCATACCTTTGAATTTTGTTTTCTATCCTTTTTTTTCTTCATTTCATAAATCCCTACAATCCCAATTTCTAGTCCATTGTAACTCATTGAATTTAAATATTTCATTTCCTTCTTTGAACTCAATCTAGAGGAATAGATGATTTGGATTATTGATCCCCATGGTATTAGGCATCCCAAATTTTAACTCTTATAATATCATGATCTTTTATACTTCTCCTTAGTGTCATACATGTAAAGTATTTAGTATCTTAGAATCTTGAGCCCTATCACTTTTAGGTATGTAAACTTTCGAATCATATTTTCCCTTATTACTATGATATCGAGTATGTCATATACCCAATCCTCGATTCCCATTAATATAAGATATATTTAGATTATGATCCCTAGGCCCCTAACACTTTATTTTAAGGGCACAAATTTTTATTTCCTATTTTCATAAGACATTTGGTATCCCATTCTTCTAAATCATGATCTCCACTCCTTTCTACATAAAACATTATTATACCCCAATCCCCATTTATTTATCACTTATGAGTATACAATATTTTATGTTTACCTTTCCCTCATCGTTCTATTATCAAGTATTCCATATTTTTGATCCTGGATCCCTATTAATATAAATTATGTCAATATCTTCATCTTTTCTTCCTCCTACAATAGGTATATCAAAATCCTAATCATCACTCCCTCTTGCATCAAGTATCTCTATATCCCAATACCCACTCCCTATCTTGCTCCCCTTTAACAAACCATCAATTATTTTCTTACCAACCCCCCCTTACAAATTAGCTTGCAAGGATCTTGTTCCCCCATTCCCCACTTCCCCACTAACTATCATTTTTGGTCCCACAAAAAAAATCATCTCTTCTCATCCTAGCATCCTATCATCACATTCACTAAAACCCCATTCTTGAACCTTCAAAAAATTCAATATCGATATATCTAGTAGAAATTACTTTAATAGAATCTGTAGACCCCTCAAACCCTATTCCCCTATGAAAATGCATCCTTTGACATACAAATCCCTATAACAAATTTTTCCCTCTAGAAAAAGTATCCTTTCCCATATAAATCTATAGACCCCTAGTCCCCTATACAAATTTACATCCATTGGTGTGTAAATTAACAAACCCTTTTTCCCTCTTACAAAATCATCCTTAGGAATATAATTCACTAGACCCTCAATACCCCTTGATAATTCTCCCTTGACCATGTCAATTGTTATACTATTGATCATTCTTGTCAATACTCCCTTAGCCATGCCAATCCCCAAAAACCTTGGTCCTTCTTCCAAATACATCCTCTACATTAGTAGTTCCTTAAACTCTCTCATTTATTCATGATGTTTATATAACCTTTTCATTTAATCAAAGGGTTCACACATCAACTAGAGATGTCATCAATGACCTCAAATGAAAAGATAATTTGGAGGGAAGCATTCAAAATTCTCTCATCATTTTTACAACCATGATAGGCCTCCAACATCTATATTTTCAAGTATCTTCATTAATTAGGGCTGCTTTTCCATTCTATCAATAAATATTAATACTAATTATATAGTTTGAGAGCTTGTGTTTGACTATTGAATCTTGGGATGAAATGTGGAGATCAATGGATGAAACTCCAATATTTTTTGGGAGGTTGGAGGATAAAAAACTTTGGTTTCCTAACGATAGCTTCATATGGAGGTTGCATCTATAATTCAAGTTTGGAGGAATTTAGTATTCTAGGTATTTTAATATTTTAGGTATTTTCTAAATATGTTTGTATTTGTAATAGATTTTTAATTCTAAATTACTTCAACATTTTGGGAAGAATTTTTTTATAATCCTTTGAAGGAGAAATATGTTTGAATGAAATACTTAATTGGAATATTTAGTTGCAACTAATTAATAAGAGGAAATCTATTTTATATGTTGTGGGTATTTTAGATCTAAGCATTTAATATGAATATTTGTTGTGGGTATTTTAGGTTGATTATTTTACATCAATATTTTTCTTATGTTTATCAAATTGGCTCATGAAATCGCCAAAAGATGTCCCACTAGTTTTAGGAAACTTAGGTAGGATTGTTCTAAACCTACACATCCTTGGTGTGACGATTTTGTTTCTTAACTATATTAGAGTTTGAACTAAGAAAATTCCTATGGTATTATGAGGTTCTAACACAATACATGATTATGTAGTAGAAAAATAGTTTCATGACCAAGTAGCATGACTAGTCTAGTGTTTTTTTCCTCTTATTAACCTATGTAAATGATGTTGCAGATGATTTGGAATACCCCTTATAAGCACACTGCATTCCTTTTGCATAATTTTTTAACCCCCAATACCTACCCATATTGTATTAATTAAAGTATCTCTTTTTCTTTGTAATATCAAAGCAACATATTGGGTCATATTTTGGTTATTTAAAAACCCTAGTATGAATGTATGTAATGAGTTATTGCTTTAGTGGTGAACCCATCAAGATAAAACCCTAAGTTCAAATCCTAGGGGATATAAGAATGTTGAATTCTCCAATTTATGTAATAAAAATAATTGTACTACATTAATAAATTTATGATACTTAAATAAGTGCAAGATTAGCAAGGACAAATTTACCTAAATTATAGTAGAGTAGTCAATAATTACAATAACTATCCTTAAATTATATAAGAGATTGGGGTACTTAACTTTTAGAATTGATGGTATAGAAATAATAATTGATGTCACATTAGATCCATTCATTGTTATCTAAAAATAAATGATCTTAATCTAATTAACATGTCATAGTCCATATAATCTTAAAATTTTATATAACTTAATCACAAATGTTAGAAAAACGATTTCAAATAGTACAAATTCAATCTAAGATATAAAATTGAATCGTACAATATAAAAATGTTTTAATATAATACACTTTAGTAAACCTACTCACCTTTACCTTCTTAAAAACCAAATGCCTGAAATTGATAACTAAAATATTGTTGGATAGATTTCTAACTCCACAGGTAATTGTATTCTCTACGTTATTGTTGATATAAAAAATATTGTTGACCGCACAACAGCCCCAAATAACCGTTCTAACAGATTAATGTAGACGGCCACCAACTGACCGCGTTAATAGATAAATTAACGCCCTATTTTATACGCGTTTTGAAATCATCATTTCTTCATCTCCAAGCAAAATCACTCACGTCATATGAATGGCGGCGTTGAAAAATAGCATCTGGATTCTTCTTTCACATTACTGGAAGATCTTTCCCTCTCCCTTCCCAATGTCCAACGAACCGTCTTTCTCTCCTACATAAGCCACAGATGGTAATGTATGCAATTACAATCACACCCTCCTATGCTTATAAACATCTCTCATGCGTTTCTATTTCCTTCTACTTTTCTTTTATTGCAATCTTCAACATCACGCAAGCTGCTTATACCATTCTAAGAACGAAAATGGCGGATTTGCATGAAATTCGGAGAATATATGACATGGTTGACGAAAACGCAGATGGAATGGTGAGTGTTGTTGAAATGTGCGGCTTCATTAACAAGCTCGGAATACCAATGTCGGAAGAAGATCTGAGATGTATACTCAATAACCCTCTTCAGGAAGCCCTGTCATTTGAGGAATTCGTTGATTTATATCACTCTATTCTCAACAATCACGATGAAAAAGAAAAAGACGTGTCAACAGAATTGATGGAAGCATTCAATGTTTTCGATCAGAATAAAGATGGATACATTTCATCTAACGAGCTTCACCATGTACTGTCCACAATGGGATTGATTCCGCAGGGGCAACACCCGTTAGAATGCCAGAAAATGATATGCAGATTTGATTCGGACTGCAATGGAGTTTTAGATTTCTCTGAATTCCAAAATATGATATCCTCTAAGCTTTCTCCCTTATGAACGGGCAGATCTCTGTACTTCTGTGTAACAATATATACGTTCCAGTAATATTTTTTGTCGAATAATATAAATAATCGTTGTGTTTTACTAAAGTTTAAAAATTAATTAGAAAGAAGGACGTGGGCCTATTTCAAAAAGGCGTATGAACAGAAAAATAAGAGAATGGGAAAAAAGAACAGGAAAGAGTGTTACTATTATTATTTTGTTGGATGTTTTATTTCAAATTCAGATATTTTTTATAATTTTATATAAGAGTTTGGGTTTATGTTGATGTATCTCCGGTTGAGAGTGAACAATTCATGGGTTACTTATAATGTTAGAAGCTTTGCATTCTCAAGACTTGATCATTGATAATTATTTAGATGTTTAATTATTGATAATTATTTAGAGACTTTTATTTTACCATTTTATTGTGATGTATGTGGATGAATAAGGTGCAATTGAATAGCAATAAGATAGACAACTACATGGTGTCCTTGTTAATTATTTAAAGATGAATTTTTAGAGAATTACAATTTATATCAAGATCTTAACATATTATAACAAGCATAAAAATGTCATATTTAATCTTACATTTGCAGAAAAAAAAACTATGTATGTATCAATTGACCAAACATATACATATATTATATGATACTTATAAGGAGTAGCAGACAATCCTTTCACTGTTGAAGAAAAGCTTGCTCGCTTACCATAAGATGTTATAAATATAGTAGATGATGGAGAATGAGATGAAGATGAAGGAGAGGGTTGGAACCCTAAACCTCTTTTTGCAAGGTATGGCATAGACTTCACATGATCCTTAACTCCTTGTTTCATATTTTCAATTATCCATTTTTAGAAAGAATTTTAAATCAATGCCCATAATGCTTTTCCAACTCAAATGGAGGAGTCTTGTCTAAATGATTATGAGAAGAATTGATTCTTTTGCAATAATGCAAATTCTTTTCAGGTGTTCAAATATTAAGGTTAAGCATCACCAACTCATTAGGGATGAAAGCTAAAGAGCCCCCATCATTGTCACGGGATGATTTTTTTAGATTTGTTGGTGTAGAAGAAGATTGGGCAAATAAAACACATCTCCTTAGGTTTAGATTGTGAGATTTTACCTTTACCTATAAAGGAGGGTGTAAAATCTAATGAACCCCAATCGTACCAATACATGTACTTGAAGATGAAGCATTATATTGATCCTTATTTATAATTTGAGAAGATGAATGACAAGATTGTGTTGAAAAAATCTCTGACTCTTTAGGCTTTGATGGTAAGATTTTTTGCTCCCCAATAAAATTGGATGTAAAATCTAATGAACCCCAATCATCATCAAAGAGTGCATTCATATTATCGTTATCATCGAAAGGAAATGGTTCCATTTTTTAAGATGGAATCAAAGTACTAAGAGACTTGGAAGTATTATGTTTGTCTTCAACTTGTAAATTATAATTATTTGTCTTCGCTTTAACTATATGTACCTTGTTATTATATTCATACTTCATCTCACAGTGAAGAGTAGATGAGACTCCCTTCATGGCATAAATCAATGGTCTACCAAGAAGAAAATTATACAAGAGAGTATCAAACATGACATGGATAAGGGTAGGAAAAGTCATGAGTCCTACCTTAATAGGTAATGTTATTGTTCCCAACAGTCACCTAACAACATTATCAAAGCCACAAATAGAAATATTATCAGGTTTTATGAGAGACTTATCAACACCAATTATAGGTAAAAGTTCAATGTTGCAAACATTAAGACTTGATCCATTGTCAATGAGAGCACATCTAAGGTCCAGTTTTATTGATGCCAAAAAATATCATTAGAGAATCATGTTTCTTTTGAATTTAGGGAGGAGGTAGTTCATGTGTTAAGGGAATGTAATATCCAAGTTTGTTTCATTCATGAGCTATCTAACAAGGCTGCTAAATCATTCAGTTTAACAGAAGGTGGTACAATAATCTTTTGCAAAGCCTCTTGTAGAATACCATGGTAGGTAGGTGAAGTTTGAATTAAATCCCAAAGAGAGATCTTAGCCAGAGTATTACAAATTTTCTCAACAAGGTTGTACTCTTTGTCATTATGTTGAGGAAGATGAGGTGCGAGGGAAAGATATGGTTGAGGAAATGGAATGGAGGTTGGCATTTTCTTTGGTTTTTTATTACTTCAAGTGTTATATGTGTGAGCAATTGCATAATAACTTGGTTGTTGTGACACATCTTGGTGCACATGATTACTTTGAATTATTTGTTTTGCAAAGTTTAGGATATGGACAAGAGGTTTAGACTAGTTTGGTGAAGCTCCAATAATGAGGGAAGCACAACTTGATAGCGAGGCACATGAGGAGAGTGTATAATTAGTTGTGGGTTTACAATTTCAACTAATTTGAAGTTATTTATTGAGAATCTTTTTTTAATGGGGTATCAATGGTTGCATCCTCTTGCACCAATATATCCTCACCAGTAGGAGAGATACTGGGAGAGGGAAAAACCTGAATTCATGATTATCAATGATTATATCCTCTTTTGTCAAGATATCTTCATAAGTAGGAGAGAGATTGGGAGAGGGACAAACATGATTACTTGAAGAATGAAGATTAGGTATAGTGATATTAATAAATGAATTAGTGATTTTATTCTTTTGCAACACAATATCCTCATAGGTAGGAAAATTATTGGTCAACCAAAGGCCGATGTGTATCCCTTTTGACAACATTTTTTTAATATCAAAATCAGATATTTAGAAAGAAAACGTATTGTTAAGTCCTTTTTTTGGAAATATTGTGTTGAATAGGGGATTTCTTAAGTCAAACCTCATTTTGGTGATTCCACCTTCACTTACAATGAATGATGATGATCAAGAGAGCATGTACCCTAGGTTGAGTAGAGGTCAAAACAATAATTGACTTAAATGATAAATGATAATTGACAAGATTGTGTTTGCTATGAAATCCTTGATGAAGTGATTCCATACCACAAGTTACCAAAAATGTGGATTGATGGATGCCTTGATTTCTTGATTGACCTATAAGAGGTTAGTTCACAAAACACAATATATTATTGTATATAGCATTTAGAGGATAACTCAATACATCTTCATAATTTGAACATAATAGCTCATTTTTCATAATCATCTCTTTCTAATGTTTGAATGAAAATAAAACATGTTTATATATGCATCCCAATTGATATTTTTGAATATAGGCTAACCTAGGATCTTTTTAATTCTCCAAAGACCAACACCAAAATTCAAATTTAAAATAGGTCACCAATGAAGACAAAGTCCTAATCATGTATACAGTCTTGTTTTAAAACTTCCATATTTGGGTTTAGATTCTTCATGAAGTCTAGTGTAGCATACACAAGGATTAGGAGATCTACACAAAATAAATATATAATGGTCGATAAGGATCTCTAAATAAGATGATAGAGTTTTGAAGAGGTTGTGAAGAAAATCAAGGAGAAGGTCAACAAGAATACACCTTAAAATATTGTT
The DNA here is from genome assembly GCA_007115665.2 of Sequoiadendron giganteum. NCBI lineage: Eukaryota > Viridiplantae > Streptophyta > Pinopsida > Cupressales > Cupressaceae > Sequoiadendron > Sequoiadendron giganteum. Next base: position 85,696,183 of record CM021100.1, on the reverse strand, counting down.
TCAAGAATCAACCTATATAGTCTACAATAGGTTTTTTTTCTTGAACCATTTTGGGGAATGAAACCATGGAATAAGCCTTGAGGCTCTACTCAAACCCATGAACAAGTAATCTTCATATAAACTAAGGGATTTAAGACCTTATGAAGCCTTGTAGAAGTATATTTAGGTGTGACTAAGGTTGTAGAAGTTTTGGAACTATGGATAAATGAAGTTCAATAATATGATGAAGACCATTGAAGGTTTCAATCAAGGAATAGCCATCATTAAATATTTCTTGAAAATAGCCAAGGAATGTTTAGTCACAAAACAATATACCTTAGGGATTGAAAAATAGTATGGTCATTTACAAGAAATGTTTTGAGACCTTATGAAGGAGCAATCACCATATGAAAAAAACCACACTTCAAACATTTTAAAGCCAATCATGTATAAAATTATATATCATACGAAAACACATAAGACAACCTTTTACAAGCCTATCTAAGGTCATATGAAGTCATAAAGTCATTAAAGGAGTGTTTAACATGGAACTATCATGATCATATGGGATAAGGGTGGTTCAAGACCATAAGTTTTCTTTAATATACATTCAAATGTCCAAGATGGAAAAAAAATCTTCTCCAATACCTCTTAGGAGTCAAAATAGTTGCAAAAGATATAAGACATGCCCTATTTTCATGCAACAGTAGTTTGATGGGCATTAGTTATAGTTTTTGAGACTTTTAGGAGGTGGATATTCATGAAGATATAGTTTCATTCAACCATCTTGGAATATTTAGATAAAAACAAGAATAAGCCATCATGGACTATTTTCTCATACCATAAAAGGAGGTTTTCAAGGAGCCAAATTGGGAAACATGCCTCTATAGTTACCAAAAAGTTTGACCAAATATAGTAGAGGCACTTAAGTTTTATATCCCACTAAGGATGCCTCCTAAAATCTCCTAATGTGTTGTACTTGCTAGATATACTTTGTAAGAGTTATTTATGTAAGAATATAATAAATTCATAATAGAGGTATTGAACAAGACTCTTTATGAGTTGTAATTTTTCCTTATGATTAATAAAATAACTATTTTCTACTTTTATCATACAATTTTGCACTATGTTATTGAGAAACCTAAAATCTCATCTTTTGAATGATCAATTCCTTGTGATTTCAATTCTACTTCTTCACCTTTTCTAAGGTTTTCATGATTATTGCGCAAACATGTCAACTATTTAAGACTATTTTGTGCATGAGAAAATTATATAGAAGTTATTCAAACCCATTTGGTGCATCACCGCAAGTTTTTTAATCATTTCTTTCTATCCATTTTCATTGATGAGTATTACAATAGGATATAATTAGCTTTTCAGTTCTAAAACTATATTTCAAAAGGGGAACCAACCCTTCATCTAGAGATTTGGCTTCAAACAACAAGGTCCCACACTTTGAAGTCATTGCAATGTTATCTCTGATTATTGAACCAAGCTCAACAAGGGTACAAGTTCAAGTGATAATAGTTAAAAAAAATCTATATGGTCTGAAGCAAGCTCTAGGTGCTTGGTATGCTAAGATTGATTAATATATGAAAAATTAAGGCTTCCACAATTTTCCTCATAATCTAAGCTTGTATTTAAGAATGAATTTGATGAAGATAGCATAACTATTATTGTACATTATGTTAATGATTTTATCAGTAAATAACATGAATAAAATTAGAGACATAAAGTTAAAATTGAAAGATAGATTTGAGATGATAGATCTTTTTTTTCTACTATTTTCTTAGCATATAGCTATGGAAAAAAGATGATGGAATTTATCTCTTTCAAAACAAACTTATACTTTATATTTGATGAGAAGGTATAGGATGAAATATTGTAGGAGTGTTTATACTCTACTTGCACTCTATGATTGAAGATGACTAAGGATATAGAACTTGTGATAATGTTGACCCTACTTTATAAAAACAACTTGTTGGTAGGTTTGTGTACCTAACTCACACTTGACTAGATATTTATTTTGTATTAGGTGTGGTTTCAAGTTTTTTGAGCTCTCCTAAGGTTCAAAATTGGATGGTAGTAAAGATAATATTGAGATATCTACAAGGAAAATTAACTATGGGTGTTTATTATTCTTCTCTTGGAGACTTAACACTTGTATGATGTTCTAATTTTGATTATGCAAGTTGTATAGATGACCAAAAATCTACAAGTTATGTTCTCTCTCTTGGTTCCTTACCCACTTCGTGGTGTAGTAAGAAACATTCTACTATTGCTTTATCAACTATAGAGGCTAAATATATAATAGTGAATGAGATAGCTAAAGAAATAACTTTACTATGGGTTATTCTTTTAGTACTCAAATAATATCAAACAATGCCTTATTTACTTCACTATGACAATCAAACTACCTTTTTTATTGTCCAAGAATCCAATGTTTCATGCTAGAAGAAAACATATAGAGATCTATCACCATTATATCATGCATCTAATCTAACAACAAGTGATTCATCTTCAATATTGTAGGAAAAACAATTGAATAGCTGATATTTCTACCAAGGATTTACATACGACTAAGTTTGTATATGTTAGAATTTTTTAGGATTATGAGAAGTTGCATGAATGTTTGATAATTATCATTTAAGAAGATTATTGTGAATATCCACTATTATAAGAATGATATAGATACATAACAAGACTTTATATCTTTTCTAGATTAAAATGAGATATATAAAAATAATTAGTATTATTAATACATGAAAGAATATTAAAATTAATTAATTATAAATTTATTACCACGGACCATATGCCAACCCAACTACCTACCAACACTTACCTCCCTGAAAATCATAAATATTTCGACTAACTACTATACAACCTCTGCCTATTGTTTCTCGTGTGTTTTTCTTTTCAATCATTACAATTCTCTGCTCCTTTGTTTCTCACTACAAATCTCACATCTTCTTCTATCATTCATATTCCGAGCTTGTATATGAATCAACAAAATTCATCAATAGTAACAGCTCCATCTACATTTTTGTCAATGCAATAGAAAAAAATTAAATGGTAAGTAGGAGGTTTCTTCCACAGCGTGTCAAATTATGATATTCCTATCAAGATTCAACCGTGTAGTTTTCGAGTCAAACTCATTGACCCATGATTCATGAGTAGTGGTTCACAAGAACCCATCTCTCATGATAATGAATGGTCCACTTAGCACTCATTGCATCTAGGTGATGCTCACAGAGGTGAAGCATTGCTCCGTCAATCGAAGTTATAAATGAGCAGTACCCCTCATCCACAAATTGCAATCGCAAAATTACTTGTAGAGCTCACTTTGTTGAGTAACCATTACATATAGAGCTAACTTCTCTAAGACACCATTGTTGTATAGGAGAAACTCACAGTACATTGTTAAAGAAAAACCTCAATTGAAAGGAAGGTCCATAGAGGTTGCAACACCCAGCTGATCCAAGTCCAACTAAAATCAAGATAAGAGTGGCCTCCATAATCTGCAGTAGACACACAATAAAGAAACAAACTTGTTGATTTTCATTCCTAGAAAAAGAAAATGGAAGTGTATGATGATCTTGCAACAAGGAGCAACTGCCAGATGAACACCCTACACAAATCAAGTGGAACTAGTGTTTATGTAGGCATGGAAACTAGTGTTTTAAGTGTCTTAGGGTGGTTGGGATCTTGAAGGAAAAACCTTGTTCTTAAGTTGTGTAAGAAGCCCTTCAGCCTGCCACTTGATAGCATCATCATTAATGTGTTGGTTGAATGAATGGGCTATCCAAATCACTTGGTTTGATAGACTAGAGCAAATAAATGAATTTCCATTTCACAAGGAAAAAATAATTGAGACAAGGCAGCCAAACATCTAAATTTTCATATGCATTTAATGATAGTAAGGTGGCATGAGCTGGAAATTAAGTTATGGTTAGCTGATAAACCAAGAAGAGCAGATTTCCATATCCAAGGGAAATGAAAAATGGCAGGTATGAGGGTGAAGAGAGTTGTCCATAACTATTTAACATGAGGGAAAGACCAAAACCAATGCTTGAAAGTTTCCATCCTACCACAAAAGGGGCATGAAGGAGGCGAATAAAGGAATTTGAGGCGAGAACCAACTAGGAGTTTCACATGAAGAAGTTTCTAGGAAGTGAGTTGGGATTGGGCATCAGCTTTAGATAGGGATTAAAGGGTCATTAATTGAATCATCGGTAAATAGTTATTTGTAGTGTTCATAAAAGATTTTCATAATAGTCTTGGTTGGTCTGTGGTGAGCTATCAGCAAAATTAATGACTGTAATTTGTTCCTTTTTATGCTTATGTTGAAGAAAATAGAAGAAAAATTTGGTGCTCTTGTCCCCTTCTTTCAGCCATTGCAAACGAGCCCTCAACTAAGCCCCTTTGCCCCTATAAGCATCCAATTTGTGGAGCTGATCTTCAGTGTGAGCAACTAATTTTTGAAGAGATATATTGAGCGGGTCAATGTCAAGGAGTTTTTCGCCTTGAATAAGTTACCTTTTAAGGGATTTCTCTAATCTGTTACATTTTGTTGCATCTCTCCTACCAAAATTGTGAAGGAAGATGGTGCAGCGAGAAATTGTTCTTTCTCACCAACAAATCCATCTATCATTCAGAGGCTTCAGTTCAACTTTCCAAATTGCTAAAAGCCCATCAATGCAACTCTGATCTTGTAGATGAGAAACATTCAACTTGTAGGGGAGCCCATGAGGTAAATTTGAGCCACGAGCAAGAGATAGAGTAATGAAAATGGGAAGATGGTCAGATAGAGTGGCAGCTAAATCAAGATGGAAGAAGTAGCCCGAAGCAGATGGGAGGACAAGCAAGTTGGGGGAATTATAAAATGTGTCTAAGCGACATGTCCTCCTTTGGACCCCTTCGCGACAATTACTCCAAGTGAACCAATGGGTTCTATGTGACTCCAGTTTACCCATGATAGGATCATACACACCCAAGGAGTTGTGTGTTAAAGACCAAGCTTCAAACTCTAGTTGTGGGAGATGTGGGTGGCTATCCCAACTACGATCTATAGGGTGCTCAACCATGTTAAAATCTCCCCAAGAACCCACTCAGCGAATGGAAAATTCAAGCTAGCATCCATTCCCATAAGGTAGCTCTCAAGGATGAAGAGTTAGGGGCATAGATAGAGAAAAATCCAAAGAGAGTGTCTTGGAAGAGGAAAATAACATCTATCATTCCACCGCCATAGATAAAAAACATCTGGCCTATTCATAATTTTTTGTTCATCATTCTGTCGTCACTTTTATTTATCGAAAAATAACACTTTAAAAAGTGTCAATAAAGGTTTCATTTCCAGTGGTACATTTTATTCGGATGGCTATTTTTATAGCACGACAAAGATATTTAGTTTTCCAATGATAAAAATAAAGGCTTTAACTTCATCGTGATCCCAAAAGTGGTGTTGAGATTTTTTTTCATAATTTCTATATTTTTTAATTGGAAATCACTATGCAGGTGTACGAATATTAATGTATATATAAATTAAAATTAATATGTTCTATTTTATTTAGTATTATTTAAGTAAATAATTAAAAAATTAACCATTATTTTGTATTATGTTAATTTTTATTATGTTATATAAATGTTATTTAGGATTTCTTTAAAATGAGATGTGTTAAAGATTTTCTTATTTAAGATTTTTTTAGATTAGAGTGAAGCCACAATAGTGGTTTACAATTCAAGTGAGGAGGGAAAACTCACAAAAAACGACCCCAAGGCAAAAAAAAAGTGATTTTAGGGGTTCATACGAACCTACTAGTTCGACCGAACCCCTTTGAATCTTGGCCACCAAAAAAACCAGAACAATGCATAGGAAAGGGGTTCGATCAAACCCTTTCAAAGAGGTTCGCTCAAACCCCTATGGGTTCGAATGAACCCCCTTATCCCTCATCCCCCATCTCAGACACAAAAAAAAAAAAAAAAATTGGCACTTCGAAGCTCGGGTTGAGGATGAAAATGGAGGAATCTTCACAAACCCAACTAGAATCAGGTAGTCCTCAGAACGAGCTATCCAACGAATATAATTTTAATATGTTTTGGTTTTATTATGTATGTATTTTTTTAGTTTTATTAAACATAGGTTTTTCACTAAAAATCAAGCTCTTTGTTCTGCACATGTGGAAAAATAGCAGATTATCAAAATAAAATTTTAAAAAATATGTTCGGGTTGGGTATTGATGTCCTTGATCCATTAAAAAAAAAATTGAATTTCGATACATACAAAAAAAGTTATGTTGTATACAGTCTGCCTATGTCTAAGTTGCAATTGGTTTGACTTTGAAACTTGATTAAGGAAAACATATTCAATAAAAAACTATGAGACCAAGTGAAAGTGCTAGATATCATAGTTAAAAATCTAAATTCGAAAAAATTAGAATTTTATCCTTCATACAAAAAAATTTATGTTGTATATGGTGAGCATCACTTTTTTTAAATGTTGTTTTCTGAAAAAAACCAATTTTCATGGGAGATGGAAAAAAAAGTGCAATCTGATTCCAAAAAATTTGAAAAAAAAAAATTATAATCTACAGAAAAAATGTGATGAGACTCTAGTTTGCATCATCTTCAAATTCATCACAGTTTAGCCTCTATAGGTGCCTGAATATGAAGATTTAGTTAAAAATAATAATTTCAGTGTCTAGTTTGGCCTAAAATTGTAAACCACTATTGTGGGATAACCCATTAATATATCTTAAAAAAAATCTAATTTATTTTATTTGAGATTTTAAGTAATAACTGCATATTTACTTGAATATTGTTTTAAAATATATTAATTCCTAATTAAATAATCTTATATTATGGTTACATTTATTATTACATATTTTATTTAATATTAGAAATTCTCAATATAAATAATATATAATTAATATTTTATATAATACAAGTTAAGTTATATATTACACTTTTTATTATATCTATCAATTATATTGTTATTATTGTATATTCTACAATACAAATTATTATAGTTAATGATTAATGTATTTTTATATTATAGTATAAAATTAAATTAACATATAAATATAATACAATATATAATTAATATCATACATAATATACTTATATTTAATATTATATATAGTATTAAATATATACACATTATATAATATAAATAAAATCAAAGATGGCGAGCGAAAAAAGGCAAGGTAGAAAAAACAAGGAGAAAAAGAGCAGGACGAAAAGGTGCAGAGAAAAATAAGACGGAAAATTGTGAAGGCGAACCAATCAAGTGTTAAAAGTAAGGATTTTGAAATGAATTGGGAAGAAGCAATTGAAAGTTTGTAGATGATCGACCTATCTGAGGAAGTGGAAGATGACATCCATAGTTTGGAAGAGGTGGCATTTATATGCAGATTTATTGGAGCAAGATCTGACAGAAGGAAGATTCTTTCTTAGATTGAATGAAACTCGAAACACCAAAAATGACGAAATTTCTTCCGAGAGGTTTTTTTATGGTCATCTTCGCAAATGAGGCAGAAAGAGAAAAGATTATTTCAGGAGGACTTTGGGAAATGGATGATAAACCTCTATACATTCAAAAATGGAAAAGAAATTTCAATCCCCTGGAAACCAATCCTTATGACAATCCAATCTGGGTGTGATTAAATAACTTACCTGTAGAATACTGGACGGAGGAAGCCCTAGAGAAAATTGGCAGATCGTTAGGTACTTTAATCGATTTTGACTTAGATATTGCTAATGGTGACTCAAACCTGTACACAAGAATAAAATTGGCAACAATTGAGTGAATCCCTGAGAAGATCAAATTAAGGGTTAGAGATTTGGACTAGACACAAGCAGTGGAAATTGAAGGAAAAGTTTTATTGTCTCTAATGTGGTAGAAGGAATCACCCCACGAACGTGTATCAATTTCCACAAAAAAGGAAGGACAAGTGGGTCCCTAAAAACAATCAGGACTCTGGAAACAAGCTGGCAATTATCCCAATTGAACAATCAGTTGGCCCCATGGAAAATAATAATTGGCCAAAACAAATATCAAAAGAGGAAGCAAAGGGAGAGAAGGTCAAATCAGATGTCCCAAACAATACAGTGTAAAAAAAAAATGGAGATGGTTTAATGGAGGGAGATATAGAGATGGAATCTGAGGTCAAATGGAATTATGAGGAAAAGGTTCATGAGAAAGAATTAGGAATTACTAACACTAGGTGTGTTGTTCAATCGGCAACAGAGTTGCGTGGAAAAGGTTTTGGTTTTATTATGTTTTGGTTTTATTATGTATGTGTTTTTTTAGTTTTATTAAACATAGGTTTTTCACTGAAAATCAACTTCTTTGTTCTGCACATGTGGAAAAATGAGGCAGAAAGAGAAAAGATTATTTCAGGAGGACTTTGGGCAATGGATGATAAACCTCTATACATTCAAAAATGGAAAAGAAATTTCAATCCCCTGGAAACCGATCCTTATGACAATCCAATCTGGGTGTGATTAAATAACTTACCTATAGAATACTGGACGGAGGAAGCCCTAGAGAAAATTGGTAGATCGTTAGGTACTTTAATCGATTTTAACTCAGATATTGCTAATGGTGACTCAAACATGTACACAAGAATAAAATTGGCGACAATTGAGTGAATCCCTGAGAAGATCAAATTAAGGGTTAGGGATTTGGACTAGACGCAAGCAGTGGAAATTGAAGAGGAAAATTTTTACTGTCTCCGATGTGGTAGAAGGAATCACCCCACGAACGTGTATCGATTTCCACAAAAAAGGAAGGACAAGTGGGTCCCTAAAAACAATCAGGACTTTGGAAACAAGCTAGCAATTATCCCAATTGAACAATCAGTTGGCCCCATGGAAAATAATAATTGGCCAAAACAAAGATCAAAAGAGGAAGAAAAGGGAGAGAAGGTCAAACCGGATGTCCCAAACAATACAGTGTCAAAAAAGATGGAGATGGTTTAATGGAGGGAGATATAGAGACGGAATCCGAGGGCAAATGGAATTATGAGGAAGAGGTTAATGAGGAAGAATTAGGAATTACTGACACTAGGTGTGTTATTCAATCGGCGACAAAGTTGCGTGGAAAAGGTAAAAGCAATAGAGGAAGGAAATCAAACAAATTCAAAAGAGAGTTAGAGGTGGCTGAAAAAGGGTTTCCCAGCATGGTGGATTTCTTCAAAAGGAAAAGTACCAAGGGAGAAAATGGCTCCCTTGGGAAGAAATGAAGATCACAACTTGGAATGTCAAGGGCTTGGCGGCCCCTCACAAGCACAGGATGGTGAAGCGCCATCTGGAAAAAATTGCAAGTGATATTGTTATCCTTAAGGAAACCAAATGAAGTGTGGATGAGGGGGAGAAATTTGTGAGTTTCTGTAGGGGTTGGTCGGGGATGTTTCAGGCTGTTGAAAGCCATGTCGGGGGATTGGGAACTCTTTGGAGGCCAAATCTCATTAAAGCAATAGCAATTAATAAAAGGAGAAGTTGGATTTCTTGTTCAATACAAAGTAAACTCGCCTATATTGAATTTGTGCTTTGGAATGTATATGGACCTATGCAATCTTTTGACAAATTCAAGGTTTGGGACGAAGTGAGGCAAGAGATTATTTCAATTGGTAATGGGAAGTTCATTGTAGGGGGCAATTTCAATGCGATCTTAGACCTTTCATAAAAGAGTGGAGGATTGAAAAAAATCAACAGAGACATGTTGAATTTTAGGGACTTTGTTCACAAAATTGGTGCCACAAATTGCATACCAAAATCCGGGAGGTTCACATGGACTAACAGAAGAGTTGGATTTACCAACATAGTAGAATGTTTGGACAGATTCCTCATTGGACATCAATGGCCTACGGATAGTATTCCTACTACAGTAAGCACACTTCCATATGGAATTTTGGATCATTACCCAGTGCAACTTGAGATCAAATTGACAGTTAGCTGGGGGGAGGCTACTTCAAATTTTGGAATATGTGGTGGAGGGATAAGTCACTGTTGAAATTACTAGAAGTATAAGTTGGTGGATTGAAATTAATGTTATGAAAGGAACGTCGAGTTTTAGTTTTTCCAAAAGAATGGCTTACATGAAAAATAAATTAAGAATATGGAATAAGGAAGTTTTCAAAAACATATTCGATGAAAAAGAGAAAATAGAGGCTGAGTTAGAAGCTCTAAACGAGAAAATAATCAAGGAAGGGATGAACAAGGAGGACTACATGAAAGAGAAAGAGTTGAAAGGCCATCTGTCAGAAATCCTTATTCGAGAAGAAATATACTGGAAAGACAAGGCAAGAGAGCTATGGATTAAGGAAGGAGATAAGAATACAAAAAAATTCCATGTGTCAGTCAAGGTAAGAAAGGCCCAAAATCAGATACACAAAATCTCTAATGGGTTTGGGAGAAATTGCAGAGATAGGGAAAGTATTGGTAGGGCTACTATGGAATATTTTGAAAAGATATTGAATTCAAAAGAGGACGTAGAAGATCAAACTATGGTCAAATTTCTTGAGGCCACCCTCAAACTGGTAAATGAACATGACAATAAAATGTTGCTAGAACCCTTCACTATGGAAGAAATTCAGAAGACGGTATTCGGGCTACATCCCGATAAGGCCCCTGGGCCAAACGGGTTCCTCGTGTGCTTCTTTCAAAAATGTTGGAGTTTCCTTCAGACAGATATTTGGAAGATGGTCGAGGAAGTTAGAAGCAAAGTTAAATTTTTCAAAGATATTAATAACACTGTTTTAGTGGTAGTACCAAAAAAAGGAGAGCGCAGATCACTGGAAGAGTTTTGTCCAATTGCTTTATGCAAGTCCACTTATAAGATCATTTCAAAGGCACTTGCCAATAGACTAAAAACATTTATGCCCAAATTAATATCCATTGAACAGAATGGCTTCACTCCTGGTCATGAAATCTCAAACAATATAATACTCACAGCTTAAACTATACATTCTATTGTGAAGGAAAGAAAGAAAGGTATGGTCATAAAGTTAGACATTTGCAATGCATACAATAAGGTGCACTGGAAATTTATATTGGCCATGTTGAATAAGCTTGGTTTTGACAAAAAAATGGATTCAAATCATTGAGCAATACATTGGCTCCCCACACTTTTTAATTACTTTGAACGGTGCATTGTTTGGTTTCTTCAAAAGCAAGAATGTCATCAAACAGGGAGACCCAATTTCACCCTTCTTATTTGTTATAATGGCAGAGTCATTAAGTAGATACCTATATAATCTAAGAGAACGTGTACATTAGAGGGGAATAAGGCTACACGAAGACTTGTGCCATGTCTCCCATTCCCAATTCGCAGATGACACTACCTTGTTCAGTGAAGCCTCAGTTAGGGAGGCAGAAATAATTAAAAGAAACCTTGGATTTGTATGCGAAAGCGACAGGTCAACAAATCAATAGTAAGAAGACAAAGATATTCTTCTTTAACACCAAGAAGGCAATTTAGAAGAGGATAGTGAGTGTTCTCAGTTGGCTGATCAAGGAACTTCCAACAAAATATCTTGGTGTACTAATGTTTTTTGGTGCCTCCAGAACTTCAATTTGCGAAGATCTGGTTACAAAATGTCGTCAGAAAACTGAAGCTTGGAAGCACAAATGGATTTCTTTGCCAGGGAGAATACAATTAATAAAATTGATTTTGGTGGATACCCCCATTTATGCCATGTCATGTTTCAAATTATCTGCCAAGGCTATACAGGCCCTAGAAAGTTTTCTTAAGAGATTTTTATGGGATGGAGCAAAGGAGATTAAGAAAATTCCTCTATTAAGCTGGAAAACAGCTTGAAAAGGCAATGAAAATGGTGGAGCTGGCTTGAGAAATATGGAAAAGAAAAACATTGCCATGGGGGCAAAATTAATATGGAAGGTGTATAGGGAACCTGAGAAATTAAAATAATGCAGAAGAAATACCTAGATAATGAGGACCTAGAAAGAATTCTTACTATAACTAATCTGATGGGTGGATCAGTTGTTTGGAGTTTTATGAGAGATTGTAGACATGTGATAATAAAGCATCTTACTTGGAAGGTGGGGGATGGGAAACAAGAAACTTTTTGGAGAGACTCATGGGAGGGCTATGAGTGTTTGAGTGAAATATTTGATCAACAAGACTAGATTTAGGAGGCTGAGTTGGAGTTGGGGGTGCATGTGGCTGATTATCTTAGGGAGTCCCATCCTGACAGCGATTTATTTGAGTGGACATCGGTGACAATCAGGAGCATGTCGATTAAGGGTCAAGAGAAACTAAATCTAGATAATATTATGTAGTAGGCAGATCACACTCAAGAATAGTGAAGATGAAATTGTTTGGTGCGTTGTGTGGTCTGGAGAATACACTGCTAATCTTGGCTACAAAATCCAAACAATTCAAAAAAATAGGATGGATTGGCCTATTACGCTCTGTTGGGATAAATTGGTTCCCCCAAGAGATGGGGCATTCTTGTGGACCGTTGTTCATGGCAGGATTTTGACAGGAGAAAGACAAAATGTATGGGATCTTTGGGCCTAGTTGGTGTGTTCTTTGGAAAATCTATGAAGAAACAGTCAATCATCTAATTTACGATTATCCCTTCGCCACTGATTGCTGGAATCGGTTCTGTCAAAATTTGAATTGGGTTTCACCTAGAGAGGAAAGTTTGGTCAAATTTCTAAAGGTTTGTCCAATTCTAAAACAAAAATCCTTATGGGGGGTGTTGTGGATTATCTCACCATCAATGTTGATTTGGCAGATTTGGAAGGAGCATAATCAAAGAATATTTGAGGAGAAAGAACTAAGCTTAGACTTGAGGTAATGGAGAAAATCAAAATGGGAACTTGTGAAGTTACCAACACAAAGGCCTACAGTAGGAAAGTTGACTTTGTGTGTGATTGGGACAAAATGATGCAAGTAAGGTGGGAAAAATTAAACCCCCCAAACATCATCATTTCATCCAATACAGCTAAATAGAAGGAGGCCAAATGGGTTGCTTCAGATGTTGGAAGAATCAAAATCAATTTCGATGGGGCTGCAAAAGGCAACCCTGGAGAAGCCAATTTCAGAAGTATTTTGAGGGATAATAAAGGCAATATGATTGTTGGCGTTTTTGGTTATCTGGGAGTGACTACAAATAATGAGGTAGAATTTACAACTTTGGAAAGGAGTTTAATATTTTGTGTTGAGTAGGGACATGATAGACTGGATATTGATGGTGACTCGTAGGTAATTATAAATGTTGTCAAGAACGAAACAATTTCTAACTAGAAAATAAAGACGAAAGTGGGGATTATTTTGGATTACCTCAGTCAGATTTAGGACTACTGCATTACTCATGTCTATCATGAGGTGAATAGGGTTGCAAACTACATGAAAAATCTGGGGGTTGTTTCTAAAAGCAGAAAGGTGAGGACCGAGAAGATCAGTGAGGATTTGCTCCAGATCCTAAAGGATGACTACCCTAGCCTAGAAGATTGGAATCAAGTTAGCATTGGTTAAAACATCGATTGGTTAATAGGGTGACCTTGTAAACATAAGGTTCTTTGGAATGCATGGAGATCCTCAATAAAAAGGAGTCTACTCAATCAGAAATTTGAGTTCTCCCTGCTCGATTTATTTTCACAGCGTTGCTAGGCCCTTGTGGATACTGTGGATTCCAAGGGAAGGTGTGCCGAGTTAATTTATGGTGCTATCGATGAATATTTTGGTGGGATAGTGGAAAAAGCGGTTATAGAAATGGAAGATGTTGCTGGATTCGAATGAAAAATGGCTCACTACTGCTAGCGAGAATAAATTATGGTGAACGAGAGGTGTGTCATAGTTCTCTACATATTGCTTATAATTGTTTGAATTTTGGTCTCTATTTTCAAAAAGTGATTGCATTGGGAGCTATCCCCTAAGATAGCACTTATCTATAAAAATTATATATATACACATTATACTATTATTATATATTATATTATATATTATATTATTTTATTTATATATAATTTGTTATATTTATATTTATTTTATATATTGTATTATACATTATAGAAATACTATCATATATATCGTAAATATTTTATTATTACATATGAATAAAGAAAAGGGCTTGAATGGTCACTAGGGAGGATAACTATACTATACATTTATGTATATGAAATTATGTATGTCTCTAATTTCTATTATTACCCGATTGGAAGAGACCCAATTATTCAATGTCCATGTGCCCATGTGTTGAATGCTATTGGCTCAACTTGAAAAATGGGTGATGTAGTGTCTCTTCCTTACCTTCATGTTTTCAAATTAAAAAGTTCATTTAAATTATCAAATATGTTTTACAAATGGATTTAATTAGAATTACTTAAATTATGAATATATATTCCCTATTTAATATTATCTACTCACTTCTCATCAAGGGTAGATTAATCTCCTTCCTTTCATGTCAACATCTTGGAATGGGTCATCTTTAAGGAAATATCCCAACAACATATTGTGTGCAATGGTGCCACCCTTAGGCTTAGTAGTCTTTTGCCATGTAAAGTATACTAATTGAGATGTGTGTCACTTGTAGCATCCTTTTTTTGTTTAATGAGCGCACATTGGCACGCTCTTCTAGGTTGTAACCACTAGGTTACATTGCATGTGCCAATGAAACCTATGTACACATGTCACCTTGGAATTTTTTATGATGCTTTTTCAAAAAAAAAATTGTGTGTTTTGGTAGTATTTTCTCATGGCTCAAAGTGGTCATCTTATAATAGTCTAGTGAACAAACACACATTTTTACAATGTGTCCAATTCCAATCATAATCTACAAAGTTACAAAATGCATGTTTCAATCATTGCAATAACCACTATATCCTAACTTATATTGTGCATGGCAATACCTATAAAACACATTTACTAAGAACTAATAAAAACATTTTAGGTAAACTATGATCAAACAAATTAGTATGGGCTAATTACACTTGATCCATGAAGAATCAAAGCATAACAAGGCCACTAACGTCAAACCTCAAAAAGATAATTCAAATAAATATTAAACTAAACATTTATCAAAACTAACCATTATAAACTACAAAACCATTAAAATTTCTACTCTAACCCATCTAAAACTTATCTTGTTGTGAGATTGGTGTCGCGTTGATGTGAAATGACAACCCTTTCCAAATCTCGTGGATAAATAAGCTTACCCAAATCAATTTTATTGAAGAAAACTAATGGAACGATTGTGAGATGTGTATGAAAACATGGTTTTAATCTAAATGAGCATGATGCAAGCTATTTTAATATGATTTTATGCTAAAAATGATCTAGATATGCAAAATCTAAGCTAATATGAGTGGATTCTAAGCTAAAAGATTCAAACCCTAATTAAAAACAAGCTAAATGGATACATCATGTGATCATGGAAGCCATTAATGGAAGCTCAAAACTAACTAATGCAATTAAAATGAACTAAAAGATGCTAAATGTGTGCTAAATATGAGTGTGAGTGTGAGTGATTTTAACAACATAAGTTTTCTTTTGAAAAATAGATCCATTTGTCTTCAAATAGTGATCTATTTATAGGAGAGCAAATGAGAAATGGAGGGTTGAGATCAAAAATGCTAATCAACGATCAAGGATGGAGGAAATTGGAGGCATGGATTATGGATTCTCATCAACGGGTGAGAATGCAAGATGATATTTAATCAAGGGTTTGCATTCCCTCAAACAAACACACTTTTGACCTATACAAGAAGTCAAAAGTTATCTTGCACAAGAAGTCACGAGGTAACCTGCACATGAAGCTAAGTAAACTGTTTGTTGAGAAAAAGGAATATTCCCCTTTTTCAAATGAGTGAGGAGAGAGAATATTCCAATATTCTCATGGGTGAGGAAAAAGGATAATTTAGTTAATTAAAACTAAATTAAATTATGCAAAAAGAGAAAGAATATTCCATGAGAATATTCCTTTTGGAGGAATGTGCAAAGGAGGAATATTCCTTTGCAAGTTGGGCGAATAAGATTTAATTGATAATTAAAAATATTAACTATGCAATTAGGGGATTAAAAGAATTAAGTTAACATTCATTAAATAAAATGATTTAATGAAAGGGAGAAGGTGAAATGGCATTTAATTAAATACCTTAGGGTTATTTAATTAAATAAGAAGATTTGGGGATTTAAATTAAATAGTTTAATTTATTTAATTTAAAAGGACGAAGTGTTAGCATGAAAGGGGGTGAATTAACCTGATTTGGTGAATTAGGTTAATAGATAAAAATGATGCCATTAATTAATTAGCTAGGCGAATTTAATTAATTAAGCAAAAAGAGGATGGGTTTTAAGAGGAAATGATGTTAGTATACCTTATGCGAGTGTATGATATGATCTGAGACATTTTTTAGTGTCTACATTTTGCCCCTCTTTGAAGCAATGTACTCCTCGCATTAGTTCAAAGACTGATACTCTTTCGATAAAAAATTGTTGCTTAAAAAAAAAAAACTGATTTTTTAGATGCCCCTATAGAAGGATTAACCTAGTTCCTTGCCCCCTCGAGAAATCAGACGAAAATTTTAGATTTTGGGTTGATTTCTCGACAAAGGTAAAAGGCTGCCCCAGGGGTCTGAAAAAGGCTCTGAGATGAAAAAAAATGCCAAAAACACAAAAATTGATACAAAATAAGGTTTAATTTGGCAAGATTGGTGAAAGTGATGAAAAGCTCTAGCTTGATGGTTAAATTAGGGCAAAAAACCCTAATTTGCAAGCATAAATAGGTGAGGAAGGGTCACTTTCAATTCATTTGTGCATTCACACCTTCAAGATTTCTTTCATTTTGAGCTTTGACCCTCTAACGAAATGGCAACGAGTGCTCCCATGACACATTTTTAACCAAGTTCATGAGTATTAGAGGATTCCAAGCACGGGACCACTATTATGTGATTCAAAACTTGATTTGAAATTTGACTTTTTGATGCATTTAATGCCTTTTGAAATTTAAACTTTAGCGGCATCATTCTAGAGTGACACTATTTTGAGAATCGATGATGCTAATTTGAATTTTAATGATGCATATGTGAATTGCAACACAATTCACAATTTAGAATTAGGGTTTCATATTCTAAATCGCGACACATATGTGTTTATTAACACTTCTTTTGATTTGAAAATTAGGGTTAGGGTTTCACCAAAATTAAATCACAACGCATATGTGTTTAGCGATGTGACTTGTGATTTGCATTTTAAATGCCTCAGGTGTCGTAGTCTAAAATTTAAATTATAGCGACACTATTGTGAATAGTGACGCTATTGTCATTTTGGGGGATAAAAACTCCAAACTTAGCCAAAAACAAATTGATTTGACATCGTGTGCTTCATGGGTGTAGGAGGTGATCCCGCCTTTGATGTCCCACAAGCATTGGCCCACAGTTTTGTCTAGACTTGGTGATTTATCTGAATTGTGATAGGAGCACTTGGGGGAGATTAGTCTGTGGTACATTGTGTGCATGCTCATCATCTGGACACATTTGGAAATGATGATAGCATTGTGTGAGTGATGGCACAACAAGACCCCATCATTCCACCTTCCTACCAGCGAGGTGACAATGATGCTAGAGGATATATGGCGGATATTGTGTTTGCTAATACATGATGAGAATGTGATATATGATGTCAACGTTGGCTACGATGCGTACAATGAGGTGATGGACTAGGAGGAAATTGTTCTAGTCACTTCACAGATTAACTTCTAGATGTATAGCGGTCGTGTGCCCACTTTCAAATTGATTGTTGCAACAATCATCTTAGGTTTGGTTGCTCGAGATTGACAAAGAAGAGGGTTTAGTCTGGGATGGGGCCTAGCTTGGCACAAGATTTTGTTCAGGAGGACTCAGTATGCATGGGGGTAGTGATGTTGTCTTCCTTTTACCATGATACGTATGATTTCATACACTGTGATGGTAGGGCAATCGGCACAGGGGTCACCTTACTTCACATTTGGGCCTGGAAGCACATCCTTGTGCTCTAATCGATTGTTAAAATGGTGGATGTAGAGCTAGATGATCAGATTATTTGGAGGTATAGGGGTTCCATCACACTACAACATACAAGGAAGCTTGGCATTCCCTACTATCATAGGTTCATCGATGATATGACAGTTTTTAGATGGTGACCCTGGCTTCAAATGCCAGCATGGTACGATGATGTACAACAACTTTTCTTTGCTCGAAAAACCCTATACATGTAGGGTTGAGATCATACCATCATTGAGAGGTACCTTCCAGATAGGGTGGTGAGACAGTTTGGAGACAGGCAAGATAGGCAAGATGATGCGTATATTGCCATCTTCATTAGGTCAAAACGAGAGTCAGGAGTGTGGGGACCTACTATCCCAACCCACGAGGTTGTCAAGGGCTTTCGACAGCTGGTTGCTCGACCATGGTCATATGAGATCAGGGACAGGTGGATGCTCAGACGATGCCTGCATATGATGCATGGTTCACACCCCCTCACCAATTGATAGATCTAGCAAGTGCACTCCCATGAGGGAGACCAAGAGGGAGGGGGTAGGCAGAGGCAGAGGTCAAGGCAAAAGATAGGATGGCCAGGATGACCAGGATCAATAGGATGGAAAAGACCTAGGGGCACCAATAGGGAATTAGTAGCCTCCATAGCAGCATCTAATACAACAACATCTAGTGCATCAGCAGCCAGTATAGCCACCACCATTGGGGCCAGATCCCTACGATTTACAAATAAAATAGCTACAACAGTAGATACAGGTGATTACGAGTGAGAGGGATCAGGCTCGTCAACAGATTTTTATGATTACTACTGAGAGATACCAAGCTAGGAAATAGGTGCAAGTTGTCACTATAGAGAGAGACCAAGAGCGACAACTCAAACAAACTGTTGAGATGTAGTTGGCTTAGGCGTTTGGGTAGTGCTAGCAACTAGAGACTATGTTCACTGCAGCCCATGGGTGGATAGTGTCTACTAGATTGTACAAAGAAGTCGTGATTGAGGTGCCCCGCTATCAGATGCACTACCACAGAGATTTCCCCGTTATGCTTAGACAACCAGATTACTCACAGAGGAGCGGGGCACATCCTAGGGTCGAGGATTAGCCAGAGAGACAACCTAGTGAGGGGAGCAGCCATTAGGGCTAGCTCGTTTGTACAGACACTTTGTGATTATCGCTCGAATCTTTACATAGGTATACATTCATGGGCTCCTTTTTGATAGCCTTGTGGATATTGTATTTTTTATCATTATACATACACTGACTCAGATATAGTACCATGACAGTCATTTTTTGATATATATGAGACAATACAAATTTGTGATGTGATGTGTTTGTTTTTGTTTCATGATTTATTAATGTATGGATGCATTTCATATGATGATGTGACATGCTTATATGTTATGATCATAAATGGATGTAATTCTTTTATTATCATGTTTATGTGATATGCGATGGTATATGTGATGATATGGAATGGATGCAATGTTATATTCTTTTTTAGTATCTTTTCATGACATGTTATGGGATGGATGATATGACATGTAGATGTTACGGATGCACTTCTCTTGTGTATTTTTCTATGCATTGTTATGATGTGATGATGTATGCATGTGGATGTATGGATGGATAATACAGATATTTATGCTTATGATATATGATAATGTGATGCATGTTTATGATATGTGATGAAACGATTCAAGATGCTTAGAATAACAAATATATATTATTTTTCAAAACTTAAGTGATAATGATGATGCATGATGTATGTTTATATGATATGTTATGATTACGTGGATGCAGGATGGATGCATTGATGATGTTTTGTTGATTGTCATGATATCAATTTAGCACTGAGAGAAGATAGAAGAAACAAGATTATTGACCATGGATTTTGATGATTGATGCAAAAGATCCAACAAGTCTATGATCCACTGAGACTTTATAAAGAGGTGATGAGAAAAGAATGATGGTGATGATGATGATTTTCTCATATCTTGGGATTGGTATTTTTTTTCGTTCCTTATTATTTGATATAACACAGACATAGTGCATCAAGGTATTGAAAACCAAGATGATGTTGTATGTAGTGTAATGAACTTTGACTCTGCAAATAGATAGGATAGTTCTTGTTCGCACCTTGACATATGAAAACCTCGTTGGAATGTAAGTCAGAAGCTTAGAATACATTGGACCAAAGCATACACAATAGTCAACAATGTACACTAAACAACCTTCCTACACACAACTAAGCAAGTATGTGCCAAAATTATTTTACAAGAATATCCACAAGCACGGAAAATAAAAGATAACGATCGATGTCTCATTCCTTTCTCTCTAAATCATTTTGATAGACATCCTCGAGAGGTCCTCAGAATGGGTCAATAAGATAAATCAAAAAAAAAGATCAAAGACAAATAGTCAGTGTTATCTATATATCTTACCCATTTAACATAGCTAAGCTAATGTATGATATTGATGTCCATCACAAGAAGCATACATCCTTGGACATGTTGATTAGATTAGTTGATTCTAGGATGATGATGTTTTATGATAATTTGTTGATACAAACTTCACTGACACATTTACCTGTGATCTAGAATTTAGATTTTAACACTTAGGTTCTATTACTTGGTATACTTGCTTTCTATTTCTTTTACCAAAGGTTGAAGGTGAAGCTTGATTTATTATAGATGAAGGTTTATTGTGGGTGAAAGAAAAATCGGATGGGTGGTTTTGGATTATTTTGGAAAATTTCAATGTTTTTGGTATTTTGAAAATGTTTCGAGGTTGTTTTTTATCTTTTTGAAATTTTATGTGAATGTTTTATGTTTTTTATTATTTGAGGATGTTTAGGGATGATCCCACAATATTGGTTTACAATTTTTGGCCAAACTGGACACTGAACTAATTTTTTCTAACTAGATCTTCACTTTCAGGCACCTATAGCAGCTAAACTATGAGGAATTTGAAGATGATGCAAACTAGTGATTTGTGAGATTTTATCAGTAGATTCTAAAAATATTTTTTTCAAAAAATTTGGAATCAAATTGCACTTATTTTTCCATCTCCTTCAAAAACTAGTTTTTTTCAGTAAACACCATTTTTAAGGAGTGATGCTCACTGTATGGGTAAGTGCACCAATCTATGACACAATTTTGGCTCTTAAGATCCCACTTTTTTTCTGAAATCAGCAAAATCTGATTTGCACAAGAAAATGAAGATACTTATGCTCAAAATTTCAAGATGTGGCAAGAAAAAAAGTTGAAGTGCTCTGAGTCTAGTTTCTAAGCTACTATTTAATTTAGAAATTAATGAAGGTTAAGGATCTCAAAAAGGGGGGGGGCCAAAACAAGTCCTGTTTTTATCCAAAAAAATAGCATAGCGCCCGAGGGCTCCCCCCTTTTTGATTAACTTTTTTTTAGAATTTCAAAAATCCCAACGGTGAGAAATTAGCTAACACCATGCAGTTTATCCTCATTATTTCGGATAATTTTTTAATTAATATCTAATAGTTTATGAATTTTCAAAGTGGTCACATCCTGAAAAGATGAAATTTGAGCATGCTCTCTCCTAATTTTTTTGCAAACTAATCAAAAATTGATTCTTATTTTTTAATCATGTGTAGAATGGAGGATAGTTTCAAAAAATGTAATTTGTTTCATGTTTCGATGAATGGGTAAAAATCTATCCTAAAACTAGAACATGTTGGTTTTTGACCAAAAACAAAGGTATTTAGAATAGAAGCCATGGATCAAAACCTTAACTAAATCAAAATGAAAAAAGAATTATATATTTAGATAGTTAAGAGAGAGGTTAACGCTATCACAATTTTTTTATAAACTTGCATTGAAAGACATGCAAATGAGACAAGGAGCATAGAGGAAAATATGATGAAATTTGGCAAATCTTGTCAATTAACATGTCCAAAGCAGGCAATTTGGCGAGTGCCAAATTACCTGCTTTGTATAGAACCAGAATTTCCCCTCTTTGGTCAACTTTCATAATGTTTAGAGTTCACAGTTTATGATCGTAGATGGATAGTTGAGGTTTTACCTTTCATACCTTCTCTAACTCATTATCGTAATTGGATAACTCTTTATCCCTCTGAAGTCTCTATCTCTCAAGTCTCACACCCTCTCACGTGACCTAGACTACTCTCTCAATCCAATCCCCTCTCTCAGGTCTCTTTCCCTCCCACATAGGTACCTAAATAAATCTATCTCACTCCAACCCCCTTTCTCACTCTCCCTCTCTCTCACTCCATCTCTCTCTCTTAGGTTGTTATATTTATTTCTTTATCTGTCTCTCTCAAGTCTCTCCCTCCTACCCCCTCTGCCTCTCTTAGGTCTATCACTCACTCCCTCTATCTCTCTCCCATTCCCTCTCTCTCACTCACTCTATCTCTCTCCCTCTCTCTCCCAGTCTCTCTCGGGTATCTCCATCCCCCCTCTCTCTTACACACTCCCTCTCTCTCTCCCACTCCCTCTCTCTCACTCTCTCCCACTTTGTCTCTCTCCCTCTCTCTCAGGTCTCTCCCTTCCACCCCCTCTCCCTCTCTCTCTCTCTCAAGTATCTTTGTCCTACCCACTCTCCCTCTCTCTTTGTCAAGTATCCCCCTCCTAACCCCTCTCCCTCTCACAGTCACTCCCTCTATCTCTCTTAAAATTCCTCCCTATCTCACTCCCTCTAACTCTCTCCCTTCTACCCCCTCTCCCTCTTTTAGGCCTCTCTTTGTCTCTCTCTCTCACTCCCTCTATCTCTCTCCCACATCCTCTCTCTCACACTCCCTCTCTATCTCTCCTCCCACCCCTCCACTCTCTCTCTCCCTCTATCTACAGTATCTCCCCCACCCCCTCTCCCTCTATCTCTCTCTCACTCCCTCCATCTCTCTTGAATCCCTCTATCCTGAGTACTCCCTCTCCCCCAAGTACTCCCTCTCCCTCCCACGCCCTCTCCATCTCTCAAGTCTCTCTCTCACTCCTTGTATCTCTCCCATCCCTCTATCTCCCACGCCATCTCTCTCCTTCTCTCTTAGGTCTCTCCTTCCCACCCCCTCTCCTTCTCTCTCAGGTGTCTCCCTCCCACCCTCTCTCCCTCTCCCTCTCTCTTAGGTTTCTCCATCCCACCCCCTCTCCCTCCCCCCTCTCTCTCAATTCTCTCCCTCCTACCCTCTTTCTCTCTCTCCATCTCTATGTCTCTCCCTTTCTCTCACTCCCTCTATCTCTCTCCCACTTTTTCTCTCTCCCTCTCTCTCTCACTCCCTCTATCTCTGTCCCTCTCTCAGGTCTCTCCCTCCCACCCTCTCTCCCTCTTTCTCTCTCTCAAGTATCTTCGTCCTACCCCATCTCCATCTCTCTTTGTCAAGTCTCCCCCTCCTACCCACTCTTCCTCTCACAGTGACTCCCTCTATCTCTCTTCCACTCCCTCCCTCTCTCACTCCCTCTCTCTCTCCCTCTCCCTCTCCCTCTCTCTCAAGTATGTCCCTCCCACCACCTCTCCCTCTCTCTCTCTCTCAAGTAGAGGGTTTAGGGATTAAGGGTTAAGGGTAGAGGGTTTAGGGTTTAGGGATTAAGATTTATGGTTTAAGGGTAGAGGGTTTAAGGGTTTAGGGATTATTTTGGTTAAGGGTTGAGGGTTGAGAGTCTAGGGTTTAAGGGTTGAGGGTTGAGGGTAGAGGGTAGAAGGTAGATGGTTTAGGGTTCAGGTTTTATGAATTAAGGGTTAAGGGTAGAGGGTTTAGGGTTTAGGGATTACATTTTACAGTTTAAGGGTAGATGGTGTAGGGTTAAGAGAGATGGGGTGTTGAGGGTAGAGAGTAGAGGGTTAAGGGTAGAGGGTAGAGGGTTTAGGGGTTTAGGGTTTATATTTTAAGGGTAGAGGGTTTAACCTAGTTAAGGGTAGAGGGTTGAGGGTTTAGGGTTTAAGGGTAGAGGGTAGAGGGTAGAGGGTAGAGAGTAGAGAGTTTAGGGCTTAGGGTTTACAGATTAAGGGTTAAGGGTAGAGGGTTTAGGGTTTAGGGATTACTACTTTAGGTTTAAGGGTAGATGGTGTTGGGTTGAGAGGGTATAGGGGTTGAGGGATTAGGGTTTAAGGGTTGAGGGATTAAGAGGGTATAAGCTTTGAGGGATTAGGGTTTAAGGGTTGAGGGTTGAGGGATTAAGAGGGTATAGGGGTTGAGGGATTAGGGTTTAAGGGTTGATGGTTGAGGGATTAAGAGGGTATAGGGGTTGAGGGATTAGGGTTTAAGGGTTGAGGGTTGAGGGTTGAGAATTGAGGGTTGAGGGTTGAGGGTTGAGGGATGAGGGATTAAAAGGGTATAGGGGTTGAGGGATTAGGGTTTAAGTTTTGAGGGTTGAGGTATTAAGAGGGTAAGGGGTTGAGGGATTAGGGTTTTAAGGTTGAGGGTTGAGGGATTAAGAGGGTATAGCGATTGAGGTATTAAGGTTTAAGGGTTGATGGTTGAGGGATTAAGAGGGTATAGGGGTTGAGAGATTAGGGTTTAAGGGTTGAGGCTTGGGGGATTAAGAGGGTATAGGGGTTGATGGATTAGGATTTAAGGGTTGAGGGTTGAGGGATTAAGAGGGTAAGAGGGTTGAGGGATTAGGGTTTAAGGGTTAATGGTTGAGGGTTGAGGGATTAAGAGGGTATAGGGGTTGAGGGATTAGGGTTTAAGGGTTGAGGGTTGAGGATTGAGGGATTAAGAGGGTATAGGGGTTGAGGGATTAGGGTTTAAGGGTTGAGGGATTAGGGTTTAAGGGTTGAGGGTTGAGGTTTGAGGGATTAAGAGGGTATAGGGGTTGAGGGATTAGGGTTTTAGGGTTTAGGGTTAAGGTATTAAGATTGTAGAGGGCTTGAGGGATTAGGGTTTAAGGGTTGAGGGTTGAGGGGTTGAGGGATTAAGAGGGTATAGGGGTTGAGGGATTAGGGTTTAAGGGTTGAGGGTTGAGGGATTAAGAGGGTATAGGGGATTGGGGATTAAGAGTGTTGGAGTGAAAATACACTGAGAGGGGGGGGGTGAATCAGTGTTTATAATTCCTTAAACATTTTAAATTGAAACTGAAAAGAGTCATACATATATTTTCATTTTTCAGTGATAGTGTCATTCATGTAATCGAATGCAATCATATAAGATGAAAATGAGTAATGTAACATTGCATTTTAAAGCAGTAAAGTGCTGAAGCAAAAGAGACACAGAGACACAAGATATGTCAATTGGAAAACCCTCCTAAGGTAGAAAAACCACTCCTCAACTTGTTGCCTTTTTCAGGCTTTCATTTCAATAGTTTATTTTGACAATGCCTCAAAGGCTGATTTCTGAGCACCGACTCAAGGAGCACCAACCCCTCTATTTAGAGACACCAATCTCAAGGAGAACCAACCCCTTTTCTGATTTTAAATAGAACATATAATAGTACAGAGGATCTCTTTGTTTCACTTGATTTTTGTCAAGTGCCTCTTGACGGACAATGTGTAAAACACTCAAAAGTCAAGAGTGACTTTTCAGTGTTCCACCCATTATCAAGCCTTAAGACAGCTTGAGGAAAATATTTACACAATTACAAAATAGTCTCATCAAACTGTTTTACAATCACACATGCTTTCTTTCTTTTTCACTATTTGATTTTCAATGTTTTCCCATACAGAAAACTACAAATCTGAATACACACTATGTTTTCCAACATTCAGCATCAAAAGAACAGAATAGACTTCCTTAACTCTCAATAGTAATACCCCTATTTTTTCATTTTTGATATTCTATCATGATTGAAACCTAAACTCACTAGTTTTGGCTTTTTCAAAAAAAACCATTACAAATTGGAAGTATTACAGCTTTTTTTCTCGAATTTCTCTTTCCAGAAATAGGTTATGCAAGTATATTTTTCAGGTTACATAATGACTGATAGGTCAGATCTGAAGTTGCAGATTTCACAATAAAGAGATTCTTTCATTCTGCTTAGGATAGAATAGCAATGATCAAGAATAGAAGAGTGACAGAGCCTTGTCTTCACTAGAAGCCTGCACATGCAGTGCTTAAACAAATGCAATGAGAGCAAATCATTTATAAAAGAAATGATAATCATTTTTCTTGACTGGACCAGCAAAGCATCATAGGTATTTTTAGCAAAAAGAAAACCACCTTCAAATTTTACCCACATGAAGTGATAAAGAAGACGTATACCCAACGAGATCTGACAAGTAAGCTATAATGAAAGAGAGATAACTAAAACCCCAACCGGCATGCAACCGAAAAGCAATAACCAAGCATTTTAACTGTTACCCACAAATTCCAGTGAGGCTGAGAGAATATTCTGAGAGCTATGTCCAAAATATTGACTGAAAAACTTAACAAATTGAAAACATTTTGAAGTTTGACTGAAATGCCTTCATAGGAAGCATTATCCAATAACCCAGATAACCATATGCAAAGATTCGATGGTATTATCATTACCCATAACCAGACAACCCAAATCCTTAAAATAACTGACATGATAACCCTCAACAAAAAATTGCAATCACATTTTGATTCTTAGAAGCAGATATTTTTGACTATTCTCATGACAGTAATGGACGTTTTTTATAGATTTTCTCTTTGCATAGGAGAAAAAGCATAAACAATTTAACATCTTGCTTGTCCAGAGGCGAATCTGCAAACTAATCAAAAGAAGAGTACCTAGCAAACTAATGTTGTTGTTAATGAATGATTACCAGACCTGTAGAAGAGCAAAACAACCACGCTGCCTTTCAAAAATGTGCTAACACTCAGTGGTTGGAAGTAGTGACATAGGGCAACCATTGTGTTTGACTCCTGACAGCTCTTGATCGCTGTCCAAACAGCAAATGCCTAAGAGAAAACTAGTAACGCCCAAGGTGGAGGATGCATGGTGGTGGCCAGACTGTGGGCATCACAAAAACATGAAGCAACAAAACGTTTTTTGCCCTAAACTTCCAATGCAAGAAAGTGTGAATTCCTTTGCAAAATAAGATGGGCGTTTGGAATCCAAGAAAGGACAGATATTAATCAAAAACATTATGCCATGTCAAGTCTGCGGGCAGAAACAAGGTAATTATGTTGTCCAAAAAAACTTAAAGAAAAACCTTTACAAATTTGCCAAGTCAACTGCCGACATAATCATGCCAAAGGAACTGTTTTGAAAAGACCACATTATTCACACAAGTAAATGTCAAAGACTTGATATTTCCCTTTACCAAAGGTTGAAAAGCCACTTTGATATGCTCAATGCAATATTATGCCAATTCCTGAAGAATTCTAAAGACTTATAATGAATAGAGAAGACCGAATTTTCATGGTGAATTCATAGTGTCGAAGAAATAGAAGCAAGCTATTGTGCAAGATCTTTGAATGCCATTTTCCCATACCAAATGCCAAAAATTGAATTCATTAAGGCCAAACTTGTTCTCTTGAAATTTCCATTGTGATATGATGTATCTATGCCAAGATAGTGCTCAGTGACATATTAAGACTAATTTTGCATGTTAAATTTACACTGTAACAACCTATAAAAATTCATCACTGAACCAGTAAAAGATTAAACCAAAAGTGTATCACCTGATCAAATGGAGACAAATGACATGTAACTAGAATACCTCAACAATCATTTGTAATCTACACATTAAGTTAAACGATCAGAGCCACCAAGATAATAAAACCAATGATATGAGTGTGCCAATCAAAATGTGTATCAATTGCAAGATAATCATAATATGACATCAAGGACAAAAGCATAACAAGAGGGATTCAACAAACTCCCCCTTTGTCCTTGATGGAAAAACTGAGCCACCAAACCAAAGATAATGAACTATAACCAGATGCTCAAAATTCTCCCCCTTTTTGACACGAGGATAAAGGGAGACCAAACAAAGATAATCAAGAACCAAATGTGACATGCCATCAAACTACAGAAAGAACCTTTGAGAAGAAAAGTATAAGCTACAGGAAGAGCTATCCAGCTCCCCCTATCATCAAGATAGACTGTTTAAGATAACAAGGATTGAGAGACCACTCCCAATCGAGACCAAAGTCTCTCAAAGACATCTTTAGCCAACGGTTTTGTAAAAATGTCAGCAACCTGTGCTTGTGTAGGAACATATTGTACAGATACCTCATTGGCCAGCACCTTTTCACGAAGAAAATGGAACTTTATAGCTATATGCTTAGTTTGAGAGTGCATAACTGGATTTTTTGAGATGTTTATTGCACTAGTATTGTCACACAGAATAGTAATAGGTTTTGGGATTTCAATACCCATATCTGATAATGTATGTGACATCCAAATTACCTGAGTGTGGCAAGAAGTGGCAGCTATATATTCTGCTTCAGCAATAGAGAGCGACACGGATTCTTGCTTTTTGTTGTGCCAAGCCACTAAACGATCACCAAGAAAGAAAGCAGCACCACTGGTGCTTTTCTTGTCATCTAGACACCCTGCCCAGTCAAAATTAGTATAAGCTATTAAAGAGAAGTCATTGCTTCTTGGATACCAGAGTCCATAATCAATTGTTCCCTGTACATACTTAAGAATTCTTCTCACAGCATTGATGTGAGATTCTTTAGGAGCATATTGAAAACGAGCAACCATGCAAACCGCTTGCATTATGTCAGGTCTTGAGGCTGTTAAATACAATAGGCTGCCTATCATTGACCTATAATCAGTTGAGTTTACTATAGGGGAGTCATCAACTTTGCTAATTTTACAGCCAGTAGCCATTGGGGTGCTTACTAGATGACTTTCATCCATTTTAAACCTTTTTAACATTTCTTTTGCATACCTTGCTTGAGATAGAAAGATGCCAGAGTCAAGTTGTCAAATCTGGAGACCTAAGAAAAATGACAGTTCTCCCAACATTGACATTTTGAATTCAGATTCCATGATTTGTGAGAATGTTTTACTCAAGGCAACATTGTTGCAACAAAAAATGGTGTCATCAACATAAATTTCAACAACACGAATATCAAACCCTTCAATTTTAACATACAGATTGTTGTCAACTCCTCTAATGAACCCTTTTGGCAGTAAATGACTGTCCAATTTGGAGTACCAAGCTCTAGGAGCTTGTTTTAGGCCATATAGAGCCTTTTTCATCCTGTAGACATGATTTGGTTTGCTTTTACACATAAACCCTTCAGGTTGTTCTATGTAAACTTCTTCTTCTAAGTATCCATTTAAAAATGCAGTTTTTACATCCATTTGATATATAGTAAAAAATTTGAAAACAAAATATGCCAAGAAAATTCTGATGGATTCAAGCCTAGCAACAGGAGCAAAAGTTTCACCGAAATCAATACCTTCTTGCTGAGCATATCCTTTGCAGACATATCTGGCCTTGTTGTGAACAACCTGACCATTTTCATCATGTTTTTTTCTAAAGATCCACTTGCCACCTATGACATTTTTGTCATCTGGTCTTGGGACTAGATCCCAAGTCTGAATTTTTTTCAATTTGATTAATTTCTTCCTGCATTGCATTAATCCAGCATTCATCAGTTAGAGCATCATCAAAGTTTTTGGGCTCAAACTGGGTGATTAAACAAAATGCAGTAAGCTCAGCTATGTGAGCTTTTTCATCATAATTAATAGATTTTTTTCTTGTTTGAACTCCTACAGATCTATCTCCTATAATCAGATCCTTAGGATGATTTCTAGCAAGAGATTTTGAAGTAACTTTGAGTTCACATTTTTCTGAGCTGATTTCAGCATCTTCAGATTGTGCTTCAACAAGTTTATGGCTTGTTGGTTTTGGTTCAGGCTTTGTAGTTTCAAAACTCTCAGTGATTATATCAAGCTCAAATTCATCCTCTTCATCATCCTGCATAGGTTCAGCATCTAACAGAAGATTTTCATCAAATTTAACATTGATAGATTCAACAATTTTGTTCAACCTATTGTTAAAGCATTTATAGGCTCTGTTGTGTGTAGAGTATCCTAAAAAGATGCCTTCATTAGTTTTAGACTGGAAATTGCCTAAGTTTTCATCATCTCTTTTAATAAAAGGGTATGTGCAGGATCATCATGGAAAAAATAGGCCCTTAAGTGGCAGTAAAATTCAGAAAATCAGAGTTAGGCAGCTTAACGTAAAAATTTGAATAAGTTATCTATATTATTTCAAACATATGTAAGAATAGAATCTGTAGAAAATTTAATGTAGTTTCTAAACTACTAGGTTTATTTTGTTTTAAATAAAATCTATTTGGTGAAAATTTGAAATTTCAATGCAGTAGTACTTAAATTTCAGGGAAAAAAAAAGAAGTAGGTGTCGTTCTGACCACCCTAACCACAATAAAATGATAATATTTTTTTATAATATTTTAGATATAAGTAGGGGACGCATGTCCCGATGTGATGCATATTTTTTTGTAATTTTTTTTAAAGTAAATAATTAATTGTGAATTTTTTATTACAACTTTTAACAAATATAAAAACTCGTATGTCTAACCACCTTAACTTGGTCAAAACTTCATGAAATTCAATTCTTTTTTTTTAAATCCTATATTATGTGAAGCATAGAATGTGACACATGTTTTGGATTCAAAAAATGTGATACCGTTTGAAAGCTATAGATATTTTTCAACCAGCCTATCAATTAGGACTTTAGTCATAATTCAAATAAAAAATGAATAATAATTATTTATTAAATTCAAAGTAAAGCATAATTTATATTGGTGGAAAGCTGAGAACCTCCTTTAAAAACCCTTTTCGTTTTATCAATTTTGGGTAAACAAAAAGTCGTCAACCACATGGGCCATCATATCACTTAGATATCGCCACTTTTTGGCCCATCATGATCCTGCACATACCCAAAACACTTACAGCCAAATATTCTGAAGTATTTAATTTGGGCAGATTTTCCATACCACAATTCATATGGAGTGAAATTTGATTTCACTCTAATCTGTACTCTATTCAAAATGTAAACAGTTGTATGAACAGCTTCTTTCCAGTACATATTTGCCAGATTTGCTTGATTCAACATGGTTCTTGCCATTTCTTTGACAGTCCTATTCTTTCGCTCAACTACCCCGTTTTGTTGGGGTATTCTAGCAGAAGCATACTGTCTTTTTATGCCATGTTTGTCACAGTAGTCTATGAATTCTTGTGAGGTAAATTCACCACCTTTGTCAGATCTTAAACACTTCAGTTTTAAGTTTGTTTCTCTTTCTACCAATTTTCTAAAAACTTTAAAGCGTTCAAAAGCTTATGAGTTACTCTTGAGAAAAGTAACCCATACCATACAAGAGTAGTCATCAAAAAATAGCATGAAGTATTTCTCACCATTTATGGATCTAGTCCTTGTAGGACCACATAAGGCAGTATGAACAATTTGCAGAGGCTTTGTAGAAAAATGTTCCTTGGACTTAAAGCTTACCTTGGTTTGCTTTCCTTTTAGACACTCTTTACAAACAGCTTTTTCAGGTTTTCTAAGAGGCGGCAAACCTCTTACATTTTGATTTTTGTTGATTCTTACCATATTGTCAAAATTAATGTGGCCTAGTCTCTTGTGCCACAACCAGCTTTCTTCAACCTGGCCCATTAAGAATATACCGTGATTCTTCTCATGTCCAGAGGTTTCTAGTAAGTTGTAGACATTTCCTTTAGTCCACTTTCCAGCTGCAACAGCTTTACCAGACTGGTTTTTGATTTCACATCCTTGTGAAGTGAACAGGACTTGATAGCCACTATCACAGATTTGACTGACACTCAGAAGGTTGTGTTTTAATCCTTCTACATAATAAACATTTGAGATTGGAGTGTCTTCATTCACTAACAAAGAACCTCTTCCTTTGATTTGAATTCCAGAGTTGTCTCTGAACTTTACATATCCGCCAACATAGTCTTCTAGATTTGTAATTTTTTCTTTGTCACCGGTCATGTGGTTTGAACATCCACTGTCTAGGACCCATAGGTCCTTCTTCTTAGAGTGAAAATCAGTTTGAACAATCATAGTTTGTTCAATGTTGTTAACTGCTTTGGGTTTCCAAACTTTGATGGTTTTCAGCTTTTTATTTTGCTAATCAGCATTGCATTGCTTTGCTGAATGACCCAAGGATTTGCAAGTAAAGCATCTTATCTATCTTGCAAAACCATGATTCTTCCTAAAGCCAAATCTAGGAGTTCTAGCATTCACAAATCTGCAAGAATTTACTTTGTGACCAAATTTATTGCAGAAGTAACGGTACCCATAAAAGAGAGGGTAGGAGTTGTGAACCTTTTCATTGCTCCTAAGAGGATGAATGTGATCCTTGACAAACTCAGAACATTTTTGTTCAAGCTTTTTGTTTCCAGCAATAGTATTGTTCTTCTCACTATCATTTGAGCATTCACCTTTAACAAATCCAATGCCAGTTTTGTCTTTGTTTAATTTTTGTTTGCTAAGCATGTCATTCAGTTTAAGAGTGCTTTCATACTTTTCGATATTCTTCCTGAGATCTACAATCTCATGTTCAAGTTTATGAATCTCTTGGTCTTTAAGACTTATGTCAATTCGAAGGCAATCTTCAACTCTCTTGGATTCTTCAAGTTGAGTTTTTAGAGAAATTATCTCAATATTAGTGAGCTGCTCTTGTGAGTTATCTTGAACAGCATTTTGTTCTTGATCACGCAATTGTTTCTTAAGTTTTCTCAGCTCTTTTAGAGCACACTTCAGTTCTCCTTCATAGTCCACTTCACCTTCTTCGGCATCATTGTTGTTTGTTCCATCTTGCTGAATGATTTCAGCCATGAAGAGATTTTCATCTTCTTCATCTAGAGAGTCATTAGATTCGGAATCTGTTTCGTTTTTGCTGAACAGACTTTTCTTCTTTTTGAAGTTAAATTTTTGTTTGGGTTTGTAGGCCTTCTTCTTGGAAAACTTCTCATATTTCTCGTTATCATTGTTTGTGTCACCATAGGGACACTTTGCAGAAAAGTGACCTATTTTTCCACAGTTAAAGCATTTGAAGGGAAGTTATCCCTTATACTTTCCAGAACCTTTTTTGAGTTTCCTTACAAAATGGGATTCTTTAGAATCAGAAAATTCTGATTCAGAGAGCTCATCCCTTTCTTTCCTTTCAACATTAAATGCTACTTCTTTTGTACTGGGGTTGTGTTTACTAATCCTCATTTCATAGGCAGTCAACGTGCCTTGTAAACTGTCAAGGGTAAGCTGGGTAAAATGTTTCTTCTCTTCTAGAGTAGCTACCTTAGCTTCAAATTTAGTTGGAAAAGTTTTGATGACCTTGGTTACTACATCAAATTCCTTGACTTCTTCTCCCAAACCCTTCATTGCATTTACTATTTCATCAACTCTCAAAATGTAGTCAACTACTTTTTCATCATCCCTCATTTTTAGTTCTTCAAACTGGTGTTTTAGAGTGAGGACTTTAGATTGTTTTACCTTTTCATTTCCTTGATAGATAGTTTCAAGTTTAGTCCAGATTTCACTAGCAGAACTATAGTGCATGACTTTGATGAAGACATCTTTAGTCAGAGCACATAGAAGAGCATGCTTTGCTCTTGTATTAGTTTCATATCTCTTATTTTCATCAGAAGTAGTTGGCAAAGTAGCTGGTACAGTGTACCCAGTCAATACTATGCTCTAGACATCAAGGTCTATAGAACTTATATAAGTCTCCATTGTGATTTTCCATAATACATAATCAATTCCATCAAATAATGGAGCTCTAGTCATGGAGGTAACTTCATGAGCTTGAGACATTTTGAATAGACTCCAAGTCCAGAATCAATCCTAGGTTGGAAAGACCTATCAGAGGACCCTATGCTCTGATACCAATTGTGTGAGTGAAAATACACTGAGAGGGGGGGGGTGAATCAGTGTTTATAATTTCTTAAACATTTTAAACTAAAACTGAAAAGAGTCATACATATGTTTTAATTTCTCAGTGATAGTGTCATTCATGTAATCGAATGCAATCATATAAACTGAAAATGAGTAATGTAACATTGCATTTTAAAGCAGTAAAATGCTAAAGCAAAAGAGACACAGAGACACAAGATATTCCGAGTGGAAAACCCTCTTGGGGTAGAAAAACCACTCCTGAACCTGTTGCCTTTTTCAGGCTTTCATTTCAATAGTTTATTTTGACAATGCCTCAAAGGCTGATTTCTGAGCACCGACTCAAGGAGCACCAACCCCTCTATTTAGAGACACCAATCTCAAGGAGCACCAACCCCTTTTCTGATTTTAAATAGAACATATAATAGTACAGAGGATCTCTCTGTTTCACTTGATTTCTGTCAAGTGCCTCTTGATGGACAATGTGTAAAACACTCAAAAGTCAAGAGTGACTTTTCAGTGTTCCACCCATTATCAAGCCTTAAGACGGCTTGAGAAAAATATTTACACAGTTACAAAACAGTCTCATCAAACTGTTTTACAATCATACATGCTTTCTTTCTTTTTCACTATTTGATTTTCAATGTTTTCCCATATAGAAAACTACAAATCTAAATACACACTGTGTTTTCCAACATTCACCATCAAAAGAACAGAATAGACTTCCTTAACTCTCAATAGTAATACCCCTATTTTTTCATTTTTGATACTCTGTCATGATTGAAACCTAAACTCACTGGTTTTGGCTTTTTTAAAAAAATCAGTACAAATTGGAAGTATTACAGCTTTTTTTCTCGAATTTCTCTTTCCAGAAATAGGCTATGCAAGTATATTTTTCAAGTTACATAATGACTGATAGGTCAGATATGAAGTTGCAGAGTTCACAATAAAGAGATTCTTTCATTTTGTTTAGGATAGAACAACAATGACCAAGAATAGAAGAGTGACAGAGCCTTGTCTTCACTAGAAGCCTGCACATGCAGTGCTTAAACAAATGCAATGAGAGCACATCATTTATAAAAGAAATGATAATCATTTTTCTTGAATGGACCAGCAAAGCATCATAGGTATTTTTAGCAAAAAGAAAACCACCTTCAGATTTTACCCACATGAAGTGATAAAGAAGACATATACCCAACGAGATCTGACAAGTAAGCTGCAATGAAAGAGAGATAACTGAAACCCCAACCAGCATGCAACCGAAAAGCAATAACCAAGCATTTTAACTATTACCCACAAATTCCAGTGAGGTTGAGAGAATATTCTGAGAGCTATGTCCAAAATATTGACTGAAAAACTTAACAAACTGAAAACATTTTGAAGTTTGACTGAAATGCCTTCATAGGAAGCGTTATCTAATAACCCGGATAACCATATGCAAAGATTCGATGGTATTATCATTACCCATAACCAGACAACCCAGATCCTTAAAATAACTGACATGATAACCCTCAACAAAAAATTGTAGTCACGTTTTGATTCTTAGAAGCAGATATTTTTTACTATTCTCATGACAGTAATGGACATTTTTTTTAGATTTTCACTTTGCATAGGAGAAAAAGCATAAACAAATTAACATCTTCCTTGTCCAGAGGTGAATCTACAAACTAATCAAAAGAAGAGTACCTAGCAAACTAATGTTGTTGTTAATGAATGATTACCAGACCTATAGAAGAGAAAAACAACCACGTTGCCTTTCAAAAACGTGCTAACACTCAGTGGCTAGAAGCACTGACACAAGGCGACCATTGTGGTTGACTTCTGACAGCTCCTGATTGCTGTCCAAATAGCAAACGCCTAAGAGAAAACTAGTAACGCCCAAGGTGGAGGATGCATGGTGGCAGCCAGACTGTGGGCATCACAAAAACATGAAGCAACAAAACATTTTTTGCCCTAAACTTCCAATGCAAGAAAGTGTGAATTCCTTTGCAAAATAAGATGGGCGTTTGGAATCTGAGAAAGGATAGATATTAATCAAAAACATTATGCCATGTCAAGTCCACGAGCAGAAACAAGGTAATTATGTTGTCCAAAAAAACTTAAAGAAAAACCTTTACAAATTTGCCAAGTCAACTGCTGACATAATCATGCCAAAGGAACTGTTTTGAAAAGACCACATTATTCACACAAGTAAATTTCAAAGACTTGATATTTCCCTTTACCAAAGATTGAAAAGCCACTTTGATATGCTCAATGCAATATTATGCCAATTCCTGAAGAAGTCTAAAGACTTATAATGAATAGAGAAGACTGAAATTTCATGGTGAATTCACAGTGTCTAAGAAATAGAAGCAAGCTATTGTGCAAGATCTTTGAATGCCATTTTCCCATACCAAATACCAAAAACTAAATTCATTAAGGTCAAACTTTTCCTCTTGAAATGTCCATTGTGATATGATGTATCTATGCCAAGATAGTGCCCAGTGACATATTAAGACTGATTTTGCATGTTAAATTTACACTATAACAACCTGTTAAAATTCATCACTGAACCAGTAAAAGATTAAACCAGAAGTGTATCACCTGATCAAATGGAGACAAATGGCATGTAACCAGAATGCCTCAACAATCATTTGTAATCTGCACATGAAGTTAAACAATCAGAGCCACCAAGATAATAAAACCAATGATATGAGTGTGCCAATCAAAATGTGTATCAACTGCAAGATAATCATAAGATGACATCAAGGACAAAATCATAACAAGAGGGATTCGAAAAAGAGGGTATAAGGGTTGAGGGTTAAGGGATTAAGAGGGTATGGGGGTTGGGGGATTAAGAGGGTATACAGGTTGAGGGATTAGGGTTTAAGGGTTGAGGGTTAAGGGTTGAGGGATTAATATTGTAGAGGGGTTGAGGGATTAGGGTTTAAGGGTTGAGGGTTGAGGGGTTGAGGAATTAAGATTGCATAGGGGTTGAGGGATTAGGGTTTAAGGGTTGAGGGTTGAGGGGTTGAGGGATTAAGAGGGTGTAGGGGTTGAGGGATTAGGGTTTAAGGTTTTAGGGTTGAGGGTTGATGGATTAAGATGGTATAGGGGTTGAGGGTTGAGGGTTTAAGGGTTGAGGGTTGAGGGTTGAGGGAATAAGAGGGTATGAGGGTTGAGGGATTAGGGTTTAAGGGTTAAGGGTTGAGGGTTGAGGGATTAAGAGGGTATAGGGGTTGAGGATTAGGGTTTAAGGGTTGAGGGTTGAGGGTTGATGGAAGAGGTATGGGGGTTGAGGGATTAGGGTTTAAGGGTTGAGGTTTGGGGATTAAGAGGGTATAGGGGTTGAGGGATTAGGGTTTAAGGGTTTAGGGTTGAGGGTTGAGGGATTAGGAGGGTATGTGGGTTGAGGGATTAGGGTTTAAGGGTTGAGGGTTGATGGATTAAGAGGGTATAGGGATTGAGGGATTAGGGTTTAAGGGTTGAGGGTTGAGTGATTAAGAGGGTATTGGGGTTGAGGGATTAGGGTTTAAGGGTTAAGGGTTGAGGGTTGAGAGATAAAGAGGGTTTATGGGTTGAGGGGTTAGGGTTTAAGGGTTGAGGGATTAAGAGTGTAGAGGGGTTGAGGGATTAGGGTTTAAGGGTTGAGGGTTGACAGGTTGAGGGATTAAGAGGGTATAGGGGTTGAGGAATTAAGTTTTAAGGGCTTAGGGTTTAACTTGGTTAAGGGTAGAGGGTTGAAGATTGAGGGTGGAGAGTGGAGGGTTTAGGGTTTAGGGATTAAGGGTTAAGGGTAGAAGGTTTGGGTTTTAGTGATTATGATTTATGATTTACAATTTAAGGGTAGATGGTGTGGGGTTGAGAGAGAGAGAGGGGGGTTGAGGGTAGAGGGTTAAGGGTTTAGGGGTTTAAAGTTTATGATTTAAAGGTTTAAGGGTTAATGGTATAGGGTTTACAGTTTAATGATCTCGCTCCCTCTCTCTCCCACTCCCTTTCTTAGGTCTTCCCCCCCACCATAACTGAAGAAATTATTTCCCTCTCAAGTCTCTCTCTCGGGTCTCACTCCCTCCCATGATACCTAGACTAATTTGTGTCACTCCAATGCCCTCTCTCACAATCCCTCTCTGTTAGGCCTCACTTACCTCCCACCCTACTCTCTTAGGTCTCTCCTTCCCACCCTCTCTCTCCCACTTTGACTCCCTCTCCTTTTGTCTCAGGTGTCTCCCTCCCACCCTCTCTCCCTCTCCCTCTCTCTTAGGTTTCTTCTTCTCTCTCTCTCTCTCTCTCTCTCTCTCTCTCTCTCTCTCTCTCTCTCTCTCTCTCTCTCTCTCTCTCTCTCTCTCTCTCTCCTCTCTCTCTCTCTCTCTCCCGCTTTCTCTCTCCCTCTCTCGGGTCTCCTCCCACCTCTCCTTCTCCCTCTCCCTCTCTCTCTTGGGTTTCTTCCTCCCACCCCTCTCTCTCAAGTCTCTCCTCCCACCCCCTCTCTCTCTCTCCCACTCCCTCTCTCTCTCACTCCCTCTATCTCTCTCCCACTTTGTCTCTCTCCCTCTCTTTCAGGTCTCTCCTTTTCAAAATAACATATTTGGCGCTCTCCAAATTTGGTGAGCACCAAATGTGTTTTACCTTGAAACGGTAAAATAGGGGTTGACCCCATGATTCAGGCCCACATTCTCCCATATTTGTCTAGTTCAACACTTTATCTGAGTCAGAAACGCATTTTTTTATGTAGTTGACTTCATATTGTACCAATCTATGCTTGATCCATCACCTTTTTACCACCAATCTGCATGGTACACAACGTAGAAGAAGACATTTTGAAGTTTCTACATCATTTTACATTATCTGAGGTAATATATTCATTTTGGTAATATTGAAATGTTTATATTTAGTATATGTATTTATTTTTGACAATATCAACTAAATTTATTTAATGATTTTATTAATCATAATAATTGGACATAGAATTCAACATTGAATTAGATGGGATTTGCATAAAAAAGTTCAATTTTTATGAGTTTGAAGAACAAAAAAATGAAAAACATGACATTTACTTAACACAAATTTACTTATGAATTCTATTTGCATTGCTTATAGTAGTCCATTTCCAACATGGCTAGTGGAATTCACTCTATTTCATTTTATTTTCAACTAATTTGGAAAACCTAATAGCTTTCATCAATGTTAATGCAAGTGTCCATTAATTTTTTTGTTCCATAAAAAATTCACCTTCATCACATGTGCTTAGATAAATTCAAGTGAGTTGACATAGTTGTTAATGCAAGTTTTCGTTCATTCATACCATTTACCTTTCTAATAAATTAAAAAATGGGAAATTTTGTGCAATTGAGAATGCTTATGGTCTTTCTAAGTTACCTCATTGCCAAAGAAATAGTGAATAATTATAAGATATAACTTCACAAACCCTTCTTTGAATTCATATTCTTCATGACTTCGTTAACAATCAAAATTTTGGTTTTGAGAACAATAAACACAAGATTCTCTAGTTTTCATTTAGGTGGAAACAACTTATACCCTAGGTTTGTGATGTAGAGCAGGGAGACAAAACCTTCAAAAATCATAATTAGATCGGTTTCAAACAATCTTCAATCTCAAAAACCTCAATTCAATGTTGAACTGACCAATTCACATTCACTTCCTTGTAGCATTCACAAAAAAGAAAATTGTTCATCTCTTATCATATCTTAGTCACTGGAACCCTCTCTAATGCATCTAAACACTAAACCCTTGCTTTAGGCCTTCCTATTCTTGAAACAAGGAGGGTTCATTCAAAATCAATGTTCCAGGCCTCTGGTGCAAGAGCACCTTGTAAGCTCAATTTTGTCAAAAAGGTCATCTTTAGTGAGCATGGTCAAATGCTAGGATTTTAGTTAATGTTGAGTATTTTTTATTTAGTAAGGTCAATTAGACCATTTTATAATGTATTTGGATCTAAGGGAGTTCAGTTGTGTCATAGCTTGCAATTTGGCTAAATGTGGTCAGAAAAGTTGCTAAAAGATGCAAAAGTTGCAAAGTTAGGTGCATGCAAGGTTAGGTAAGTAGAATGTCAATTCTAGGAATTATCTTATGTTTTTATGAGTCCATAAATGTGAGGAGAACCTTTAGGAAGAGGTGAGAGTATGAAAAAAATGGAGAAGATCAAGAAGTATTCACTATTTTTAGTGTAAAATTTTGAGTTTTGACTAGCAAATCTATGTTTCAAACCACTGTAGAGCCCCATACAAGTGATTCATGGTGTAAAAGCTATGGGAAACGTTAAATGCATGTATTACCTTTCATTTTTAGTTTTTTTTATTGAATTTCGTGGAGGTTTGTGATTTTTATGATCATTTTGGTGCTAATGGGTATGAAACCCTGTTTTGGGGTTTTGAACACTAAAGAATGCGCACATGTATGAAATTCTCCTTCGGTGGATACCTCTAGAACTTATTGAAATGAAGGCCGACAGGTTGTTTTCCATGTTCAATAAGGATTCAAGATTTGAAGAGTTGATGGAAGTGTTTTGTGAGCCGATGTCCTAGTTGATTTCTTTTGTGTCTTGACCAAAAATCGAGGTTTCAAGTAAGGGTTTGAGGAAATAACAGTGCTAAAGGTTGGGAGTAAGTTTTTAGAGCATGTGTAGGATATTTTTAAAGTGTTCCAAGTATTGGTTGGGTGGGGTGTGTTGAGGATTTCCGGGTTGCAATAAAACCCTAGGGGAAACCTAGTTTGAAATAGCTTAGAGTGAGGGTTTGAAGGTTGGTACCCTATTGAATGTTCTAGTCCCTAAAATAGGTGGAATCTGAGGTTTGAAAACCTAAAAAAATAATGTCCATGGAGATTAAGAGCTTTGAAGGATCCAAATAGCAATGAGTTATGGGCATTCTCGGGTAGAGTGTCGCAGAAAGACACAAGAATTGTCCAAGGCTTGAGATCTTTAATTGTGAATTATTGGAGGATAACACAAGGACCTCTCCTAATCAAAGAGATGTTGTAAGAACGATAATTGGTAGTAAAACTGTGAGCCACGTTCAATTCATTATTTGAATACCACTCAAACCCAATTTTTTGTTGATTTTGTATAGAAGTTTCCTAAAATTAAAATATGTCAAATGTATTTTGAAATGCTAAAGCCTTTTT
This sequence comes from Sequoiadendron giganteum, assembly GCA_007115665.2. NCBI lineage: Eukaryota > Viridiplantae > Streptophyta > Pinopsida > Cupressales > Cupressaceae > Sequoiadendron > Sequoiadendron giganteum. Next base: position 85,655,297 of record CM021100.1, on the reverse strand, counting down.
ATGTCAAAATAAATCACACACGCACTACTTGTTGTTGTAGGGTTCATATTGAGTTTCTAACCATTATGATTTTTATCGACGCATATGTGTCGATATGCATACTGACAATGTTTTGCAGGAATGTAACATAATTCCTCCACCTAAATCGTCAAGGAAAGTTTTGTCTTCCATTTTATGTGAAAGAGAGGATGGTCAAATTTTTTACAAAAAATCATGTTTGGATGGCACATGTGATCATTGTGGTGGCATGCAAAATTTCCAAATTTTCCAACACATGGCTAGTGCACACACAATTGGAGACAAAATTGTGGAATTTGGCAAATATAAGACAGTGGCATACAGTCTAAAATATGGGAAAGAAGCAAAGAAGTGTGAATTGGTCAGTGATAAGATTCCAATGTATCAGTTTATGGGGAATTTTCGTGATTAGGTGGTCTATGAGTATGCAAGAAATACACACAGAGCACAATGGTTGGACTCACAGTTCAAGTTATGTAGGGACACATTTCCACTTCGTCATATCGTTTTAGTTGTCGACTTCGGTGAGAACTACACACTATAACCATAGAACGAGGTGCAATCACAGTACAACTCCACGCAGGTTGCTATATTTGTGCATATAGCATTCATTCATGCAAATGATAGTACAAAGTAAAATTAGAAAGTATTGAGGGAGTACCACTTTTACATCAGTGATGATCGCACACATTCTACAAAGTTTGTTCTATGTTGATTTGGCTAGCAAGGGCATATCATTTAGTGAGCATATCATATGGTTAGATAATTGTACATTGCAAGTCAAGAATGCCAGAATGTTTTATTGGTTGAGAAGGATGCATAGGATCAGTGGTGTTCAGCATATGTGGAACTTCTCAGAGGCCGGGCATGGAAAGGGGCAGCATGATGGAGCAGGTGCATGTATCAAAAGAGCCCTAGCACGACAAGAGTTAAAGTACACAAATAGTGTAAAGTTGACAGATGCAAGATCAATTGTCTAGTGGTGCAATGGTGCAATGGGTCCAGATAGTGAAGGTAATTCTTTAGTACGTAATTTTTTTCATTTAGTAGATGATACTAACATTGCAAAATATGAGTATTGTTGTACACTAACAAGATCGAGTGATCTACACTCTTTTAAAAGCTCCAATGTAGGTACATGGACTATCCATATAAGGAAAATGGCATGCTTTTGTTATGCATGTACACTTCAAGCATGGAATGATTGTGAGTCAATAGAGTGGGTTGATGAATGATCTGTAAGAAGTCTAACCCCACTTGACACTTATCAGTTCTCGATGGCTCTACGAATCATGGAGATGCAATCATCCATTGACTTTGATCATGTATCAGACCTACTAGAACCTTGAGTAATATATCTTACTTACAGGTTTTATTATGTTTCTCAGTAAATACATCTAACCACATGAACATATCAATGCAGGGCAAATTTATGTGGTGATTGCAGATGAAGACAATGAAGAGGGTATAGATTATTACCTGTGTCATTGTATCGAGGCCAAAAAGGAATTGGAGGCCCCAGTTATAGACGGAGAAAACATAGAATATCCTACAGGTTCGGTGGTTGTTACTGGAACATGGCTTCGAAGGTATCCAATTAAGAATGTTGCAGTTTGGTTGTTTGAGGACTTCGACATGCATCAAAAAATTATTCACTACTCAAACCTTGTCATCGCCACCAATGTTCATTTGATCAAATATAAGGGAAGACCTGCAAACAAGAACTTGTGGAAAGTGCATGAGTCTGACCACGAGGCAATACTTGACACAATGAAGAGTAGAGAAGACCTGAATGGTTCCCTGGATTGATTTGTAAGTATGCACATTGAATTTGTAAAGTCATGTTATTGATCACTCTTTTGGACTAACACCTTGCAATCAGGATTTTTCACCATTAGTGTTTGATGTCATATGCATTTACAACTTTCATTGATCATTTTCTGATTGTGACTGTAGGTAATACTGAATTTTGTCAAAGTATATAAGAAATTGTCAAAGTATATAAGAAAAGAACAATATCGATTGGTAGTGCAAGTGTTCAGTGGTATGAGAAACATTGGTTGCTGGTGCATTTTCTGGTTGTCAATCTTCTCTTTCTTTTCCATCTCGTAGATTTATCATATTCTTATATGCTACCTGTTTTATGTTAATTATGTTAGTGATATATTTGAAATTTATGCGTAGGATCATCGAGAGATGATAAAGTAGCAAAGGGGCACATCACCATTGTAGGACCTTCAATTGACCTCCTTATCTAGCATGTATGAAGGTGATAGTAGGTCTCGTCAGCTATATGACTGACATTATTTAGTTATTGCTCTTTTAATGATTTTTATGTGAGTCCATGTCTAAGATTGATAGGCTTTTGCAGTTTTTTTGTTGATCAAATTCCTATGATACTACACAACCACAAATAGGCTACTACCCATGTGTTTCATAGGGAGCAGGGGATGTACATGTTTTGAACCATTTTGGAATGCAAATAACTGGGCCAGCTGAGGTGGAATGGAGAAATGAAACTGGGCAACAACTCCTTTTGTTTCTTCTCAAGTACAATATATTTCATGATTTGTGCTACGAATGGGAGGATTATTTCCCTGCATGTATTGCTACAAGTATTGACAAATGGGAAGATTTGCAAGATGTTCTTCCATCACTATTGTAATATTTGTCATTCACTTGGTGTATTTTTTTATATACAAAAATTATGATAAATTAATACATGCAAATGTGTATATTCCTTAATATATGCCTCAATTAAATGTGTATATTACATTTAAAAATAGTTGTAATGCTTCACGGTTTTCATTTAAAATTGTCTTCAAGGAAAAACATGTGGATTTATGAGTAAGAATGAAATAATTTCTAATATAATTGTAGAAAGGAATATTTTATTGCCCCTACTAATGCAAAGGTGGTGATAACCCAAGACACAAATTGACACAACTTCTCTCAAATATGCCAAGCAAGACATCAACTTTGAATTAACTCAACCTTGTAAAATAGCATCAAACTCAACAAGGACCCTACAGAGGTTGTCAACATCTAAGCAATGATAATTAAATCAACTTTGCACAATCCCCAAGGTAGATTCATTGAATTCCTCAAAACTCACTTATTGACATATGTTTCCCTTGCAGTAGTTTGAAACCGGTTTTTTAGACTTTTGGCCAAAATTTTCCAAAACACTTTGGAAAATAATTTAATCATGGATTCAAATACCCTTCTAACCCAAAAAAATTCTTGACTCAAGTTCCCAAACCAGGGATTTTCCAAGTCTCCTGACCCCAAATTCTCAAACAAGCCTCCAATGCAAAAATCCTCCTTGTAGCCTAAATAACTAGGGTTTTAGAGTACCATCATTGAATCTTCACCTTCCTAGCCATTCCTACCCAATATAACTGTGCAAACATCTTTCAATAGGTCCACCCATGCTTAAGGAACACTCACTTGACCATTAACAATATGGCTTATTCATTCCATAGGTCTAACCCACCAATTTCCAAGGGAAAACACACACCTCCAGCCCTTCCTTTCATTCTTCAAGCCAAGGGATCATCCTTCCACGCCTCCTACTCCTAAAGTAAAATTACCTACACTCAACTACATCATCCCATCGAGTTACATTTGATGACAGTAGGTGGGATGATGGTTATGCCATTAGAGTAACCCCAAACCCTTAAGGTTGTTCAAGAACCTAATAGGAGCAATTTGATGAATTAAGGCACTAAAATATTAAACCAAACCCTTCCAAGGCACCAAACACAAGTTAGAACATTTATCTATTGTTTCTCAAGGTAATTCAACACATATAAGACCTATTTGACATGTACACAGGTAGGGAACTCAGAAAAAATAGTAAAACTATGAGAAAACAAAGTAATTTCAGAGCTTTATTCTTTTCCCTCCAATCCAACAACCACAACTTGAGCCTCTCCAGGCTTTACATAGAATTTATCATCCTCCTCTAACTAACCAATGCCCCTAACCACCAAGAAACCAACTTTTCAAAACACATAACCGTTGCAATTACAAATTTGTTGCATTATGCAACTCACAAATTTGCAACATGTATCATTTTTCCTACTAACTAAACTAATGACTCCATTATGTCATTTAGATAAAATCTTTCATGTTGCCTTTTAGGCTTACAAACTCACTTGTTGATACATTTTTAATGCAAGTTTGCATTCTGACCATCAAACATGGAGATTTGTGACTAGGTGCCTAGGTGCTCCTGCGCCGCCTACCTTGTCAATCCTACCAAATTAGCAAGCTAGTGAGCTTGGAAAGCTAGTGAGTTCACTGGCTTGCCAAATCCATAGGGTTGAAAACGTAGGGGCAGTGTATGCCTCATAGAAATTGTTGCAACCTAGGTTATCTCTAACATACCTCAATTCCACCTAAGACTCCTTTGGAGCAACTTGCTAAAAACTTGAAAACAATGATGTCCAACCTCACTTTTTCATGTAAAAACACCCCAAATGCCACCTAGGGCATCATCAAAATTGGTATGCACACCTCATGATGCAGAGTGGATCAATGAAGATGCGATTTGACACAAATTCTCTCAAATATTCCCACTAAGACATCAACATTCACTTGACTCAACAGGGTACCTCAACTTCCCAACCATGGAGTCTATTAGACCAAACATGACCAGAGGCTTGGGAATATCTTCAACATCCCTTGCTTGACTGATCAACACCCACCAATAGGAATTTTCACTTTAGGAACAACCAATGACTCTTCAAAACAACATTAGGCATTAACTTCCTTATAGCCCTGTCAACTAGAATAGTCAACAATAAAACTAGTTGGAGGTAAGAACCAGACAATTGACACAGGTTTCAGACCCCTTATGCAAGCCTCTTCAAACCCCCAAGACCCTAGGGTATGAAATTCAACAAAACAACTACTATGGACCAATCTACAATGCCACAAGGGGACCTAATGAGGTTGTTCCAAACAAGAACCAAGGTATCTAGGCACTCCCCATGATGCAAAGTGGATCAACCAAATAGGAGAGATGACACAACTTCTCTCAAATATTCCCACTTGGACATCAGTTCACAAAACTCACAACAGGGTAACCTTGCCACTTGACATGGGATTTTGGCCAATCAGACTGAGACAAAGGTTTAGACCAGATTTGTTACCCCAGAACATGTTTCCCCTAACCACTCTAGAACATAACACCGTAACTTGCACCTAAGGAATTCCATTATCTCATTGCTCTAACCTTTAGGCCTCTTTTACCCTTGACCCTTGGACAAAAAATGGATTCCCCTACAAATGCTCAAAGCCTCCCTTCTTGAAAATCAAAGGTAAAGTCACAACAAGCCAAAAGGTAACGCTACAAGGTAGGCCTAATAGGCTTCTCAACTCAAGGAACTTAGTACCTAGGAACTCCCCAACACCCCTCAACCATAATTAAATTCCTATACCCTTCTTACATCCATTTCACAAGTCCCTACAGGATTGTATTCACAAAACATTCTCACAAAGACCAAAAATTAGACTTTTCCCCTTGATTCTAGGCCTGTCACATGATGATTCAAGTCTAGATCTTCAAAGATCCTTCCCAAACCTACATGTCACTCTCTAAAACAATTATAAGATCAAATTACATATGGTAATCTCCCATTCCACCTAGTCTTGGCCTTAATGCATGGTGGGAATGGAAGATACAAGCAAAATTCAATCAAAACCCTGATTTTGGAGGGTTTCAGACCACTCGATAGAGAAATATGAATATATCCCTTGTCCCTCAATGAAATTACTCCACACCAATGCCAAAAGAGAGCCAACTCAGCCCCATTTCAAACCATTATAGACTTGGAATCTAACAACAAACCTACAGACCGTACCAAGTACGGGATCAACAATTCTTGCACAAGAAATCAGAAAACAAAGCAAACTTTTTATTGAATCTTTTTTCTTTCTTCATCAACAACCTTGCCTCGACCAAGAGACGCATATTTAAACTCTAACAACCTCCCTCCAACGTCCCTTAATTTTATTTTGAATTGGAGGGACGTTGGAAACCAACGTACTCTTATTTAGACCTCTAATTGCCTAGTTAAGGCAATTAACACTACACCAAGAACCTGACTAGGTAGAACACTCCAAAGGTGTTAAAAGCTCTTCAAAACACAAAAAATGACCAAGGTGACTCCCCTCAAATTCTTGGTTGCATCATGGCACCATGATTCATTAGTTAGCCTAGATGCACCAAGGCTACATGGTGAGAAGGATACCTAGTACAAACATCAAAACTCAACACTAAGCTTAAAAGCTTATTACAAACATTAAAGATGGTCCTTAGGACCTTATTACATTGAAATCAACCTGAAAAACAAAATAAGATTCATTCAAGCCTCATGGAGGCATTTTGACCCCAAGGTGCCCCTGCACCACCCCAACTCCCCTAAGCCATGAACATGGTTCTTACAACATCAATACACACATCTCAACATCCTTGAACAACCCCTCTCAACATATTCCACTCACAACTCATCAAACTCAAACTTTCTTACACAAAATAAGGCTTGTCACATGAACATGCCAAGCCTAACATAACCAAGAAATCACTCCAAACTCCTTTTCGTTCTCCAAAACCTCTTCAAACATAAAGTACATGATGAACTCTATCATTCCACCAAGAATTAAGCCTTGAACAAAATGGAATGGCGAGTTGTGTGCATTCTTGTGATCAAACTTGGTTTTTGAGGGTTTTTGACCAGTTCCAGAAGAAAGATGATAACTCCCTCTATTCTTCATATAATTGGACCAAACCATCACCAAAAGCAATCTATCACACTCCTCTATCGAACCATGTCATCCTTGCAGCCGTATAGACAAGCTATAGGCCGTACCAAGCATGCGATCAACAAATTTACACTGGAAAATTAGAAAAATAGAGAAGAGTGTGAATAATTCTTATTAGATATTTTCAAAAAATTCAACAACAACCTCCATTCGAGCCTCTCAAGGCTTTACATAGTACTTTACACCCTTCTCTAACTGATCCACTCCCTCAACTAACTAAATACCAACTTTTAAAATAAGTAACTGTTGCATTTCAAATTTGTTGCTTTAAGCAACTTACAAATTTTCAACTTTAGACTCCTCCAGCCTAATGACTACAACTAATAACCTCTAAACCCACATAGATGGCTTGGAAATAGCCTTATTACATCAAAAAGACTCCATTCTTGCACACTCATATACAAATACACAAATTTGCCTTCAAAAGCTACAAAGACAACTTCTAGTGCAAGATTGAAATTTTCACATTTTTTATCACTAGACCCAAAACTCATCTGAAAACATACCTAATGGTCTTAATTGACCTTATTCAAGGAAAATCATTCTCAAAATACCCACAACAACCTATTGACCAGCCTATTCACCATCAGATAATCAAATATTGACGGTGAGGTGTAGGCAAGGGTTTATTGAAAAACCATACTCCAAACCTTCCCACAACCAACCAAATCCTGAAACACCTTCAAAAAGGTCTGCACAAGCCTAAAATTTCAATAGATATCGCTTCCCTCAAATATTTCTTCAAACCCTAGCACTAAACCACCATTTTCCACTCAAAAATGCACCATTTGACATCTACGACATCACCTTAAAACCCTCTATTCGCCTCCCTTGCACACAAAACTTTGCAGACATCTTTTATAACCCTAAATAAGCCTTTCGATTGAGTTAAAAAAGTATACAATGGGTGGAAGGCTTAATATGACATTTTAATGCACTCAAAACCCTTAAAACAGGGTATACAAACCAACACTCAGTAATTGGCTTCTAAAATGCACAAAATCACTTGAAATCCAACCAAACCAAAACTAAAGTGGAGTTAAGTCTACTGCCCACCTAATTCCATTGAAAAGAGAGCACATTCGCTTTGAGATACATTCAACTGACTCGATCCCTTAAGGGTCCAAAGTGCAAAAGGGCAACAACCTTTGACAGGGTATTACCCGTAAACCATGGTGATTAAAAAATATTTGTCTAAACCTACGAGATCATGTTGGGCCCCTCTACAATCACCTCTCTCAGATTTTTCTATCTTGGAGGCATTTTCCTATGGTGGCAAATTTTCACTTGGGGAAAAAGTTGTCAAATGCAAGTAGTTGAAAGTTGCAAAGTGGTGCAACTTTCATTCTGCAGCTCATGTGACCGAACAGATTGTTCCAACGCATCTATGTGTGTATGTTTATGCTATACATGGTCCTTTTTCACACCCAAACACATGAAATTGCTATGAGCTATGTTCAACTGGATTGATCCCTTAAGGGTCCAAAGTGCAAAATGGTTGCAAACTTCAACATGCTCATATTCAGACACCTTGATGCTTAGAAACTTCTCGTCTAAGCCTATGGGATCAAATTGGGCCCCTCTACAATAACCTCTCTCATTTTTTTTATCTCGGAGGCATTTTCCTATGGTGGCAAATTTTCACTTGGGGAAAAAGTTGTCAAATGCAAGTAGTTGAAAATTGCAAAGTGGTGCAACTTTCGTTTTGCAGCTTGTATGACCAAACGAACTATTCCAACACGTTTGAATAGGTATTTTTACACTGGGCATGGTCCTCTTTTGCACCCAAACATGCGGAATCGCTTTGAGCTACGTTCAACTGGATCAATCCCTTAAGGGTCCAAACTACAAAATGGCTGCAAACTTCAACATGCTCTTACTCAGATACTGTGATGCTTAGAAACTTCTTGGCTAATCATACAAGATCACATTGGGCCCCTCTATAATAACCTCTCTTAGTTTTTTCTATCTCAGAGGCATTTTCCTGTGGTGGCGAAGTTTCACTTGGGAAAAAAGTTATCAAATACAAGTAGTTGAAAGTTGCAAAGTGGTGCAACTTTCGTTCTGCAGCTCGTCTAACCAAACAAAATGTTCCAATGTGTCCAAATAGGTATTTTTACGTTAGGCATGGTCCTCTTTCGCACCCAAACACGTGAAATCGCTCTGAGCTACGTTCCACCTGATCGATCCCTTAAGGGTCCAAAGTGCAAAATGGTTGCAAACTTCAGCATGCTATTACTCGGATACCGTGATTCTTAAAAACTTTTCGTCTAATCCTACAATATCATGTTAGGCCCCTCTACAATAACCTCTCTCTATTTTTGCTATCTTGGAGGCATTTTCCTATGGTGGCGAATTTTCACTTGGGGAAAAAGTTGTCAAATGCAAGTAGTTGAAAGTTGCAAAGTGGTGCAACTTTTGTTCTTTAACTCATGTGACCAAACAAACTTATCCAACACATCTGAATAGGTATTTTTACACTAGGCATGGTCCTCTTTTTCACCCAAACACGCGGAATGGCTCTGAGCTATGTTAAACCAGATCAATCCCTTAAGGGTCTAAAGTGCAAAATGGCTACAAACTTCATCATGATATTACTTAGATACAGTGGTACTTAGAAACTTCTCATTTGATCCTACAAGATCATGTTGGGCCCCTCTACAATAACCTCTCTCATTTTTTTCTTTCTCGGAGGCATTTTCTTGTGGTGGAAAATTTTCACTTGGGGAAAAAGTTGTCAAATGCAAGTAGTTAAAAGTTGCAAAGTGGTGCAACTATCGTTCTGCAACTTGTGTGACCAAATGAACTATTCCAATGCATCTAAATAGGTATGTTTACGTTATTCATGGTCCTCTTTCACACCTAAACACATGGAATCACTCTGAGCTACGTTCAACTGGATCGATCCCTTGAGGGTCCAAAGTGCAAAATGGTTGTGAACTTCACCATGCTATTTCTCGGACACCGTGATGCTTAGAAACTTCTCATCTGATCCTACGAGATCATGTTGGGCCCCTCTTCAATAACCTCTCTTTTTTTTCTCTATCTCGGAGGCATTTTCCTATGGTGGTGAATTTTCACCTGGGGAACAAGTTGTCAAATGCAAGTAGTTAAAAGTTGCAAAGTGGTGCAACTTTCATTCTCCAGCTTGTGTGACCAAATGGATTGTTCCAATGCATCTGGGTGGGTATGTTTACACTATGCATGATCCTCTTTCACACCCAAACACGCAAAATCACTCTGAGCTACATTCAACCGGATCGATCCTTTAAGGGTCCAAAGTGCAAAATGGCTGTGAACTTCAACATGCTCATATTCGGACACCATGATGCTTAGAAACTTCTCTTCTGAGCCTAGTAGATTGCGTTGGACCCCTCTACATTAACCTCTCTCATTTTTTTCTATCTCAGAGGAATTTTCCTGTGGTGGCGAATTTTCACTTGGGGAAAAAGTTGTCAAATGCAAGTAGTTGAAAGTTGCAAACTGGTGCAACTTTTGTTCTGTAGCTCGTGTGACCAAAAATATTGTTCCATGCATCTGGGTGGGTACATTTATTCTAGGCATGGTCCTCTTTCACACCTAAACACGTGAAATCACTTTGAGCTACGTTCAACCATATCTATCCCTTAAGGGTCCAAAGTGCAAAATGGCTGCGAACTTCAACATGCTCATATTCAGACACCGTGACGCTTAGAAACTTTTTGTCTGAGCCTATGGGATTACATTAGGTCCCTCCACAATAACCTCTCTCATTTTTTCTATCTCAAAAGTCTTTTCCTATGATAGCAATTTCTCGCTTGGGAAAAAAGTTGTCAAATGCAAGTAGTTGAGTGTGTAAAAATGACTTTATAGTCGTTCCACCCATTGTATCCTACTGTAACTTAGTGGAATGGAATAATTAGGGGTAGGGAACACGTGTGTATGGTTTCTGGAGCAGGGGAGGTGAGTTGAGTGGTTTGGTGTAATGCCCTAGTTGGCAATTTGATGTGTTTTGGTGAAATTCAGTGGTTTAAGAGTGGAAATGGTTGAAATCCTTTGGGGCAGCAGTTTGTGGGGGAATTTTAAGCATGTGCAGGTTCTTTTAAGCATGTATGATGCATTGGAAAGGTGTTATGAGTTGTGGGAATAGTATTTTCAATAAACCCGCCTGTTTAGGCTTTTAGCCATAGCAACAAGGCAGTGAACTATTTGATAAAATGCTTTGGTAAACATGTACAAAAAATGTGGTAGCATAGACAAGGCAGTGAATTCCTTGAAAAAATTCCTCAAAGAAAAATGCTCTCATGGTGATGGAATGTTATGACAATCCATAACTGTGAGGAATTATGACTTGAGGATTGTGATTAATGATTGGAATTGTGTTTAGTGAGATTGTAGGACCTCCCCTACTACATCAATGTTTTAGGGTTTTATCCATAAAAGCAAGGAAATTAATTGTTTGATATAATGCTTTGATAGACATGTATGAAAAATGTGGTAGCATAGAAAAGGAAGTGAACTCTTTGAAAAAATGTCTCAAAAAAATGAGGTTTCATGGTGATGGAATGCCATGACAGTCAAAATCAATTTGATTGTCATGGCATTTTGTCACCATGAGACCACATTTATTTGAGGCATATTTTGAACTAGTTCAATGCCTTGTCTATGGCTTGTAATGGAATTCCATCACCACATTTATTTGATGTATTTTTTCAAACAATTCACTACCTTGTCTATGCTATTGATTACTATTATGCTTTTGATATATTTTTTTGAAGCATCCATAGCTTGTTTGAAATCACTTGTTTTAGGATTTTAGCCATAGCAACAAGGCAGTGAACTATTTGACAAGATACTTTGGTAGACATGTATGAAAAATGTGGTAACATAGACAAGGCAGGGAACTATTTGAAAAAATACCTCAAAGAAATTTGGTCTCATAGAATGCCATGATAAGAAAATGCAATTGGAATTTGCTCCTAGTTATTAGTTATGCAATGTGAAGAAAAATTTCATAACTGCTTAGGGGGTGATCCCATAATAGTGGTTTACAATTTTTGGCCAAACTGGACACTGAAATTATTAATTTTAACTAAATATTCACATTCGGGAACCTACAGCGGCTAAACCGTGAGGAATTTGAAGATGATGCAAACTAGAGTCTCGTCACATTTTTTCTGTAGATTCTAAAAATATTTTTTTCAAAAATTTTGGAATCAGATTGCACTTCTTTTTCCATCTCCCATGAAAATTAGTTTTTTTCACAAAACAACATTTTTAAAAAGTGACGCACACCGTATAACGCATAATTTTGTTTCCATTGAGGATTAAACTCTAATTCTTTTGAATTTAGATTTGTAACTCCGATATTTGGTGCTTCCACTTGGTTAGATAGTTTTTTATTGAATATTTTTTCTTTAATCAAGTTTCGAAGTCAAACCAATTACAATTTAGACATAGCACGACTGTATAACACGTAACTGTTTTTCTATATATCGAAATTCAATTTTTATTTTTTTGGATCAAGGACTTCAATACCTGGTGCACTCATATTTTGAAAAAAAAAATTGATAATCTGCTATTTTTCCACATGTGCAGAACAGAGACCTTCATTTTTGATGAAAAATCTATGTTTAATTAAACTAAAAAAACAAATACATAATAAAACCAAAAACATATTAAAATTATATTCATTGGATAGCTCGTTTTGAGGGCTACCATAATCATTTGAAATAAATTTTAAATGAATTCATTTGATCCCCCGAAAGGTAAATCAAAAGTGATTTTTTATTAGCATTTTGATAGGTGTAAAGGAGACTCATTTATAGGTATGGTTTAAAACTAGCGAGGTTCTATCCCAGGGGGTTTGATCTAAGGTGGTTTGATCAAACCCTCTTCAATTGGAATCCTTAAAATGGAACTTTTTGAGGCTTAAATCATTATATTTTCTAAAAATATGTGATTTCAGCAAAAATCAGTTCCTCTCAGAAATTGTAAACCAGCTTTGTGGGATCACCCTAGGTTGACTTTGTACAAACTATATTGTAATTGAATTTTTTTCATCTATCAACATCTACATATTAGTTATGAAAATTGAAGTAATGCTTTGACTTTGAAAGATGTGCAATGCAATGTAATCAACGATATGAATATAAACTACAAAAATCCATTTTTTACAATTCATTAGTTAAAATATTGATTTTATTTGCTCTCTATATCTCTATATGCTATGGAAATACCTTTCAGTTTTTTTAAAAAAAGTTTTTATCTCTTGTTCTACAATTTTTCCCAGTTTTTTCACAAACTATTACACTTTTGGTTTGTCTATTTTTTCCCCAAAAGATTTTTGCATTGGAAGCATGAAGCATACACGTGAATACACACAATATAGGTGAAGTATACATGTGAATAAGTGAAGCATACATGTGAATAAGTGAGGCACAAGTAATTGGAGCATTCCAAAGGATACAAACAACCACAAATGGAGCTTATTTACACAATACGCTTTAGATGGGGCTTATAGAGCATTCGATAGTAATTAATTAAGCATTAGATGTAAACAAAATCCATGCCTACAACATTCAAGCATACAACTTACACGATATGCTTGATAACATCATTCAAGAATGGCAGTAGCAAAATAGGATTTTCTTTAATCAAAAAGTCGAAAGGCTATACAATGATATATTGATAAAAGTATATACAATATATCCAAAAAAACCATATGGGCTTAGTACAAAGGAGTCATATGAACATAAAATGTCACGTATATATTGATAGTACAAAACATATGTTCCAAAATACCACATAGGCATACAACAAACAACACTAATACATAATCATTTCCCTCTAGGGGAATGAAATAGATCTCGTGTTGCCTTTGAAACTTGGTTGGATGGAGTGACTGTTGCTTCTCTTGTCTTTTGAACATGCTCGTGAGTCCTCCTCTCTTCACTCTAGACCTTCAACTGATACAATAAAAATTAAAGATGTTAAAACATAGAAATTGAATTGTGGAATGGCATATAACAGAATATATAATCACTTACCACAAACATATAGTCATCATGCACATTTACAGCACCACCACATCCACGATCTGGAGTGATAGCCACTTGTAGCAACCATGAAGATAGAAATTAAACTACACAAAATTCATGAAAATTTTCTATAATAGACCATAAAAGAGCAAATATAATGTCAAATCAACTAATCTATTCCATAACTCTCTCAATGGATCAGCGCTGGCTATTGTTGCAACAATTCCATGGTCCATCGTGACACCAACATCACCAGGGATGTCTCTTGTCAACAATTTCAAATGAAACAATATCTCAAGTATCATGTTGATATAAAGACCAAGAGGGGATAATGGAACATAAGGTGAAATAAGAGAGGGTGATGGGATGGGAATAGAAGGGTGATGCAGAGAGGGGGCTCAAACTCATTCAAAGTGACAACTTGCATTCAAGAGGCATCTAACAAGATTAAAATGGCCTATTAGAGTAATCCAAACAATCCTCAAAGCTTAACAACAATCGGGAGTCTAACTTCTCACTTTCACCCATGTAACCTAGTAGTAGTGCAAACTCAATTTTTGGCCTTTAACTCCCATGCTTTCCAAAACACTTGAAAATTAGAAGGTGGATTCAGATACCCATTTAAGATTTATACAACATATCGCTTAACTAGATACAAGTCTTTTGGACCAATCCCTTGAAATTAGACCCTCAACGTTGTCCTAGGCCATGAATTAAGCCATATTTATAAAGCAACATACCTTTAAACTTAACATAGACCCTTGAAAACTTGGGGCAGAATTTCATATTCCCTCAAACCTCTAAAACCGTAATCAACACCCAGGGTTGACACCTCCAACATAGCAAACTCCAAAACCCTCAATTTTATGCCAAGTCAAGAGGGTTTATTCAAAGTCCCACTTGCACAACCTCCCAGACCATGCCACCGACTCAAACATGTATATTCTGACCCCAATATGCTCAAAAGTTGGAAAAAACTCCACACTCTCATTGACTTCAACAAACCTTAGACCCAAGGCTCCATCTTCAGGTGTTTTTCTTCAAAAAACTCATCAAGATAGCAGGTTTATCTCCTTAGTTCCTTCTCCACAACTCTAATCATGCAACCTACAACCTACTCAGACTCCCTAGGGCCCATTAAACTAGTTATAGTAGGTACAGTCGGTGTAAGGGACCTTAAATCATGATTTTGGTTACAAAACCCTCAAACAATGTGTCATCGGCCTGTCACGGGAAAACAAGGGTATTTACCACAAATCACAATGGATCTCCCTCAAAATTGTTCCTAAATATTGTTAACACCTGCCACCATAAATTAAAATTATTTACATGTCACAATCAATTTGTACGGGCTCGTACAGGCCTGCAAATGACAAGTAAACTCAGAAATTTGATGAAAAATAGAGATATTCTTATTGCCAATGCTTCAAACTTCAAGCCAACGTTACAAAATGATTTTTCATACCTATGTAAAGGCTTATACTCATAAAACCAACACCCAACTACCTTACAACTAATTTTTAAACCTCTAATGACCGTTGCATTACAAATTTGTTGCATTTATGCAACTCACAAATTTGGCACTTTCAAGTTTTGACTCTTTATATTTTCCTAGACCCTCTTAAACACCTAAACTATTAAAAATAGTCTAATGAGACCTTATTCAACTAAAAAATCATGACTTACTCAAGAAAACATCATCCTATCTACCTTGACACCCCTTGTCAACTTTGACAATTCCTTCCACATGATTTGTAAACCTTACAAGATGAATACAAAAGCCCCTGAAAGTTGATCAATTACAATAGAATGGTCACATTGGACCTTATTAAGAATCAAGGACTCAACTCAAACATCCTAACACACCTTTCCTATCAGACACTTAATGAAGAAACATAGAAAAGAGTGATGCCCCTGCACCAAAGGGATTAATGGAACATAGGATGGACTAGTATAGATTGATGGGATGGGCTAGGATGGGATAACAAAATATAGGGTGGAAAATTAGAGGTTAATGAGATGTGATTATTAGGGAATAATGCAACATAGGGTGAATTAGGAGGTGTCTAGGGTTTGACTATAGTATACAAAGTGCGAACTTGATCTATGTGTAGCAATAATAGAGAAGAGTTATCTAGGATGAAATGTGGATAAATATGGTATAACATAGGATGATATAAAGGAACATAGGGTGGAACATAAGGGATCATGGAACATCTAGGGTGAAATAATAATGGGTACAATAAGATGGGAGTAGAAGGACATAATGACAAATATCATGGACTAGAAGATATTAATGGGATGGGCTAGGAGGGGATCATGGAAAATAGAGTGAACTATTAAATGTTAATGGTAAGGGATTAGGAAGGAATAAACGAACAAAAATTGAATAAGGAGAACATAATGTGACATGATCAAGGAATAATTGAATGCAATGTTTGTGATTCTCATCAATTTTTTAGATTTGTATATATACGCAAAATTATGAAAACTAGCTAACATAGATTTACAACACCATTAATGAATAAAGGCTACCTGAGTGTATGTTGTTTAAGGATATGAATCATGAGGTGTGCAGGAAGAAGGTGCACTAGGAAACTATTTGAAATCTGAAGCATGTTATGAGACAAACATTCAAATATAGCATTCAACTGTTCAAATGCAATAATAATATTTTTAATACTAGTTTCATACATGTGGACTCATCGTCGAGAATGTATAAGGGTTTGTAGGAATAGAGCATTCCTCATGAACAGTGCAACCCTGAAATTTCATCATATCACCATTCTACTAATTTAGTTATTCTTAAATTTCAAAATATAATTTAATAAACAACACTAAAATAACGTGCTAAATTTTACCTGAGTGTCAGTGCCAAATGTATCATTCATAATATCATTTGTGAAAGCCATTGCCTCTACAACTGATGTAGGATGTGTAGCTGCATCACAAGCACTCTAATAATCGTACGTGCAACAACACCACAAGCGCCACAATGGTGGGGTGGAGCTCAGGGCCTACACGTCTCCTCCACACCAGACTCTACTGGAGGACTCACACATTGTAAAATAGTTTGGGTGAGTGAGCCAATCGACTTAATCATGTCCACCTCTACACTGTCCTTAATAATGGAAGGAATAACAACATGCTCCACCATGGGTCTACTCAAGGCTCTCGGTGCCAACTATGGATTACGTCGTGCAACAGGTCTATCATGTGTGGAGCCCCCACCTCTACCTTGAAAGTCTAAGATGTCAAAATAGTTTGGCATTTTATTGAGGACAAATTCGCAATAGATTTTCCTCAAGAAGTATTGTGGCACCTCATGGTTATTGCATGGAGGTTGGTCAAATACCATCCACCACCTCTCCCAATATTTTTTTTTAATTAACTCATGGTGGCACCAATAGATGGGGAACCTCCTGCATGCATGAGACAAAGGTTCATTGGTTTTCAGGTCTATAAATAGGGCATACAAGTCAGCTTTGCTAATTTATTTTTTTTGGACATCTGCATATGACAAACCACTAGCATAAAATTATCTCATCTCATGCCTCTTATTTGACCAAAAATTCATTTGCTCGCTCATTTCTTCTAGATGAGTTACAATTGACTTCAATGATTCAGCAATCCCTCTCCTATAAGGGTGGGTTTCAGTATGCTCGGTTAATCTTGAAATTAATTGTTGAATGTCTCTTTTATTGTTTTCAATTTGATTTTGAATATTTTCTTTTGTTCCTTGAGGATGCCTATGAATTGATGGAGGGGTTTCAGGTTGTTCTTGTATAGGAGGCTCTTCATGAGGGGGTGATTGTGAATTCTCAATGTTTCGAGGTGGAGATTCATTCCCTAAGGATTAGAAAAAAAAATTATTATAAAAACCTATTTAAATTTGCATTTTAAATCAAATTTGAAATAAATAGAATAAAAATGCATACCTCTTTGCAATCTCCAACCTCTCCGACATGTTGGTGGCATCCTCGTGGAAAATGGCAAGCTAAGGATGTAAACAATGGAAGAGATTTGGCGAGCGCAAGTTGCAAACCTGAAATCCTCTTCCTCAAGTCATGGGTTGAAGACAAAATGAGGGTTTGAAACCCGATTTTTGGCTTTTATGTCTATTGATCCATTTGGCGTGCGCCAATGGCTTATTTTGGGTTTTTTTAAACGTGTTTTCAATTTGGCACCTAAATTGTGTCACAGATTGGTGCACTTACCCATATACAACATAAGTTTTTTTCCATGAAGGATAAAATTCTTTTTTTTTTTTGAATTTATATTTGTAACTACGATATCTATCACTTTCATTTAGTTTCATAGTGTCCTATTGAATATTTTTTCCTTAATCAAGTTTCCTAGTCAAACCAATTACAATTCAAACATAGGTGGACTCTATACAACATAAACATAGGTGGACTCTATACAACATAAAAAAAAATTTATGTATCGAAATTCAATTTATTTATTTTTGTTGGATCAAGGATTTTAATATCTAGTGCACTGATATTTTTTATTTATTTTTTGATAATTTGCTATTATGTTCTTGATTTTCAGTGAAAAACCTACATTCACAAGAAATTAAAAAATATATATAATAATTAAATTAAATTTATTTAAAATTATACTTTTTGGGAAGCTTATAATAAGTACTACATAATTACAAAAAATAAATTTTAAATTAATTTATTTGATTCCCCAAAAGGTAAATCAAAAGTGGTTTTTTATCAGCGTTTTGATAGGTGTAAAGGAGACTTCGTTATAGGTATGGTTTAAAACTAGTGGGGTTCTATCCAAGGGGGTTTGATCTAAGGTGGTTTGATCAAACCCTCTTCAATTGGGATTCTTCAAATGGAACTTTTTAAGACTTAAATCATTATATTTTCTAAAAAAATGTGATTTAAGCAAATTTCAAAATCTCTCAGAAATTATAAACCAACATTGTGGGATTACCATTAGGGTTTTCACTAAGATATTTGATGATGTTTAGGGTATGTGCAGGATCATGATGAGCCAAAAAGTGGCGATATGTAATGTGGCTGACGATTTTTTTTTTACCCAAAATTGATGAAACGAAAAGGGTTTTAAAGGAGATTCTCAACTTTCCACCAATATAAAAAAAAAATTACTTTGAATTTAATAAATTATTATTATTCATTTTCTATTTGAATTACGACTAAATTCCTGATTGATAGGTTGATTAAAAAATATCTATAGCTTTCAAATAGTATCATATTTTTTGAATCTGAAACATGCATCACATTCTATGATTCGCATACTATAGGATTAAAAAGAAAAGAAAAATGAATTTCATGAAGTTTTGACCAAGTTAAGGTGGTCAGACATACGAGTTTTTATATTTTTTAAAATTTGTAATAAAAAATTCATAATTAATTATTTACTTGGAAAAAATTACAAAACAATATGCATCACATCAGGACATGAGTCATCTACTTATATCTAAAATATTATAAAAATTTATTATATCATTTTATTGTGGTTAGAGTGATCAGACATACACCTACTTCTTATTTTTTCTCTAAAATTTAAGTACTGTTGCATTGAAATTTCAAATTTTCACCAAATGGATTTTTTTTTTAAAAACATATACCTAGTAGTTTAGAAACTACATTGAATTTGCTACAAATTATATTCTTACATATTTTTGAAAAAATATAGATAACTTATTCAAATTTTTACGTCAAGTTGCCTAATTTTGATTTTCTAAATTTCCATTGCCAGTTAAGGGCCTATTTTTTCCATGATGATACTACACATACCCTTTAGGTCCTTTGAATGTTTTATAATGTTTTTTGTGATTTTTTGAGTTTTCACATGTTTTGGGGTTTTCTGATATTTGAATGTTTAGGGATTTTCTAAGTTTCAACCAAGAACCTAACCTAAAAGATTATCCTAGGGGCCTCGAGGGGTGATCAAAGATTAGTCTTGCCTACATTATACACACAAAGACCACGTAGTTCAACCGACTTGACTTATTGAAGATGAGATATGAACAGTTGATTGAATGTCAATTTATTATGATGGACTCCTAAAGGACTGACCTAGGGTGTCTCAGGGGCACATCAATGATGGTCTTGCCTATGTTCAAGCTCAGAGACCCGTAGTTCGACAAGGTTCTATTTTTGGATTTTTGATGTTCGACCCTTTTAGGGTTTTTGATGTGTTTTGGATGTTTTGGGTTTTGCCTTTATAATTTTTTGAATATTTTTGGATTTTTTTATGAACATTTTACAAATGTTTTTGGGATTTTTGAGAGATGTCAAATAACCTTAAGATATACAAGCACCCGATCTAATCCATAACAACTTGCACCCAGTGTGATATGATAGACTACCTCGATATAGGCAGGACAAACTAACCTTTGGAATATGCCAAGTAGTACTAAGAGGACGCAATACTTCGCAATATCAAGCTATGATAAGGACACAAATGGGTGATGGATGGATGCAAAGAATGATAGGATAAAGAGACAAAGAATAGATGGAGGTGCTTTATTTATGCAAGGTGCTTGTTTGCTAGGTTTTCACCAAGGTACTTGCCCAAAGTGCCACCGGAGTGGTTTTCACTAGAGGATGATTTTTTTCTTTACTTTTTCAATCTTTTTTCTCATTTTTATTTTTCTTTTTTGTATTTTTATATTTATACCCTTTGAGTCTAGGCATAAAAATTTTTAAGATGCAAGGTATTAGTTGGTTCTTGCAAGGGTTCACCTTCAGGTGTTGACAATTGGTATGCTCTTGATCCATAGCTTGATTTGATGATAAAGGGACCCAACCAGTTAGGCTCAAAATTTCCTTTACTGTCCTGATCTGGAAGATTCTTCTAATTTTGTTTTAGGACAAGATCCCCTACTTGGAAAGACTGACATTTGATCTTCTTGTTATAGCTTTGTTTCATTCATTTTTGATATACTTGCAAGTGATTGAAGGCATCAAGACGACGCTTGTCTAGGAATTCTAGATCATTTATAATGGGTATGTGCAGGATCATTATGGGCCAAAAAGTGGCAATATCTAAGTGATATGATGGCCCATGTGGCTGACGACTTTTTTTTTACCCAAAAATGATGAAACGAAAAGGGTTATTAAAGGATATTCTCAGCTTTCCACCAATATAAATTATTCTTTACTTTGAATTTAATAAATAATTATTATTCATTTTCTATTTAAATTATGACTAAAGTCTTGATTGATAGGTTGATTGAAAAACATCTATAGCTTTCAAATAGTATCACATTTTTTGAATCTGAAACATGTATCACATTCTATGCTTTGCATACTATAGGATTAAAAAAAATAATGAATTTCATGAATTTTTGACCAAGTTAAGGTGGTTAGACATATGAGTTTTTATATTTTTTAAAATTTGTAATAAAAAATTCATAATTAATTATTTACTTGGAAAAAAATTACAAAAAAATATGCATCAAATCGGGACATGAGTCCCCTACTTATATCTAAAATATTATCATTTTATTGTGGTTAGGGTGGTCAGACAGACACCTACTTCTTATTTTTTCCCTGAAATTTAAGTACTACTGCATTGAAATTTCAAATTTTCACCAAATAGAATTTTATTTTTTTAAATAAACCTAGTAGTTTAGAAACTACATTCAATTTTCCACAGATTCTATTGTTACATATTTTTGAAATAATATAGATAACTTATTCAAAGTTTTATGTCAAGTTGCCTAACTCTGATTTTCTAAATTGTATTGCCACTTAGGGGCCTTTTTTTCCCCTGATGATCCTGCACATACCTTATCCGAGATATTTTGTATTCTTCATTAGTGATCAAGTCCTATAGTGACACTCGTAGTGATGGGAGTTCAACCTCAGTAGGCAAAATGGCTTCTTCAATCTGTAGACCAAGGAGAATGGGGTTGCACCTATTGGCATGTGGATACTGATCTGATAGGCCTAAAGAGCAAGATTTAACTGCAGATGCCAGTCATGACTAGCTTCATTAACTATTTTCTTTAGGATCTTCAAAATAGTTTTTTTTGTAGCCTCAGCTTGGCCATTTCCTTGGGGATAATATGAGGTAGAGAATCACTGTTGGATGTTAAATTTTTGACATAGCTCTTTTACATCCTGATTCTTGAAGGGTGTTCCATTGTCTGAGATAAGGGTTTGTGGAACACCATAATGACAGATTAGGTAATTCAAGATAAATTTGAAAAAAAAATCCTCATTGTGTAGGTCATAGGGATGGCTTCAACCCACTTGGTAAAGTATTCATTGGCTGTTATGATAAACTTGTGGCTATTAGATGAGGTTGGATTGATCTTTCCTATCAGGTCAAGTCCCCACTGCGACAAAGTCCAAGGTGTGATCATTGGTTGCAATTCCTAAGCTAGAGCATGAATCAGATCTCCATTTTGTTGACACTAGACACATTTCTGCACATACTAATGAGCTTCTCTTTCCATGGTTGGCCAGTAGTACCCCATCCTCAACAATTTCTTGGCTAAAGTCATACAACTAGAATGGGAACCACGTATTCCCTTGTGTACTTTTGTTAAAGTATTCAAAGCTTCCTCTTGGTTAAGACATGTCGTAGTAATGTCCCTTCGATGCTTCAATGATAAAGGGTATCACCTAGGATCACGAATGAGGATGCCTTCTTAACAACTTGTCCTTTTTAAGGTTGGAGGTGATATTTGATGGGAGGGTTTCATTTCTTAGGTAGGTAATTATTTCATGGTACCATGGGGATCCATGACCAACAATGACACACACGAATTCAAATTTAGGGATTTCAAAAGTCGATATGAGAAGTTGTTCTACCAAGAATTCACTTTGGAGGACGTTGTTCGACATGTCTAACAATGATCCAATTGTTGTTATGGCCTCTACTACTCTATTGTTCATGCAAGGAATCTGCTCAAAAGTTGTCTATGAAAAGGTCTTTTATACTTTCTACCATCTTCTTGTAAGGCATAACCTTATCTTCCTGTAAGGAGTCTTGTTGAAGAGGAAAAATTTTATTGTCTTTGATGTGGTAGAAGGAATCACCCCACGAATGTGTTTGGATTGCCACAAAAAAGGAAGGACAAGTGGGTCCCTAAAAACAATCAAGACTCTAGAAACAAGTTGGCAATTATCCCGATTGAACAATCGGTTGGCCCCCTAGAAAATAATAATTGGCCAAAATAGAGATCAAAAGAGGAAGCAAAGGGAAAGAAGGCTGAATCGGGTGTCTTGGAAAATACAGTATCAAAAAAAAATGGAGATAGTTTAATGGAGGGAGATATAGATACGAAATCTGAGGGCGAATAGAATTCTGAGGAAGAGGTTAATGAGGAAGAATTAGGAATTACTGGCACAAGGTGTGTTAGTCAATCGGCGGAAAAGTTGTGTGATAAAGGTAAAAGCAACAGAGGAAGGAAATCAAAAAAATTCAAAAGAGAGTTAGAGGCATCTGAAAAAGGGTTACCCAACATGGTGGATTTCTTCTAAAGGAAAAGTACCAAGGGAGCAAATGGCTCCCTTGGGAAGAAATAAAGATCACAACCTGGAATGTCAGGGGCTTGGTGTCCCCTAAGAAGCATAGGATGGCGAAGCGCCATTTGGAAAAAATTATGAGTGATATTGTTATCCTTCAAGAAACCAAAAGCAGTGTGGATGAGGGGGAGAAATTTGTGATTTTTTGTAGGGGTTGGTCGAGGATGTATCGGGCTACAGAAATCCATGTCGGGGGAGTGGGAATTCTTTGGAGGCCAAATCTCATTAAAGCAACAACAATTAATAAAAGGAGAAATTGGATTTCTTGTTCAATACAAAGTAAACTCAGCTCTATTGAATTTGTGCTTTGGAATGTATATGGACCTATGCAATCTTCTGACAAATTCAAGGTTTGGGAAGAAGTCGGTCAAGAGATTATTTCAATTGGTAATGGGAAGTTCATTGTAGGGGGTGATTTCAATGTGATCTTAGACCTTTCAGAAAAGAGTGGAGGATTGAAAAAAATCAACAGAGACATGTTGAATTTCAAGGACTTTGTTCAAAAAATTGGTGCCACAGATTGTATACCAAAATCTAGGTGGTTCACATGGACTAACAAAAGAGTTGGATTTACCAACATAGAAGAACATTTGGATAGATTCCTAGTTGGACATCAATGGCCTATGGATAGAATTCCTACTACAGTAAGCACGCTTCCATATGGAATTTAAGATCATTACTCGATGCAACTTGAGATAAGATCAGAGGTTAATTGGGGGGGAGGCTACTTCAAATTTTATAATATGTGGTGGAGGGATAAGTCACTGTTGAAATTATTAAAATTTTAGTGGATTGAAAGTAATTTTATCAAAGGAACACCCAGTTTTAGTTTTTCGAAAAGAATGTCTTACATGAAACATAAATTAAGAATATGGAATAAGGAAGTTTTCAAAAACATATTCAATGAAAAAGAGAAAATAGAGGCAAAGTTAAAAGCTTTAAATGAGAAAATAATCAAGGAAGGGATGAACAAGGAGGACTACATGCGAGAGAAAGAGTTGAAAGTCCATCTATCGGAAATCCTTATTCGAGAAGAAAAATACTAGAAAGACAAGGTAAGAGAGCTATGGATTAAGGAAGGAGATAAGAATAAAAAAAAAAATCCATGCATCAGTCAAGGTAAGAAAGGCCCGGAATCAGGTACACGAAAACACTGATGGGTTTGGGAAAAATTGCAAAGATAGGGAAAGTATTGGCAAGGCTGCTATGGAATATTTTGAAAAGATATTGAATTTAGAAGAGGACGTAGAAGATAAAACTATGGTCAAGTTTCTTGAGGCCACCCCCAAATTGGTAAATGAAGATGACAATAAAATTTTGCTAGAACCCTTCACTGTGGAAGAAATTCGGAAGGCAGTATTCGGGCTACATCTCGATAAGGCCCTTGGGCCGGACGGGTTCCTCGTGCGCTTCTTTTAGAAATGTTGAAGTTTCCTCCAAAGGGATATTTGGAAGATGGTCAAGGAAGTTAGAAGCAAAGGTAAATTTGTCAAAGAGGTTAATAACATAGTTTTAGTGGTAGAACCAAAAAAGCAGAGAGCGAATCACTGGAAGATTTTTGTCCAATTTCTCTATGCAATTCCACTTATAAGATCATTTCAAAGGCACTTGCCAACAGAATAAAAACGTTATGCCCAAATTAATATCCATTGAACAAAATGGCTTCAGTCTTGGTTGTAACATCTCAGACAATATAATACTCACAGCTGAAACTATACATTCTATTGTGAAGGAAAGAAAGAAAGGTATGGTCATAAAGTTAGAAGTTTGCAAGGCATACAATAAGGTGTGCTAGAAATTTCTATTGGCCATGTTGAATAAGCTCGGTTTTGAAAAAAAATGGATTCAAATCATTGGGCAATGCATTGGCTCCCAATACTTTTCAATTTTTGTGAATGGTGCTTTGTTTGGTTTCTTCAAAAGAAAGAATGGTATCAAATAAGGAGACCCAAATTCACCTTCTTATTTGTTATAATGGCAGAGTCATTAAGTAGATACATATATAAACTAAGAGAAAGTGGACATTGGAGGGGAATAAGGCTACATGAAGACTTGTGCCCTGTCTCCCATTCCCAATTCATAGATGACACTACCTTGTTCGGTGAAGCCTCAGTTAGGGAGGCCAAAATAATAAAAGGCACCTTTGATTTGTATGCAAAACTAGCAGGTCAATAGATCAATAGTAAGAAGACATAGATATTCTTCTTTAACACCAAGAAGGCAATTCAGAAGAGGATAGTGAGTGTTCTTGGTTGACCAATCGAGGAACTTCCAGAAAAATATCTTGGTAATCTTTGACATGATGCTTGAAGCTTGAGGTGCATGGAATCTTTGGCATGATGCTTGAAGCTTGAATAAAGCTCTAGAATGCTTGATAATATACTCTTGAAGACTCTTGAATGCTCCTGTGAACTCAAACTTGCTATAAGGATGCTCATTTAATTTACTAGGTGATATCTTGAATGCTTAGGTGAAAATGAGTGAAAAAAACTTATATTTATACTTAATTATGCAAAGAATTCTTGAAATTACAACACTACAAGCTGGCATCAGATCTAGGAGGGTAAAATCCCACTAAAATTTTGAATTAATTTTAATTTTCTGCCACATGGGACTCATACACCCAAGGTGGTGAATGAGTCCCATTAGGCATAATTTATGGGACCAAATTCAAAAATTCTTAGAAAGGTGTAAAACTAGGATCGAGACCCAAAATCCCAAGGTGGAACTCATATGCCCAAGGTGGCGAATGAGTCCTAGACCACCAAATCTAGGCCACACAACCTGAAAAATACCTGGATTATGATTGTATGTTAATTTGTGTCAAGATTATCCTCGAAAAGATGCATTAAATGAGGCTTGTGGATGTAAAATAAGGCTAATTAAAGGATAAAGAAGCCTAATTATTAATGAAAACCCTAGAAAAGTGTGGAAGTGTGTTAGGGTGATCCCACAATACTGGTTTACAATTTTTGGCCAAACTAGACACTGAAATATATTTTTCTAACTAAATCTTCACTTTCGAGCACCTATAGCGGCTAAACTGTGAGGAATTTGAAGATGATGCAAACTAGTGATTTATGAGATTTTGTCTGTAGATTCTAAATATATTTTTTCAAATTTTTGGAATCTGATTGCACTTATTTTTCCATCTCCTTCGAAAACTAGTTTTTTTCAGCAAACAAAATTTTTAAAGAGTGATGCTCACCATATAAAACATAAATTAATTTCCATGAAGCATAAAATTATAATTCTTTCAAATTTAGATTTGTAACTCTGATATCTAGTGCTTCCAATTAGTCTCATATTTTTTTATAGAATATTTTTTCCTTAATCAAGTTTTGAAGTCAAACCAATTACAACTCAGACATAGGCGGATCGTATACAACGTAACTTTTTCTGTATGTATCGAAATTCAAATTTTATTTTGGTTGGATCAAGGACTTCAATATCTAGGGCACTCATTTTTTATTTTTTTTTATAATATGTTATTTTTCCATATGTGTAGAATAGAGAGCTTTATTTTCGGTGAAAAACCTATGTTTAATAAATCTAAAAAAATAAATACATAATAAAACCAAAACATATTAAAATTATAGTCATTGGATACTTCATTCCGAGGACTACCTGATTCAAATTGGGTCAGTGAAGTCTCCACCATTTTCATCTTCAACGTGAGCTCTCAAATGCAAAAATTTTGATTTTTTTCTTGACAGAGAGTAGGAATCAAGGAAAAGGGGGGTTTGTTCAAAATTTATGTCTCAACTTCTAGCTTGAATCCCCACCCTTAAATACTTGGCGTGGAAAATGTTTAATTCGGCCTTTCCCCCTTTACCATGGCGGTTAAATCAGTTGCTGGCGGTGCTTGGCCTGGCAGTTACCGCGTTACCGCGACCAATCAAGGGCTGACCACGGTGGTCGCGGTAAGCCGCCTGCGGCCTGGCCTAGTGGTTACTGCAGTACTGCAGCCAATCAAAGGGCTGACCACAGTGGCCGCGATAAGTCGCTAGTGGCTTGGCCTGGCGGTAAGACTGCCAGTGTCTGTCTGGCGGTTACCGCCATACCGCGGTCAGCCCTTTGGCTGGCCGCAGTGGCCGCGGTAAGACCGCCAGTGACTGGTTGGCGCTTACTGCGGTACCGTGGCCAGCCAAAGGGCTGACCACGGTAGCCATGATATGACCGCCTACGGTCTACCTGGTCGTTTACCATGGTACTGTGGTGTGTCTTGGGGCCAATCGTGGTAGCTCAATAAAAAAATTGGCGAGCTCGATATGCTTACCGCCATACCGCAGGATGAGCTCGGGAGGGCCACGGCAGCATGGTAAGGAAAGTAAAGAGCTTGGTAGAGCTCGGCGACCGGTTTGACCGAGTTGGACTCGGTTTCAGAGGTCGACCACGAATACAAGGATGACACGTGGCTCAATGTCAGTCGATTATTGGCTAGAGGCCAATGTAGTAATTGAAGCAAATGCAGGTCAACCCAGGGTGGCAGTTTTGAACCCGATTTGGGTGATGGCATTAATGCCTGGGTGGCTCGATGTGGAATGAACGACATGGGCAGATTATTGGTGTGATTTGATCAAAGATGATTTGTACCAGAGATCAGCAGGTTGTCTATTAGAATTAAATGCATGTATGACTTTGTAAGAGGAGTATGTGATGTAAGAGAGTTCGAACTATATGTTTTAAAAAGAACATTGTAACAGTGAAAATATAGAAGAGGGTGTTGTTGTGAGCTGATCAGAGATGACTGAAAATTGTATGTAACCATTTTTTTACTGTAATACAATTAGTCTGGACTTTGTGTGGTGGGTTTTTTACCTGAAAAGGTTTTCCCACGTATATCTGGTGTCAACTGTGAATGCTCAATTTTGTGTAATATTTATTTTACTAGCATGTATTCATCTTAAGAAGTGTTAGAAGATATTGAAACATGTTTATGCTCTTCTCCTCTGTTGTATTAGTGTTAAGGGAATGTATTCCGCATTGTTGGGTCTGTAGATCCATGCCTATTTTTCCCTTCAGGGTTCGCTCAAACCCTGGTTTGAGCAAACCCCCTTTCAAAAAGGGGTTTTCATTTTTTTTTGGTGGGATGCATTAAATGGGTTCGCTCGAACCTAGGTTTGAGCAAACCCTCTTTTGGTTTGTTCGAACCAATGAGTTTGTTCAAACCCCAAGAATGAAATTTTTTGGCATGGGGTCATTTTTTGCAAGCTTTCCTTCCTTATTCGAATTGTAAACCACTTTTGTGGGTTTACCCGTTACAACACTTCAAATAAGGCATGATTAGGTTTATTTAATTCACAAGGGCCCTAGACCTAGTGTGAGTGTGTTAAACACATTACAACACTAAGTCAAGGCATCATTAAGCTCAATCTAAGGAGGGCCCAAACAAGTGTGACAATGTCACCAACAAAAACTTTTGACACTACATTATGTTATATAAAATAATATTTATATATTTGTTGTGTATGTTATAAATAAACCATATATTATATTTATATTTATTAGTATATATTAGATATAATAAATAATCATAAATATAAATATAATTCATATTTAATATATAATATTATTCACAATTTATACATTACCTATCTCCCTCCCTTTCTCTCCCTCCCTCCCTCTATCTCTCCCTCTCTCTATCTCTCCCCATCTCTCCCTACCTCATTCCTCCCTACCCCCCTATCTATCTATCTTTCCCTATATATATGTTTGTCTCCCTCTTCCTCTCTCACTCCATCTTCATCTCTACATAGATATCTTCCTCTCTCCCCCTCTACCTCTAAACATGTTTCCCTCTCTCTATCCATCCATATCTCTCCATCTTCCTAGACCTCTATATCTATATCTCTTTTCCTATATATCTCTATCTCTCCATATTTCTTCTTCTGGATATCTCGAGCTCTATATCTATCCAATTGCCTCTTTATTTTTCTCTATCCCTATATCTCTCCCTCTCTATATATATCACTTCTTACTTCTATATTTATCTTTCTACAAGTCTATCCCTCTCTCTCTCTTTATCTCTCCCTGTCCTTCTCTCTTTATCCCTTCCTTCTCCATATCCATCTCTATCTATGTTTTCCTCTATATATCTATCCCCTTAACCCCTCTCTCTCTCACTCTCCCCATCTATCTTTCTATCTATCTATCCTTATGTCTCCCTCTACACTATAGACCTTATTTTTTCTTGAAATTGAACTTTCACACCTCTTCGGCATACCCATTGCACACCAAGATGCAATTGCAAGTTATTTGATTATTCAAAGTATATATTAATATAAAGTTAAAATTTCATATTTCTATATTTTTTCAATGTTTTGAAAAATTTATTATTAGTGTGATAACAATAATAATAAGCTCACAAGAAATATTAAATTGTACATAAAATTTTCTCATGACATTAAATATATTTAATCCCTCCCACTAATCCTTAGATTCACATTCTTCATCTTTAATTTTGTTTTTCACAACTAAGATTAATTTTGTGGGTGTAAACTTCACTAAGTTCACTTCTATAGTTAGAAATCTAATTCATATACTTTTGAATTGAAAATTCAAAATCATCTACTATTGAAACCATTTCACTAGCCATTATGAGTTGACTTAGCATGTCATTTTTTTGTTTGTGTACTTTTTTACATGTAAAGATGTCCAAACACTCATTGAAATCATCAAGAATTACTAGGAAATTTTAGGTCATTTTATATTAAACTTCTATTTAGAGAATAAAATGAATTAATTTTGTTTACCCTACTCTATCCTAATATAGCTAGTATTTGTTGAGCATCTATGCTTTGTAAGTTTCCCTTAGGTACCATTAATAAATAAATACATATGGTTTGTAAATCATCCCACTAAATTTTAGAATAAAGTATTTATCTCACATGTATGGAATGGTATTAGTTTCCTTTAGCAAAACTCAATATATTATAGTGAATCCTCAATTGAAAAATCATATTGGAATCTTTGTATTTAGAGTGTATGCTCTATTTAGAAGTTGTCCCCTTAAAGTGGCACTATAAAAATAAAATAAAACATTTATGTTTCTCTCAATTTTTTATTATTTTTGTGTTCAAAAACTTTTGTCCTATAAGTTCATTACAACTAGTGTAATGTCAAAAATTGTACTCCCTAAAGGTGAAAGTACAATCTTATGTTTTATTTGGAACTCACTTTAGTTTTCACTCCATTATTGTATTTTAGAGATATTCCCTAGCCTTGATATTTTCTATCAACCCAAAATAATGTGTTAATGCTACCCTAGAAAGTTCCTTTTCAATCATATTCCATAAATTAACCCCAAATAGTGTCCATTCTCCGAATGAGTCCTAATTAAGTAGAACCTAAACTTGTAAACCAAATTTGAATGTGTGCAAAAGGGTTGGATGGGGGCACTCATTCCCCTAACCTACCTATTTTCAACCAATTTTCAATAGCAGACTAATGCATGCATTCCCTGTGAAATCCTGGAATCTATTTCTAAAAAATTAGTCTATAACAAATCTTCTTTACTATATTTTCTCATAACCAGATGTTGCCACAATAATGGGTTATACTTTCTAGGACATCCTAATTTTTGCCTAAAATCATATATTTTTAGAAAAAATAATGATTTAAACTTAGAAAGGTTCTATTTAAATGATTTTAAATAAAAAGAGTTTGATCAAACCCCCTTAGATCAAATCCCCTTGGATAGAACCTCACTAGTTTTAAACCATACCTATAATGGAGTCTCCTCTACACCTATCAAAATGCTAATAAAAAACCACCTTTGATTTACCTTTTGGGAGATCAAATGAATTCATTTTAAACAATTATGTTTTGTAAGTATGTAGCCCTTATTATAAGCTTCCCAAAAAGTATAATTTTAAATATATTTAATTTTATTATTATATTTATTTTTTATTTCTTGTGAATGTAGGTTTTTCAATGAACATCAAGGTCTTTGTTTCACACATACGAAAAAATAGGAAAATAGAGAAAAAAATCTAAAAAATACATGTCCCCTAGGTATTGATGTCCTTATTCCAACAAAAAAATAATAAGTTAATTAAAATGCATACAAAAAAAGTTGTATGTCACACACAATACACCTCTGTCCAAATTATAATTACTCTCACTTGGAAAAATAAATAAAAAAATATGCAACGAACAATTATGAAAAAATATCCATGCCCTAGATATTGGTGTGACAAATCTCAATTTTAAAAATTAGAATTGTATCCTTTCTATAAAAAAGTTGTGTTACATAGTAAACATCACTTTTTAAAAATGTGGTTTAGTAGGAAAAATAAGTTATTAAAAATTACATAAAAAGATTCACAATTTTTTTATTTTTTTAAATAAAAGAATCTACACACAAAATCTCACAAATCACTAGTTTGATTCATCTTCAAATTCATAATGGTTTAGCTACTTAGGTGTGAGAAAATTAAGATCTGGTGAAAAATGTTGATTCTAATGTCAAGTTTGGCCAAAAACTGTAAACCAGTACTTATTGTGTGATCACCCAACTTATCTTAAGAAACATTTAAACATAAGAAATTGAACATTATAATCAATATTGCATTTAGTCTCTTGAAGAAAGTGAGGTTATCTGATCATGTCAGGTGGAGCATTCTAGAATATTTTCATGCATTTAAAGAGCCTTTTAGCCGTGATAATTTTGACATGTTAGATGAAGCTCTCGATAATTTTATCTCATCTAAATCATCCTCTAAGACTCCTAAAATCTCAATATGTCAAAGATTAATAAATACAATAGATTCAACGATACCACAACTTGTCATTTACCCTCCTACTCACAAACCTCAACCACAACATCAACATGTACTTATTATTAAATCGCCTTCAAACAAATAGAAAATTCTTGGTCATATCTTAAGCTTTGAAAGAAAATTGACTCAGCATAATCACATTCAATAAGATGTATCACAACAACATCATTACCATGTCGTTTCTCATACATACTGAAATAAAGAAAAAAAAGGTTCACCCCAAATGGATTGCCAAAGGGATGAACCTAATTTTTTGACTAATTTGTTTCATTCAATTATGAGGGTAATAATGCATAAACAAGAATTAAAAAAAAACTAATATACTAATCAAAAGGCAGGTTTTAAGAGGATTAAATGACGTGTACCAGCTCCAAAAAGTGCTTTTTGGGCCTCACTGAGGACTCATTCGCCCAGTGGTGAATGGGTCCCTGCTAGGATTCTGGAAAATCAATTTTCTTGGGTTTTGTTCTTTAATGTCTATACTCCCATATCCCAAGTGTTCAGCTTCCGAAAGTCGGAAATAAATTTTGTAGAGGAATTTTTGTGATCTCACAAGAAATATGATAACTTTCACAACTTCTTCTCTCCACTTAATCTTCAACCTAAAACTTGCAATCACCCATTAAAGGAGAAGAAAAATGTTGATTTGTTAGGGAATAGGGGTTTTCCTTGGTCAAACCCCATTTTTGTGATTAAATCTTGTAATGAAATAATGAAACATGGAACATGAAATAGAAAGAATGATGAAGGAACAATTCTATGTTACACTTCCCCAAGAATTTGGTGACCCTTCACAAAGCCTCCCTGCTCAGAAGATATCAAAGAATCTAAGAACTACTTAAGATGATCCACCATCAACGTAGTAATTATCTTATAAATAACATTGCAAAGAGCTATCGAGGGAAAACAGTCAAAATAATTAGCTCCATCTTTCTTAGGGATCAAAGCTAAAAAGGTACAATTAAGGGCATCAAGCATCTATTTTTTGGATATAGATTCACACACTACAACAAGAAGATCGTCTTTTAAAATATCTCAAAATTTGTGGAAAAAATCAATGGGAAAGCCATCAGGGCCAGGAGCCTTAGCTTTCTTCATTTGGAAGACAATATGTTCTAATTTTGCAAGAGTTATGGGTGCCATCAACCAATTATTCATTTCAAGCATAACCAATTCGGGAATAGAATCAAGAATAACTCCTTCAACATGATCTGAACCCTAACCATTTTCATGAAATAAAGTAACAGAAAAAGAAGTAGCTTCATCATTAATATCCTAAAAAGAAGTTAACTGAGTACCTTGAGAGGAGACAATAAAGGAAATAACATTGCTACTTCTCTTATCTTTAATAGAATTATGAAAAAAAGAGGTATTTTGGTCACCCTTCTTGAGCCAAGTAATCTTGGACTTTTCTTCCAAAAAATATCCTCCCTCAATTCCCATTCATGCAACTCCTAAGAAAGAGAAAAATCCTCTTGTAATCTTTCAAAAGTCATACCAAGTTCTCTTATCTGAAAAGAATGCCATTCAACTTGCCTTGCACCTGTCTCTTTTGCCAAAAATATTACCAAAGTGAAATTTATTCCATTGTTTAAGTTTAAGCTTAACAAACTAAAGGCGTTTAGAAAAGGAATACATTGCAGTACCAAAAGAGGGCTTCCTTGCAACCACCATTGTGCCATATTATTTCTTAATTGACTAGTCACAAAGCCACATTAATTAAAACTTAAAAGGAGGTTTCTTGGGAATTGAGAAAAGAGGTGAAACAAATCTAACAGGACAATGATCAAAACCATGCCACTTTAAACTTTCTAAAGTAGTAACCAAATTATCTCCCATCCAATCAATGGGGACTAAAAACCTGTCAAGACGTTCAAAGATGGAAGTTGCACCACATCTTCTATTATTCCAAGTATAATTGCCTCCACTTGGTTTAACATAGATAGAAGATTAAGAAAATATATGTTCTCACGAAATTAAACTAAATAAGGGTTAATCTTTGCAATCCCCCAAGTTTTTCATGAAGAGGAAGAATAGCATTAAAGTCCCCAGCTAAAATCCAAGGATTGGAAGAAGCTATAGCATAGACAAAACGAATGTGACCACAAAGCCTCCTTGCCAAGAAAATCAGTGAGAGCATAAACATTTGGAAAATAAAATACGATTGCCAAAATCAAAACAAGTCCCAACCAAAGAAATAGAATTCTTACAAGAAAGCCAATAGGAAGGTGTAATTTGTCGAGGATTCCATAAACAAGCTAAACCTCCTACAAAAACTTGTGCACCTATACATTGGTATTGACTTCCTTTCCAAATTAAACTAGACAAAAATGACATTTCCTCCACAAAAAGCTTAGTTTCTTGAAGGAAAACACATCAAATTTATGAAATCGGATGAGATCACGAACAACTTTTTGACGAAGGGAGTTGCCCAAACCCCTAATACTCCAAGATAAAACAATCATTGATGAAGTTGGAAAAATTAGAATCTAAAACATGAAACACCCCAAATTCAATTAAAGATTCTTTAGACAACTTCCCTTTCTTTGAACATTTTTCTTCTTTTTAAAATTCTTTTGTTGTAAGCCCAATGGAACCCGAAACTTCAACCTATAAAACTCCTCCCATATGAAATAGCGAAGCAGTAAATTGGGGCAGTTGAGAATCTTACCGCACTTACTGACTAAGCATGTGATGACAGCATACACAAATTCCAAAATCACGTTCACAGTTTTATGAAATGTATGACAACCCACTCTGGCGTAACTTGTGCCCTAATCTACTGCATCATTTCCACGCTCCAGAATGGCTCCTCAAGTCATGGAATTAGTATTGGGACAGTTGGAAGGATCATACTATTTCTAACACACTGTAACCTCAATTCTAGACTTGCGTGACGCTCTCAAATAACTTCTCTGTGATTTCGGTAGAATCGGCCAACACAACGAAATTACGTGGAAAATGTATCCAACTCTTCTCCTTAGGCATATCCCTTCCTTTATATGTGTACAGTTCAGGTAATAATTATATATACATTGAAAATATATTCAATTCATGTATGAGAGAATTCATTGATGTTCGTTTAGTCATTGATGGCACTCTCACTACAGCCTGATGAAATGCGCAGAATGTATGATATCCTTGACGAAAACAGAGAGGGCAAGGTGACAGTAGACAAAATATATTGCTTCTTAAATAGACTGGGGATCTCTGTATCAGAACTAGACTTGAAATACTTTGTGATGCCTCTTTCTAAAAGCCAAGATAGTAGCTTGACATTTGATGAATTTACAGGCCTGTATAATTGTATAATTGATCAAAGCCATGACGAAGATAAACTGCTTGAAGAGGCCTTCAGAGTGTACGACATAAATAAGGATGGTTATATATCTTGCATGGAGCTTCAACAGGTGCTGTGTAATATGGGATTTCCTCAACATGCTCTGCATCTCGCTAATTGTGAGAGAATGATAAGTGCTTATGATATAGATGCCAATGGTCTCTTAGATTTCTATGAGTTTAGGAATATGATGATATGCAATCACAGCTGAATAGAAGATTGTGAACTGTAACATAATTTAATTTTAAGAAATTGCTGATAAATAAGAGCTGCAAGGCAGTCAAATCCCAGCCAGAATTGTGATACTGAACTGTGGAAACAAAACAATTGTGGAGCAGGATTGTTCTGTTTTAATAAGATTTATTTAATTAATTAGTTTGTCTATTCCAATAAAGTGAAAAATAATAAAATGCCTCTGTTACCAAATATTGTAACGAAAATCGAAATTAAAGTATATTATTTGAACTTTTCAAGTATATATGCTTTTTGGCATATTAAATGGCGTTGCGGTTTTATCGTTTCTCCATCCTCGGTAGTCATAGAATATTTTTTATGAGGAAAGCATTAAGGAAACAGTGTGTATCTTAACAGTTTCTTTCTAATAAATTACAGCCTGATCACTGTGTGGCATCTCTGATCCATGGAAAAGTCATTAGATGTAGGCTTATTTTATTGTGATGAATACTATCGTAGACATGAAGCACGCAGAATACACGCGTAGTGCTTGACAAAATGCCTCAGCACGTATGTAAAATGTCGTAGTATGCAGAACACACGCAAAGTGTATGACAAAATGCCTAAACATGTACACAGAATGTAGTGGTATGCAAAACACACGCAAAGTGGTTGACAAAATGCCTCAATACATAAGTAGAATGTACTAGTATGCAGAACGCACTCAAAGTGTTTGACAAAATACCTGAACATGAATCTAAAATGTCGTAATATGCAGAAACAAGAAAAGCGTTTGACAAAAGGCCTCAATCAGAAGTTGTAGCAAGGAATGCAATTACAGCAGAATATGCACAAAATGGGCTTGTTGAAAAGTCCCTGGAAGTTTTAAAGCAAATCCAATTGAAAGGTGTGAAACTGAACTCGTCGACCTGAGCCAACATCTTTGATTGCACTAAAATACCAGAACAAAATGGAAACTAGAACTCTGTCATATAATGTAGTTTTGACTGTCCTAATAAACAAGTATACGCTTATAGAAAGACTGCGAATTGTTTTCAAAATAATCCCCAACAAAATGTCGTATCATGCAATGCAATAGTTATAGTGTCAGTGATTTGAATTCCAAGAGGATCCGAGGACAAGTCTGTGGATAAATGTGGTCACCTACACAATTTTAGAACATTTTAGAAGATTACGGCTGCTTATGCACATTCAATGAGAGCAGAAGACAACGTAAAGCAATTGTATTAAATGACAAACTCTTACTACAATACTATGTATATAGTATAT
Organism: Sequoiadendron giganteum; assembly: GCA_007115665.2. Classification (NCBI taxonomy): domain Eukaryota; kingdom Viridiplantae; phylum Streptophyta; class Pinopsida; order Cupressales; family Cupressaceae; genus Sequoiadendron; species Sequoiadendron giganteum. Next base: position 85,618,318 of record CM021100.1, on the reverse strand, counting down.
AGCATCTCGTTAGTATTAAGCTATATTCTAAAACTTGTGCAAGACAAAGTTATTTAGAAAAACGATGACCGTCAGTTAGGTTCTTAACATTATGTTAAGTTTGTTTCTGTAAAAGAGAGAACATAAGTAGTTGCCAAGGTTGGCTATCATAACCTTTGGCTTGTTGGCTAACATTGATTGAGTCTTAAATTGTAAGTTCCCTTATGTGAAGAGAGGAAACATTGATTGGGATGTGTGGTTATATGATTCTCAATTGCTTGTTCACACGGAGTACAATCAAGGAGCTTGATTTTTTAGAAGCCTTGCATGGAGACTTTGCAAGTGTATTATAATCTTTGTTCATGAAATAATGCATTGAGTATATGAGTTCTTTTGGAGGCTAGTTTTTACCCTCATGAGACTTTTTTTAGGTTACATCTTGAATCATCTTGATTGTATGTTTGTCTATGCTTTTGCATTGTGAATTCTAAATACTTGTTTGCATATTTTTCTCTACTTCTTTGTATATTCTTCTCTCATAAGGTTAAGTGGAAATAGTTTATTATGGATGTAAATTTTCTTTCAATGTTCACTCTAAAAGCCTCAAAAACTTGAGCTAAAGCATGGGGAACATGAAAAAATAGTAGTTTTATTTAGGAGACAACCTCAATTAGTCCTTTAGGTGGTATATTTCAATGCTAAAATAGCATTGATATGGAATAGAGATGTGGGTAAATCTATATAGCTCTATGCAAGTAGTGTGTCCAAAAATGATGATTATACGAACAAACCCTAGGAGTTAGATCTACTAAAACACATGTGTGGTTTTGATGGATTCAACAAGGAAATAGAAATGAATCTAAAAGGGTGTGCAAGAGAATGTTTCAAATCTAAGGGTAATTACAATAGATTATTTGTGCAAACTAAGGATGGTTATGTCCAAGGGGTTGATCTTAATTGATTAAAGCTTTGAGTTCTCAATGTGGAGACCCAAGTTCAAATCTCACCGAAATATCTAATATGGAATTCTAAGTTGAGACTCTTGGTTTTCCATAGTTGGCTTCTAATATAGAGGTGGTTTCTAAATAAGTGGATTTCTAAGTTGTGACCCTTGGTCTTCTGTAGTTGGTTTCTAGTGTGGTTGTTCGAAAGGAGCTAATATTAGCCTCATGGTTGTGCTCACTAGAGCTTGTATCGGTCTCATGTTGATGCTCATATGAGAAAAATATTTGTAAATGATTAGCAATATAAAAAAACTAAATATGGCTATGATGAAAGAAAATGGTTTTTAATGGCCTCACCAAAAGGGAAATAAAGGAAATATTATGGAGAATAGAAAAGGAGAGGATTTACAATATTAAATCTTTAAATCTTAGTTATTTACCTTTCTCTATAAAGGATTCTTTATGGATGGCCTATATGTTGGAGGAAGGAAAGATGCTAAGTTTTCTATTTTGAAATGGTTTGGCATAATTATGGATTGGAGGGATAAATGAGATTTTACATGGCTCTATAATATGCTTAAGGCTCATTCCTAACAAAAATGCATTAAGGATTAGGGAAACTTATGTTCAATATGGAGATAATGTCACTATGCTAGGTGTGCACTACTATTGCTCTATAGAAAAATGTTAGTAATCTTTTATGGAAAATTTCCCAAATTTTAGGGGGTGATTTGGGGAAGGTTACTAAGGTATGGATTCTTGCACTATCCTTCTATAATCATCATAATGGGTAAAAATAGGTGAAAGTGAACCTCAAATATACTAAGAAAATGGACACTAAATAAGTGTATAAATGTAATGTGGAGATTGTGGATATGTAATTTCCAACATTACATTTGCATGACATGAGAGTGCCTAAAATGACATACCAACCTATTGTCGTCACATGAAGTAGAGTATTTTAGCACCATTTTCCATACATGCAAATCAAATCTAACCTTAATGCTACTTTTTCATTTCTTATATAATTAAAGAAAGTCTACAATTTGTGTTCATTTCACTTGTGCTCGATATAAATACTAACATGTTTCATATATTTAATTTTTTATAGAGTATGTATGCTAAGGACGAGGAATAAATGAAGATATCAAGTTGGGTTCATTACTTTGTGTGGACCCCAAATAACTTTTTTGTCTGGATATTTACTTTAGATGCATATTTGTGATTGACCATATACTTTGAGATACATATTCATTTATGATTCACGTGCACCTTAAAAGTGGGAGAAAAATATAATGTTGAAATGCACATACTCATGTCATTTCCTAAATATAGCTTTAGGCTTGATTTGAGAGGGTGTCTTAATATGATTATATAGCAATTTATGGAAAAAAAATTGTTCTAATTTTTGCTCCTTCGGACCTAATCTTTTTAAAAATCAACTTGTTGACTCCTATCCTTTCCTCATAGCCATTAGGAGTTTAACTTAGTACATGTTTGTGTGACACTTTTTTATTTCTTGGTAATTAAAGGTATTCATTTACACATAAATTAAAGATTTATTGATCATTCAATATCTCAGAACATCGAGGATCATTCAATAGGAACATCTAGTTTTGAACATGAACCTTGACAATTCAACAATCTCTAAGGTATTTTTACAAATCACTGGTCCTTTCATATCAATAGAGAATAGGAGTCATAACAAATCAAAACATAAACCTTTATACTATACTAAATGGGGAATTTTCCTAAAAGATCAAATCTACACATGTGAGATCAACTTAGAACCACAAAACAACCCAAAAAAATACCAATTCTACATAGAGATTTAAACAATTTACACATCCAAAACACCTATTTTTTATACCTAAATAACCAAATTCTATACATCATAAATATATTCTTCATTATAATTTTAAAAACTTAATATATTTATTTATTTACATGTAATTTTCTAAAATAACAGTTAAATTATTTAATATTTATGTTAATTAAATAACCTAAACAACACAATTTCCATTATCAATCTCCCTAAATAGAATATTGGTAATGGAAACTTCTTTTAATCCTTATCATAGTGATGAAGAAAACTAAAAAATTACAAATTTAGGAAATCTATACCAACCTAAAACAATCATTCATTGGAAAGTGACACATTGTATCTAATTTTTGCCAATGAGATATGTACTATGTTAGTTGATTTGAAGTAATATTGTTAGAAAAAAATATTTGCCAATAGTAATAACATAATGATTGTTTTTTAAATACTTGAAAAATTAGAGATGAAATTTTTGAATTACTTTCAATTTTTTTAATTCAAAATGATGTTTGAAATTTAAAATGAAAATGTTCTAATTCAAAAAAAAAAAAAAAACTCTATTGCAAATGTTAATCAAAGAGAGACAATTTCCAATGAGAATTAAAACTCTAAATATGATGTAATTTATTTATTAGATTTGAGCATAAATGCATTGAATGTTAAATTGATGAAAGATATTAGAATTTTCACAAAAATGAAATTTCTCAAGAGTAACCTATAAAGCAAATAAATATAAACTAGATTTAAAAATATTTATTGTCCTTTATTCAATTTTATTTTTCTTATTGTTAGTTTTCTAAATATTTTATGATTTCTCATGATTCTTCATCTTATGTCTATAAAACTAATAGATGTAAATTTTCTCCATTATAATAAGAAAAAAATAATTAAAAAATGGATACTTTATTCTCATCTTTGATATAATTTTTGTAATTATATAATAAAATAAGATTGGCTCCAATACAATTAAAAAAAATTCAATCTATACAAAATAAATTTTATAATATAATAAACATAGAATTCCCTTACATAATGTTGGCGCATAGCCCTTAAAATATAAAATAATGTCATTATGAAATGGGACAACAAATACAATCAAAAAATGGTATGAAAATAATTGGCTCTAGTATCAATTGTTTTATAGTCAATCTAGCTTACATCATACTACTAAGATTGTTCACAACTATTATCCTATAGAATGATAGATAAAATAAATTTGATATTTTGAAATAAATTTGAGAAAAAACATACATTAGAAAATCTAATCAAAGTAATAAAACTTAATAGATACCTAAGTATTGTTGCCTACAACAAGAACTAATAATAACAATTCAACCAAAGATATTTCGTGTGCCTTATTGAATGTAAAATACTCTCCTTGTCATCTTCTAAAATCAATTAAAGTTGGGTCACATGTTAACATCCACCCATTATAGTGACTTGAATTTGATGGTCATTCAGTTGTACTTAAGTATTTTTTTTCTTAGGAAGATTTTTGGCAAACCATCAATTTTTTCTAAAAATATTGTAGTTGTGTATCTTTAATTAATAATATTTATTAATATAAAACAAGTTAAAAATTGTTTGTCAAGCAAAGCTAGCCATCAAGTAGAGGCTCTTTGTTTATTATAATTTGTTTTGTTTAATTATAAATGTATTGTTTAAATTATAATATTATAAATATATAATTTTTTAATTGTATAAGAATGAAATGCATCATATGTGAAAGAGTTGTAATTCAATTGATGGAGTACAATTGATGATGGTATGTTCCTTCAATATGTCATCCACTCAGATTCAAATGTCCTCAAAGACTAATAAACAAACAATGGATATTTCCTTAAATCCTTCGCTCTCAAAAACTCTCCCATATCTGATTGTGGTAGCGTCAAGTCTTTATTGACTAAGCATGTGAGGACGAACACAAATTCCACAATCACGTTTACAGTTATCTGAAACCTACAACAACTAACTCTGGCGTAACTTGTGCCCTCAATTAACTTCTCTGTGATTTCGGTACAATCGGCCAACACAACCAAGTAACGTGGAAAATGTGTCTAACAGTTCTTCTCCTTACATACCATTCTGAGGATCATATCCCTCCCTTTATATACATACAGTTTAGCTAATAATAGTATATACATCGAATATATTCAATTCATGTACGAGAAAAATCGTTTATTGATGGCACTTTCACTACAGCCTGATGAAATGCGCAGAATGTATGATATCCTCGATGAAAACAGAGAGGGCAAGGTAACAGTAGACAAAATATATTTCTTTTTAAATAGACTTGGGATCTCTGTATCAGAACTAGACTTGAAAGGCTTTGTGATGCCTCCTTCTAAAATCCAAGATAGTATCCTGACATTTGATGAATTTACAGGGCTGTATGATTACATAATTGATCAAAGCCATGATGAGGAAAAACTTCTTCAAGAGGCCTTCAGAGTGTATGAAAAAAGAGTCATAGTATGCAGAACGCACGCAAAGTGTTTGACAAAATGCATGAATGAGAAGTTGTAGCAGGGAATGCAATCGCAGCTGAATATGCACAAAATAGGATTGTTGAAAAGTTCCACGAGATCAAATGCAATTGAAAGGTGTGAAGGTGAAATCAACAACCTTAGCCAACATCTTTGAGTGTACTAAAACGTGAGGGAACCGAGTAGGAAGATCCACCAAAACAAAATGGAAACTAGAACTGTGTCAGATATGTAGTTTTGAATGTCCTAATAAACAGGTATACGCTTATAGATAGAATACGAATTGTTTTAAAAAATAACCCCCAACAAAATATGGTATTACGAAATGCTATGATGATAGCGTCAGTGATTACAATCCCAACAGGATCAGAGGATAAGTCTGTAGATAAATGTGGTCACCTACACAATTTCTAGAACATGTATAAGAAATTGTGGAAGTATATCCACATTCAATAAAAGCGGAAGACAACGTAATGCAATTTTATTAAATGATAAGAAGCTCGTACAATATTGTGTGTATAGGATCTTGCTAGTATATGTAAATAGATGTTAATTATGTGTATAGGATCTTGCTTGTATATGTAAATAGATATTAAAAACATATCGAACACTTTTCATGTGGATTGAAGTATGAAAGGGCTCGTGTTTGTATGGAACCAAAAGTGTCAGACTTGTATGGTTGAAAAATTCATGTGCGTATGTGTTAGACCGAGAAATGCGAGCAAGCAATGACGTGCGATGGTGTGCAAAGTTGCACACAAAATAGTTGTGTAGAAATGTAGAGAATGCTTGATGCGTCACGTGGAGTACAGACCAGCACACAAATTGAGTGCACAAGGGTGAATACAGCTATGTGTGCAACTAAACAAATGGTCTCCATACATACCAAACCATGTAGAAAGTTCTTCCTAGTTGTACAATTTGGCTTGGTCAACATATTACCCATTCTTTAATATTGGTTGTAGTCATTTTGATGATGGTATCCATTAAGGCTAGATTGACATGAGCAAGGTGTAGGTTTGTCAGATGTTGATATTGTGCCAACTTTAGAATTGGACGGAAACATGGTTTGAGTAGTTATGTACTAAAATTAAGGTGCAAACCAAGTATTGTGTTTAATGAAGAACAAAGGCATTCTCACTAGTTGCATAAGGATCATAGCGAAGAGGTTTGTTCTTCTTGTGTGGAATGTGGAAATGTTTTTTTTAAGATGAAGTCATATTTTGTTGTTGGCATGGTAATTATGTGGCATTGGAAGAGTATCATGGTGATCTTTTTGTATATATATATATGGAGATACCTCTGAGGGGTCCTTTTTAGCTTACAGCCAAGGATTGAGGGGTATCCATTCCGCCAAAATCCGTCTAAGGCACGATCTCGGCCTCATCCCTTTTTAGGCATTAGGGCTTTGCACTCAACAAGACCTGATACCTGGTGGGCTCATTCCGAACATTCCAACTTCACCAGTAGACCAAGGGCCCATTGATGATCTTTGTATTTTTATTATTGATGTTGAAGAATTTGGTGGACCTATTGGTGAAGGTCTTGTATTCATTGTATGAATCGGTGTGCTTTGTCTACTTCTCATTCTTGTATGTCCATTTTGGAAGTCATTGAGGCACAATAGCAAATATCAAGGGGTGATACTAGTTGGAGCCTAAGACATTTTTGAAAAGGACCATGCTTCATAGAGCTATGTGTTGCTCTATTGTAAGCATGTCAGGTGAAATTTAAATTATCATCTCATGTACAGATGTGCATATGTGCATTTTTGTGCATTCACAAAAGATAGACTAATGTTTGATTGACCGTCTTTGCCTATCCATTGGTTTTGAGGATGAAAAATGTAGATCATTCTAGTTGTGTGTCCAACATGGTTCCAAAGGGTACTAAAAAACTATGGATCACAATGAGACACAATAGTTGTCAAGAACTGGGCGATCCCACAATACCGGTTTACAATTTCTAGCCAAACTAGACACTGAACTGAATTTTTTTAACTATATTTTCACTTTCGAGCACCTATAGCGGCTAAACCGTGAAGAATTTGAAGATGATGCAAACTAGGGATTTGTGACATTTTGTCTATAGGTTCTAAATATATATTTTTTAATTAGATTGTTTTTTTTTTCATCTCCTTCGAAAACTAGTTTTTATCAGTAAACACCATTTTTAAAGAGTGATGCTCATCATATACAACATAATTTCTTTTCTATGAAGGATAAAATTCTATTTTTCTCAAATTTAGATTTGTAACTATGATATCTAACAAGTTCATTTGGTTTCATAGTGTTTTATTGAATATTTTTTTCTTAATCAAGTTTTGAAGTCAAACCAATTACAATTCAGACATAGGCGGACCATATACAACATAACTTTTTTGTATGTATCAAAATTCAATCTTTTTTAAATACTAGATCAAGGACATCAATACCTAGCCCGAACATATTTTTCAAAATTTTATTTTGATAATTTGTTATTTTTTCACATGTGCAGAACAAAGAGCTTGATTTTCGATGAAAAACCTATGTTTAATCAAACTAGAAAAACAAATACATAATAAAACCAAAACATATTAAAATTATATTTGATAGATAGCTCATTATGAGGACTGCCATCATTCAGTTGGGTTTATAAAGTCTCCTCCATTTTCATCCTCAACTCGAGCTTTGAAGGGCAAAATTTTGCAGAAATTTGGTGCAAGAGGGGGAAAAGGGGGAAAAGGGGGGTTCGCTCGAACCCCCCATTTTTTCAAAATTTTCCTTTGTTTTCAATTTGGGCAACGTGCAAAATGTGGGACCCATCATTTAAGAGGGTTCACTCGAATGGGAGCTCACATGAACCCAAAGGCTCGAGTGAACCCCCTTTGGGTTCGCGCGGAACCTAAGTTCGTTCGAACCCCCCAAAAGCCAAAATTTTCTTCATGGGGCATTTTTTTGAAATTTTGCTTCCTCAATGGAATTGTAAACTAGTTTTGTGGGATCAACTGTCCAAATTGAAGCCAAACATGGTGGAAGAAGATGCACATAATTTCTAACATTATGATGGTCTTGCAAGCAAATATGATTCTTATTTCATAAAATCTATCAACCATTACAAATGCATAATCATTCTATAATTTTGTAGTTGGTATTCCACTAAGAAAATCCATGTTGATCAACTCCCAAGAGCACTGAGATCCTAGTAGAGGAGTTTAAAGCTCCAAAAATTTATTGGTAGGATTTGAGATACAACAAGGTATACAAGATTTGATGTGGTGCTTAATTTCTATGCACATGTGAGGCTAGTAAAACTATTGATAAAATTGAAGCAAGTTTTTTAGTGACATCAAAATGACTTAGAGTTTTGGAATAGTGTTTCCTAAAGAAAATATTGTTGAGGTGCACCTTTGGGAATATAAATGTGCTCTAGCTTGTAGCCATTGGATATGTGGAAATATATAAAGGATGTACCCCATGGGATCATGTTAAATAGTTGGGTGAAATCCTAATCTAATGAGTATAGTAATCCCTAATTAGAATAATTGTGACTACATACATAGCTGGACAATATTGTGGTAAATGTATGAATTGTTGGGCAACTAAGTGTTAGGAATATGATCACATAGCAATATATAATAAAATGAATGCAAAAATAAAAATATAACATAAAAACACACAAACATAGATATATGTGGTTCACCCAATATGGGTTACATCCATGGAGAAACAATCAGTCCTTTTATTTTGTCCAAGAAAAATGAAGGGATACAACCTACAACACATCTAATGTAACTTCATCTTTTCTTTCTTACAGTCTCCACACACAATACAATACAATTCAATACCATAATCAGTTGTAATACAATACCCTCATAAAGGGGGTTGCCTTCAAGGGAAAGAAAACCCAACATAACCTTTACCATCAAATTTGTGACCTAAATTTGAATAGTTCAAATTTACAATGATAAATTATATATAAAATGTGGCTTTCAGGGGCATTGCCCTTAGACCCCATAAGTGGGTACCCCCTACACCCCCTACACTAAAATGAGCTCCAAAACCAATAATATTAGGCTCCATAACCAACATTATTGTATTTTCAATTATTATTGTGCAAGTTATGTGACACACATGCTCAGTGATGTAATTTTTAGGATGCATCCATTTTGAAATCATAAAAATTATTATATTAAAAAAATTACAAAAAAAATACAATTTATAGTACTTACTCTTAACTATGTTTCTACCGATCAATTTTTAAAAATACTAAATGCAACAAAAAAAGGGGGGGCACACACCAGACACTGTTATATTTTAGTGAGAAAAAAAAAAACACTTTTATGTGTGTGCAACATTTCATCCTCTTAACCATAACTATCTTTGAAAAACTTTAGTAGTTTAGAAACTAGATTAAGAGCACTACAATTCTTGTTCTTGTTGTATCTTCAATTTTTGAGGGTATGAATATAAAATTACTCATCCAAGTTCAAGTTAAGTTGATTTCAAAAAACAAAAGTGGCCACTTTTGACCCCCTTTTTGTATAAAATTTCCATGTACACTTACTCAATAAATATGGCTTTATCATTCTGACAATAGAGTGTATCCTTAAAGACATTCATGATAGCTCTACAATTGCACTATCACTAAAGTCCTCATCCAATGGCATGGTATGAAACTAGAAGATACAATATGGGAATCCCTCTTCCAACTACAACAATTTCATTGCCTCACTAGTAGAGGAAAAATATTTTAAAGGGGGGGATTGATGCATATGCTCTATAAGTTGTGCCTTTTGCTAAGTTCATTTATCCCACATTTTTGGGAGGCAATAGTTCTATTTAGTTGAATTAGTATAAATAGTAGGTTTTTAGAGTATAATAGACATTCATGAATTATATTATAATGAGCATTGTTTAAGGAGGTTCCCCCCTCAAAGACAACTATGATTTATTATAATACAATTATGACAGTTGAGTTTAATTTATAATTCAAGTTTGTATATTTTTTCAACATATTATTTTATATATTTCATGTTTAATTAATTCATTGTAAGAGGTTCCTCACATGATCAATCCCTAATATTAAATAGAATGAATGAAACATGACACCTTCACGTCTTTATATCCATCAAACCTTGCACATTCACATTATTAGCCCTAATCCCTATACACCTAATCTCCATCTTGGAATCCACATTCCCCTACCATGGGCCATTTCCATAGCATGTGAGAGCGATCACACATGATATACAAAATAAAATTTGAAATTTTGAAAAACTAACTCTAGCTAGATTTCCTCGTATCCATTAGGAGCTAACTAACCACACATTTGGGTATGTGCATTTAAATGGGGGACCAAAAGGGAGTGAAAAGTGACAATTTTTTTTTGTTAATCAATAAACATTGATTTTGGATGAGAAATTGAAGATAACTAGATGCTCAAAACTTGAAAATGTGACAACAATAAGATTCACAATATGCAAAGTTTAATTTTTAAGCTACTATTTTTTCAAAATAGTAGTGATTAATAGGTTCAAATAGGGGAAGCCCACAAAGTAGTTATATTTTTGTCAAAAAATATAATATAGTGTCTAGTGTGCTCCCTCTAAAATGTTAACTTTTTAAAGTATTTCACAAATTGATTTGATGAAAATTTAGCTAACATATCTAGTTTATACTTGATTTTTTTTCTATTTTTTTAATAATATAATTTTTTGATAAATTTTCAAAGTGGACACATTGAAAAATAGAATCGAGCATGCTTGGGACCTTTAATTTTTTTTAAACTAATCTAGAATATATATATATGTGTGTGTGTATAAGATAGAGTCTAGAATGTAAAAATATATTTTGTTTTAAATTTGGATGAACAAATAAAAAATAACAACAAAAAAAATTTACATAGATTTTTGAAGAAAATAAACACATTAGCAAAAAAAATTGAAGATCAAAAACTTAATGCATTTGAAATGTAAAAAAAATACATGGTTAAAAAGGTAAAGAGAGTGATTAATGTTAATGCCATTTTTCAAAAAAAAAAAAAAGGTCTTTAAATGTGCAAACCTAATAGAGAGTATGCTTGACATTTACTTGTTTTTCATGTTTTATGCAAAACATGTCTTTGGGCACCTTACATGCAAAGCCAAGCCTTTGGCTTAGATATACAAGCCTAAGGATGAACTTCCAAATAAAATTTAATTGAAATGTGTGTGCATTATAATATATATAATAAAAATTTAAAAAAGTGAGTAATATGTGTTTCCAAGGCAATTATAATATGTTCGTGTTATGACGAGATTTTTGAGCCATTCCAAGCCATAAAACAAGTACATAATGTTAAATTTTGCTTCAATGAGTTTGGCCATTTTCGGTACCCCATCTTGGTGCACATATTCACTTGTGTGAAAATTCATTATGTCAAGTAGCAATTAATTACATTTGTTAGAGCATTGACTCATTATCTAATGATCATTCAAAATCCTAGGACACTGAGGAGTATTCATAAGAACACTTCTATTTGAAGCATTAAAAATAATATTACTATCACTGATGTTTTAGGATCAACACCTTGATCACTTATATGACTTATCTATTATCTATCCATATTCATTATGACTATAAATTTGGTCCAATCAAGAGTATAGACTAGAGAACATGTTCCTTGTGATTCGATAACTTCCCAAAGATATATTTAAATATCTCTAATTTTTAAACAAGATAAAATAATAAAAATTGATGTGAACTAAGTAATAGAAATGCACAAGATATCAAATTAGAGTTATTGATTATAGGTTGAATCCACAATTCAGAAATCATCTACATTAAATTACTAAATCTTACACTACAAAGATATTTATCTTCTTCATTATTCCACCACCTAAAACTCATGAGATATTATTATCATGAGATATTATTATTTTCTTACTCTAATTCTAATAAAATAAAATAAACAAATATTCCTTTAGATTTAATTTCCTCTTGGTTGTTTAATTGGCCTAAGTGTCCCATTAGCAAATTATAAGAGTAGGGTCCTTGTTAGAACTTTCATTTGGGGAAGGAATTTTGTACCTTTCAACCCTCCACTATTTATTGACGATCTTACGTAAGCCTACGAAATTGGGGAAGTGGGATTAAAATAGCAATTACTCTGATACACTCGTAATGGTTGTCTAGCGATTGGCCACAGATAGTGAAACCCCTTCAGAAATATAATTCCGTATGTACATAAGGCATGGAAATTCATGGAGAAACTGCAAAAGACATCATGGTTTTGAATTCAGAGAAATCCAACAACCTATTGCAGTCTGAATCAAATCTACATATCATTTTGTGGCAGTGTTGTGGGTGTTGGTTCTGTAAAATTAATCCGAGCGCGGAGAGCACTCTTTGCAGCTCTTCACAAGAGATGTATCCGTCTTTATTCTCATCAAAAATCTTGAATGCCTCCATCAAATCTTCTGATTCATTTTCTTCTTGTTCGCGGTCGAAGATGAAGTGATATAAATCAACGAACTCTTCAAATTGAAGGATATCACTACAACCCTCTTCACCTTTGTTTCTCAGTACGAATCTCAAGTCTTCTTCTGACATTTTTATTTCGAGCTTGTTTAAAAATTGACAGATTTCATTCACAGTAACCGCTCCATCTGCATTTTCGTCCACCATTTCAAATACTCTTCGAATTTCACTTAGATTAGCCATTTAAAGAATGAGAAACGCAGTTATAATATCTGAACTTATAAGAGCAGACCCGAAAATCGTTGTTAGCCCAGGATTGAAAATGCAATTGAAAGTGGCAAACTGTAAATGATTATTTATTTCACTTGAATAAAGCAACTCCTGTTACACAACATACTACAGCCATACAAGCCACACAGCAATAAAGAAATAGGTCATAAATATAAGAAGCAACAGCCAGAAAACAGTTATAAACTGTTAGACAAAACTGCCCAAACCTGTTAGACAACCTGTTAGGCAAAACTGCCCAAATAGAAAACAAACAAACCAAAACTAATACAACCGGAAGAGTAGACAGCCGGAGAAGATTAGTCATTAACATCCCCCTAATAATCTGAAGGGGTTAAGCCAAGCAGTCCTCGGAATTTCTCAAACTTTTCTTTGCCCAAGGCCTTGGTAAGAATATCGGCAGGTTGATCTGCATAGGACAATATTTGAGCTGTACAAGACCAGCTTTCACATGATGCCGAATCAAATGAAACTTCGTATTAATGTGTTTGGTACAATCATGAAAGACTAGATTTTTTGCCATTTTAATAGCAGATTGATTGTCAAGAAAGAGTGGTGTTGAAGAAATTTGTGGTGCCTGCAAGTCTTCAAGAATGTTGCGAAGCCATAAAATTTCTCGAGTTGCTTCAGAAGCTGCCATATATTCAGCTTCAGAAGAAGAGAGGGCTGGGACTGGTTGCTTTTTAGATTTCCATGAAATGACAGCAGATCCAAGATGCATTAAAAAATCAGATGTAGATTTACCATCTTCCAAGTCACCTGCATAATCTGAATCAGAATATCCAAGCAAAGAAAATTGCTTAGTCTTGTAGTAGTGGAGCCCATAGTTTTGAGTACCTTGGAGATATCGAAGAACCCGTTTGGCTGCCAACCAATGAGGTTCCCTAGGTTGTTGTATGAATCTGAAAAGAACTCCAACAGCAAATGAAATATCTGGACGAGTAGTGGTAGCATAAATCAAACTGCCAACAAGTTTCCTGTAGGTAGTTGCATCAACCAATGCTGAAGAATCAGCTGATGTGAGTTTAAGATTTTGCTCCATAGGAGTACTGAGGGGTTTGCATTCAGCCATGCCAAACTTATTTAAAAGGTCACCAATATATTTTTGTTGGGTGATGAAGATAGAATGGGGTTGTTGAATCACCTCAATACCCAAATAGTAATGAAGATGGCCCAAATCAGTCATATCAAATCTTTGCTTCAATTGGTTTTTGATATCTTGAATATTATCCTCTTTAGTACCAGTGATAAACAAATCATCCACATAAACAACAAGATAGACAACCATGTTGGCAACCATTGTAACAAAAAGAGTTGCATCATCAAATTCAAAATGCTTGAAATTCAACTGCAGGAGATGCTCGGTAAGTTTGTCATACCAGGCTCTGGGAGCTTGCTTTAAACCATACAAAGATTTGACAAGTTTGCATACCTGATGTTCTTTACCATTGACAAAATAGCCTTCAAGTTGAGTCATATACACTGTTTCTTTGAGATCACCATTTAAGAATGCAATTTTAACATCCATTTGATGAACTGTCCACCCATTTTGAGCTGCAAGAGCCAACAAAGCACGAATGGTAGTCCATTTAGCTGTGGGTGCAAAGGTTTCATCATAATCTATGCCCTCTTTTTGAGCATATCCTTTGGCAACAAGTTGGGCTTTATGTTTGTCAAGTGAACCATCTGCTTTATATTTATTTCTATAAACCCACTTGCAACCAATAGGTTTACAACCAAGAGGAGGATCAACCAACTCCCACGTACCATTTTTCAAAAGTGCATCATACTCATTTTGCATTGCTTTTCTCCATCCTGCAATATTCTTAGCTTCATTATAGGAAGTTGGTTATGAATTTATCATGAAATTGAGTTCATCAATGGACTCTAAGTTATCTACAATATTGGATTGAGCCTGCATCCTAGCTCTATAAGAGCTTCGTATACCTGTTTTACCTATTTCATCAGGCCTTAAATCTTTCAAAGTTTGTTGTACTTGTTTGGCCCACCTATGTGAAGATTTTGGTTGTACAAAAGAGGTTTCCATTTCTTGATTAGAAGCTTCATTAGTGTCTAATGCATCTGCAATTTCAGGCTCATCATTAGAGAGAAAATCATGATAAGAAGAGGTTTCTTCTTGCACATTTATAGATGGAGTATCTTGAACTACATGTGAATCAATTAAAGGCGTGTCTAAGTGAGTTGGCTTCTCCTCACAAAGATTTTCTATCCAAGGAGAAAATCGTGCACATTTATCAAGTTGTTTTAACTGACATTCAACATCTGCATCACTTTTGGAAGATTCACAAAATACAACATCACGTGTAATGAAGAATTTTTTGTTAGCTTCATCATACAACCTATAGGCTTTGGATGAGTCAGAATAGCCAAGAAAAATGCACTTATAACTATGATTATGCAACTTAGTTCTTTTATCCTTAGGAATTAGAGCATAGCAAGTAGACCCAAAAATCCGAAGATGTCGAACGGATGGAGGATACCCAAACCAAACTTCATATGGAATGGCATGTTGAAGTGCAGATGATGGAGATCTATTATGAAGATAGACTACAATTCTTGCTGCTTCAGCCCAAAAATGTAACTTGATTCCTTTGAAATATAGCAATGCTCGAACCATGTTCATGATGGTTCTATTCATTCTTTCAACCACACCATTTTGTTCAGGAGTACCTGGAATAGTTAGATGATGTTGTATCCCATTTTGACGAAGATAATCCTCAAAAACTAGAGAAGTAAATTCTCCACCATTGTCTGTTCAAAGAGTACCAATTTGAGATTGGATTTGATTTTCAATCATAACACGAAACCTTTTAAAAATTTCAAAAGCTTCTGAGTTTTGCTGCAAGAAATAAATCCAAGTCATGCGACTGTAATCATCAATGAACAACATGAAATACTTAGATCCTCCAATAGAAGTTACTGGTAAAGGCCCACATAAATCAGAATGAATGAGTTGCAATTTTCTATGTGCTCTCCAAGTTGAGCATGGAAATGGATTTCTATGTTGTTTGGCAAGAATACATGCTTCACATTTTTCAATTTTTTTAGGCAGAACAGGCAAACCATCAACACCATTCTTTTGCATGATATGAATTCTATCATAACTAATATGTCCACATCTTGCATGCCACAAAAGACTAGGAGATAGACTAGCTTCTTCAGTAAGATATGCAAAACTTCTAGAAAGAGCAGAAGTACCATTGAGTTTTAATAATCTTCCATCTTCATAACTAGTAAATGCAACTTGATTTTTAGATATTTTTCTAACAACAACTTGTCCATCTTTTAACAAAACAGAGTAGCCTTGTTGTCGAATCAATACTAGTGATAACAAATTACGTTGCAACTGAGGAAGAAACAACACATCATGAAGCACAAAATCTGAGAGATCGGGCAACTTAAGTCTAACAATTCCTTTTCCAATAGGCTTGAGGCTTGATTTATCTGCAAAGTAAATTGGACCACAGTCATCTTCATGAAATTCTTCAAAGTAATCACGCCGAAATGTCATATGTTGTGTTGCTCCAGTATCTAAGACCCAAGAATCATGCCATGAGGAATTAGATGCAAAGTCTAAAACATTAAGCACAAATTGATCACTATCACTGTCACAAGCAAATTGGGCTGCTCCTGAAATATTATCATCATTGTGAATTTTTCTTTGGGCTACTCCTGAAATTTTATAATCATTGTATATTTTGGTTTTATCTTTTTGTTTAAAAGAATTTTCTTTAAAACCTTCTATATTATCCCATGAGAGCTTGCATTCATGTGCTTCATGACTACCTTTTCTACCACATCTTTTACAATATAAATGTTGCCTATCATTTTGATTATCATTTTGTCTCCATTGGCCTCTACCTTTTCCTCTATCACTATAACCACCTCTTGAAGAATTTTTTTTTAGGGATTTTTCTTTTTGATAAGCAAAACAAACATTCTCACTAGTATTATCTATTTTCCTTCCAAAAGCTTTTTCACGTTCTGCTAACTTTTCAACCAATTGATCAAAGGTAATGGTTTTCAATTGATTGCTTGCTTGAAGGGATTCTAGATAAGTGGAATGTGTTGGAAGAAATGCCTTAATAAAGGCTGTGAGATATATATCAACTTTCCCTCCAGCAGCATCAACATCGTGTTTTATGGCTCTGATTTCTGAAGCCAGACTCATAACATCACCATTCTGCAACTCAAGATTAAATAATTTTAACTGTAACTAAATAAACTCTAATTCAGAATGAGAATCAAACAAATCTTTTAATTTATGAAGAGCTTCCCAAGCATATGTGCATCCTTGTATATGTCGATAGACATCTCCATTAACAGAAGCTCTTATTAAAGCCAAAGCTTTTGAATTTTTATATTGCCAAATTTCTTTTTCTTTAGCATCAGTTGGTTCTATAGGTTGAGTATTTCCATCACAAATTTTACACCATAAATCATTAAAAATTAGTGTATTTTCTACTTTTCTATGCCATTCCAACCAAGTATCTTTTCCAGTTAAAGTTTCCCCAATCATTGAAACAATAGACTGCATTGTGAATCAAAATGAAAAATACACACTGCTGATTTAAAAATATTGCTCAATTTTAGAGATATGAAACCCTTGTAAAAATAAATTGATTGATTTCACCTGAATCAATTTACTATCTCTGTAGAGCGCTCCAATCTTCAAAATCCCTGTGCTCTGATACCACTGTTAGCCCAGGATTGAAAATGCAATTGAAAGTGGCAAACTGTAAATGATTATTTATTTCACTTGAATAAAGAAACTCCTGTTACACAGCATACTATAGCCATACAAGCCACACAGCAATAAAAAAATAGGTCATAAATATAAGAAGCAACAGCCAGAAAACAGTTATAAACTGTTAGACAAAACTGCCCAAACCTGTTAGACAACCTGTTAGGCAAAACTGCCCAAACAGAAAACAAACAAACCAAAACTAATACAACCAGAAGAGTAGACAGCCGGAGAAGATTAGTCATTAATAAATCGTATACTTGGCAAAGAAATAGAAATTTTGAACAAATGTTAAGATGGTAGGGAATGAGTTGTGATTGCAAGGATCGTCCGTGGAGATTTATAAGAGGGAAAAAGAAGGTGTGAGGGCATTGCAAGGAAGAAGAAAGGATTCACAGTTTCCCCGCCCTCCAACGACCAGAAAAATTAGTTGAACAAGAACGCGGAACCGTTGCTTCCTTCTTATTTCTCACACGTGTGGATTTTGTATTTCCTTCCCCTTTCTCCTTCTTTTAGTCGTGACATGCCGCTTTCTCTTTGGTGAAATTGCGGCCACTTTTGCAGTTGGCTGACCACGCGTGGAATTAGTGTGGCTAACACATGGTTTTGGGGACGCTCCACGTATATCTTGGCAGAGCATTTCTTTGACTATTTTCATATTGAAAGTTTATATGTAAATAAGTCAATGAGTTTCATCATAATATAATAATGTTGTAATAATTATCTTAAAGATGATTACTTAAATTGAGTTATTATATTTATCTATGTGTAGGATATATATATTTATCATCAATATATATATCCTACACATAGATAAATATAATAACTCAATTTAAGTATATATTATCTATGTGTAGGATATATATATTGATGATGTTAATAATGAGAAAATAGAATCTTATTTTTTTACAAGTTTGTTTTCTTTACACTTTCAACTCAATATTTTTTTTTAAAATAGTTTGAATATATTGTAATATCTATGACTTCTACATATGTGACTAATGATTTTATGCATATACAGTACATTGGTTCATTTGTTTATTGTTTTATAATTTCATTTGTGGATATAGCTCATATAAATATTTTGTATTCTTTGGTACTTCTAATTATGTCATTTTATGAGGAAATCTCTCATGATAACTATTATGATCCATTTTATGATGAGTGTTTCCTCCATGATCATCCATGTGAAGTTGTCCTTGTTGATCCAACCAATTTGTATAATAAATGCATACAAGAATTTTTATATGATTATCATTTATAAAAAAGATTGTTATACACACTTAGATATTGCATTGAAGATGATTAACAATATCCTTATTAACACTTTGGGTTTAGCATCATATTGCTTCTTCAAGTGAGGCTTCAAAAAATGCAAAGTCTTATTTCGTGTTATTTTTTTGTCAACTAAGTTTTTTATGTCAATTGTTAGGCCTTAATTGAAACAATTAAATAGAGATACCTATGTTGGACTATTTTAAAATTGATTCATTTCACACTTGACAATAATATTGAGGCTCTCAAGTACTTTCTCTATGAGCATAACATATTTTTGAGTTCGGAAAAATCTAACATTCCATTGTAGTTTGAATCAAATCTACTCATTTTCTCGCACTTTTGTGGATGTTGTGCGTGTGGAATTGATCCCAACGTGGAGAGAACTCGTTGCAACTCTTCACAAGAGATGTATATGTCTTTATTCTCATCAAAAATATTGAATGCCTCCATCAAATCGTCTGATCCATTTTTTCCTTCATCTTGTTCATCTTTGAAGATGAATTGATATAAATCAGCAAACTCTTCAAATTGAAAACCATCGCTACAACCCTTTGCACCTTTGTTTCTCACTGTTATTCTCAAATCTTCTTCTAACATTACTATTCCGAGCTTGTTTGTGAATCGACAAATTTCATGTACAGTAACGCCTCCATCAGCATTCTTCCCCAGTAGTTCATATACTCTTTGAATTTTATTCAGATCAACCATTTCAAGACAGAAAAAATGTAGCTATAATCTCTAAATATATAAAAGTGGACACCCATAAATCGACCACACTACTACATAGTGGGGCCATTTAAGACGATAATTTAAGAAGTTATTTTTTTTTTATTTTACATTGTCTCAAATTAAGACAATAGAAATTAAACATATTTAATTTATATTTTTTATTTTTTATTGTCTTAAATTAAGACAATAGAAAAAATACATTTTCTCTAAAAATATAATAAATCTTTCTCACACATTTTCCCTAAAATGAAACTAATGTGTTTCCCCACCTTTTCAATGGCTCTATGAGTTGGCTCTGCTGTCTTCTACTACAGTTGCAGCATCATGCACTCGGGATGCAATTTCTTCTGGCGGGAAGGCTTACAATGGATGTGGCGGGAAGGTTTATAACAATGGGTGTGGCAGAAAGTGATCATTGTATTGGTTTTTTAATGATCCAGATCTGCAAAAAATATTATGCCCTAGCTACTATTTTCTTCAACCCCTGGGCTATCATTTTCTTCAACCCCTGGGTCGTCTGCATGCAATAAGGTAATATTCTAACAAACCTCATATCTTGTCAAAATTCCTAACTCCTCCGCCTATATTGTATGTTGTATGATGCGGGGAGCGAGGCTATATCAACGATAGAATGTGTCTTTGGGTCATTGGTATAAATTGAGTTATTTCAGTGTTTTAGAAGAGTCTTATAGTGGGACGATTGGTAAACTTGGTTTAACTCCACTTCTTGTTATCAGACCACCTCTTTATGAAAAGATATTTATTCCAATACCAAAGTTCTTTGTGCTTGCAGTTGAACTCAAAATTAAATAAAGTTTTCTACATGTGTAGGTTTGTTTATCCAACGATCACATCATGAGATAACTAGATAAATTGTGCTTAATGACATTCCATTAATGTAAACCATCTATACAACCCTAAGTTTGCAACTTGGGTATAAATTAGTTGGACCCAAAAGATCTCCTATTGATGCAAATTGGTTGTGAACCTAAATTTGATCCACAAGGTAGAGGAAGAAAATGGTGTGTTTGTACTTTTGTTAAGAATAAAACTGATTTTTATTTATTCTTTCCTAACGATCGGCTTAACTATGGAATGCAACTTATTCATAGAGTTGAAGTGCTAGAAAAGTTCACAAATTAATGCCACTTTTGAGAAATATTAGTTGTATGAACATTGATTTTGACAGTACACTTAAAAGGTGCTTAAATTGATCCTTAACATGTGGATCAAATTATCCTCCTAATTTTCATTTAGCAAGGATTTAAAATGGAATGACCAAGGAACAGAGTATTATTTAGAGTTTAAAATCTAGCCTGTAACAGACCATAATTTATTAAACTTTTAGGGCCATAGATTTTCATGACAAAGTAGCATAATAGAATTTAAAGTTCTACATAATAAGTTAGTCTGATACATATAATTATATTTCAAGTACTATTTTCTTCGAGATTCTAGGCACTTAGTTCAAATTAGATTTATGCTTAAGAATTCTGTATATGTAATATGTTTATTGGGTGGCAAACGTATTTGTTATATTTGAAATTTTGAATGAATTTTACTAAAATTTCCAAATATTCTAACAAGAAATTCTTATTTGAATCCTATACCCTATTTTTTCCTTGAAATTTCAATTCCTCTTTAAAGGTAGCTAATTCTGAATAATAACATCCTCATTTCTTCAAATTTCATACATTCTCAAATTTGTTTGTTCAAACCCAAACTCCCATTTGTCCTACTTGCTCTCTTCCAAGAATTTAGAATGTTGTGGGTCCTTAATGAAATAACAGAGCAAATTTTAGAGTTCAAAATCTAATCTGGAACATACTAGAATTTATTCTAACATTTTATCCCTACTTTACCAAGAATTTAGAATGTCACGAGTCCATGGATTTATTCAACATTTAGCCTTGGATTTTCAAGAATATAGAATTCCATGACAGAGGAGCAGAGTACAATTTAGAGTTATGCAGAATATGTTCATCAACTACATATAATTTTGCATTTTAAGTATTATTTATATAGAATTCCATGATAGAGGAGCAAAGTACAATTTAGAGTTATGCAAAATATGTTCATCAATTATTATTTTTTTAATTAATTTGGACCATTAACAAGTAAATAGGTCTGATAAAACATGACATTTCACATTATCCCCAGAGATTTTCACTTTTATTCCTTTATGATCCAAATCATGTGCAGGGACCTTTTCAGAGAAAATGGCAAGAGAAAATCAACATTTGGCAGAAGGTCTTTATAAAATTTTTGCACATGTTGGCAACCTAAGTTTTGATGATAGGGTATAATTATAAACAAAATGTAGAAACTTAGGAGCAAAATGTAGAAACAGAATCGAATAGAACATTATGAATTTATGTTGCTACTGCTTTTTAGAGAATTTAACTTGGGTAAAGAAGAGGCAACAAGAGGCTGCAGCAACAACAAAGAAAAGAGAAGAATTTAAAAAGAAAGAATAGAAGAAAGTAAAATAGAAAGAAAGGGAAAGGGTGGAAAAGCAGAGAGAAAGAGATGAGTATGAAAATTCAAATAGGCATAAGGGACAAGATAGAAGAATGCTTAAAAGAGACAGGGGGTCAAAAGGCATCCTCAAGTGGAGATTTGATGATATTCTTCAGATTATAGCCACTTGTCATGCCCCGAATATGTTCATCAATTATATATAATTCCATTTTAAGTATTATTTTCCTAGAGATTCCAGGCATTTTATTCAAAACAAAATTATACTTAAGTAGTTTGTATATATATATATGTAATGTGTCTTTTAGGTGCAAAGTTATTTGTTATATTTGAAATTTTGGTATCAATTTTATTATAATTTTCAAAAATTCTTGGAGGAAGAGTTAATTTTAAACATATGTACTATATTTTTCCTTGACATTTCAAATTCTTTTATTATTTTCTTGGAGGTTCCAAGAATTTTGTTCAAACCAGGTCTGTGCTTAACTGTATATGTAATGTGTCTATTGGGTGGCAAAGGCGTTTGTTATATTACTATTTTAAATTTTGATATGAATTTTATTATAATTTTCAAAATTTCTCACAAGAAACCCTTACTCTAAACCTATACTCTACTTTTCCTTGATATTTTGAATCCTCTTTAAAGGCAAAATAGTTTTGAAGAATAGTGTCCCTGATCCTTCAAATCAAATGTCTTTTGGAAGGTTGGGACAACCCGAGTTTTCATTTGTTTTGCTTGTTCTCTTCCAAGTAGAATT
Source organism: Sequoiadendron giganteum (assembly GCA_007115665.2). NCBI lineage: Eukaryota > Viridiplantae > Streptophyta > Pinopsida > Cupressales > Cupressaceae > Sequoiadendron > Sequoiadendron giganteum. The sequence continues at coordinate 85,595,352 of CM021100.1, read as the reverse complement.
TATTTAACGTTTAACCCTACTTTTTCAAGAATTTAGAATGTCAGGATGAAAGAGTAGAGTAAAATTTAGGGCTCAAAATTATCCTAGAACGCAAAAGAGTTTACTCACATTTAACCCTAGCTTTTCAAATATATAGAATGTGATGACAAAGGAGAAAATTTCAATGTATAGTTCTATAGAATATGTTCTATCTGCTACATATCTTTTAGCAGGATGACAAAGAGATTGTATTGCAAAAGACAACTACTATCTATTTTATCATATCTTAAAATATTTTTTAAGTTTTATCTGGAATCTTTTTTTACTAGGCTTTAATTTACAAAAAATACATAAAATATTATATAAACAATAGCTATTCTTCAATAATTAGAGTGTTGATATCAACACGTGCTTTGAATGGCATGCCATGTATGGTGTTGTACATGTTCTTTATATATTGGAAATTGGCTTGCTTTAATTTGCCTTCTTTCTAAGTGCCATAATAGGCAAACAGCTTAACAATTTGATCTTGCTCTTTGCAAATAATATCCTCATAATTTTCATTTATGAGTAATATACTTGCGTAGAAGAGTAGTTTCTTCTACCAACTTGGTTTTCACCTCATATTGCGGTTTTCCCTCTTCACATGTATTGTATTATGTTATAGCATTTTCTTTCTGTGTGGAACAAAATACTAATTACTCCGTAAATAATTATCATTTAATATATTTGAAATAGTAAAAATTCACAATTTTATGATTGTCACAAGCATAAGTCTTCAAATATTAGAGATAACCCTCTTGAAAGGAGTCCCTAGGAATCACCCTCAATAACAATGAAATTTAAGGGTGTAATCAATGCTTGAAGCAATCCAAGTCTGCAAAGAAGATGAAGACAATTTTATTTTAAATATAATGTGTGAAGAACCATTTCAAAAACTACTATCCCTTCAAACATAAAAAGTAGATGCTATTTGAAAATGGAAACTCCCCTTGCCCTAAAACTATTTTTCCATGCAAGAAATTGATGATATAGGATATTGCTACTCAAAGAAAGGGCCTTGATGATCTGCAAGTTCATAGGAGTTTTTCCTAGACCAAAAACACTAAAATATTGAGCAGAAAAGCTATAAACGTATTTTTTTTATATTAAGTATAGTAGAAACAACACATATGATTATAGTGAAATAGTCCCTTCAAAGAGACAGGCCCCTAGATCTCCCTATTACATTATCAAGTATTATCCCCTAACCCAGCCATACATCAAAAAGGATGATTATAGGTATATATCAATTGTACATCATTACACATATACATCAACTCACTATTGCCTCACTTTCAAATATATAGACCCATGTATATCAATATCATTTACAAAATTTGCAAAAGAAATATCAGTTTTGTTGTCCCCTTGTATGCAATGCACTATCTTTTTATGTTCCCTCAAGCAGCAACAGTTTCTATGTTGTTTGTTCCTCTGCAGAGGGGCTTTGTGTCGTGTTCACCCTATTGTGATGTTCCTCATAGGGTCCTTGTGTTTTGTTTGTGTTCTTATGTTGCTCCTTCTTGAGATCTTCTCAAAACGCCTATAGTGCCTTCAAGAAAACTTCAACTCCTGGGTGACCTTCAATAACCCTTGAAACACTCTAGTGTCCACAATAACCCTTGTTAATCAGAGGAGAAGCAAGTGAATGAGCAGCATGGATACCACGATCAGAAATACTTTAACCCCTCTAGTGCCCACGAGGAGGTGAGTGGCCTTAAGAGGAGGGAGATAGAGGAACTCTAGCTACAACACACGAGGCATTCCCCCAATGTTCAAGAGTACCACCTAAAGGTGACCCACTTCTATGAAAAAATTGTTAGCTTGCACCTAGATCTGCAATAACACATTGGAACAAATAATATATCTCTAAAAAATGAGATACATTTTGATCAACAAAGCAATAAGTGAAATTTATAAAAAAATTATCTTATCATATGCTAAAGATAACATTCACCCTAAAATCATGTCATATTTGGTTTAATTTATGTGGAATACAGATCCAATATTCTAAAATAGTCATGTGCAAAGAAAAAATGCTTTGGTTGAAAAGGATAAACAAAGTCATGAGTACAGTTCCAAAGTTTTTATGCTTTGGGACAAAACTAAAAAAGGTGCTTTAATGACTCTAACTACCCATAGAAAGGGAAAAAAGGGTGTCAAATGCACATATGAACTAATCATTATCCCAATGGTAAGCCTTGGAAAAGAATACACCAAGCGAAATAGGCTAATTCAGGCTCTAGAATAGCAAACTAGATAATGAGAAACATGTGTTGCCAAACCAATATTGGCAACTTGAAATGGCATCTCTAGTTTAAAATGTGTACCATAGGAAAATTGGGGTAAATTTGATATCCAAGACATGGGTTGTAGTTATGAAAGGTAATATTTGGATCCCCACTTCCAATCTATCTACCAAAGTTTGGAAGATTGAATACCAGCTTTGTGAAGGTCCATATTAGCTGGAATTGCCCCTATAGTAGCATAAAAAGTCTCATGGTCTTGATTTGAAAGGAAAATTTTAACCTTGAATTCATCCATTACCATGAGACTCATAGAAGTTTTAGAGAATAAATCTCATAGAAATTGGATACCTTTCTTTTTAAACCACAAATCCCACACAAAAGGCAAGTGATCCATAATCATTTCAGAGAAGCCAAGGTTTGACAACCTCCCAGGATCTCTATTTAATTTTAGCCACAAAATTTCCCCCAATGTGAATAAAATCATTCATGGTGAGAAGGGTTTGAAAACCGATCCCCTTTTAGGTAGGCTAGTTAATTGGATAGCCAAAAGAAATGCAATGTCGAAGAAGGATTTTCAAGGCTTCATATATGTTGAGGCATAAATGATCCATTTAACACAAAGAGTTAGCCCTTGTAGTTGGGTGGATAGGAGCCCTAATCCTCCAAACTCGTGAGGGAGACAATAGAAACCCCAAGCGGCCTAGTGAAAACTCATGTGGTTTTCAAAGGAGGTCCAACGAAAATATTGGAGAAGCTTCTCCAACTTAATGTTGGAGGCCTTAGAAGGAGCCCAACATGAGGAGTAATAGACATGAGAAGCCACAAGAATATTTTAGAAAAATAATTTTCTACCACAGAAAGGGGCTTCAAGATCTAGTATGCAATCTTATTTTCAATTCTAGAAAGGAACACTTTCCATAATGCAACCTAAGAATCCTGGAATGCAAAAGGAATACCTAGAAATCTGAATTTTCTCCATGCCCAATCCACTTCAAGCCAAAGGATTAAAGTCAAGGAGGCAAAGAAAGAAAGTATTATCGGTAACACAATCTTGTTATAAATTGAATGGCCACTTGTCAAAAGCTTGACATAAGGTATCCAAATATTTGAGGGAATTCTTGATATTTTTCTCCTCTTCAATGAGAGTGAAGAACAAATCATCAACAAAGTGGTCATTAACAAGTTGGGCAGATGAATCAAGCAAGACAATGCCTTTGACTTTAACCACTAGAAAATGGAATGGGATAAAAGGTAGCTAAACTCTTCATCAACAAGCACATAGAGTGTGGGAGCCAAGAGGAAACCTCAAAAATAGAGCAAAAAATCCTAAAAGCATTGTATTGATAATCATTAATGGTAATATATAGGTAGAGGCATCGACCAAGAGCATGTTGATTGACTAATTGAAATAGGATCCAAATCCTAGAGCTTGAAGCATGGCAAGAATAAAGGGCCATTCAATATGGTCATAAGCCTTGGAAAAATAAATCTTTAAGAAAATGACCTTTTTCTAAGATTATCAAGCCCATTTCATGCCTTCCTAAACAACAATGATATTATCTAGGATATATTTGGAATTGATGAAACTAGTTTACTAAGAAAAACATATTTGGGGAGGAGATGGTGCACCTTCAAAGTCAAAGCTTTAGTGATGATTTTATAGGACACATTAAGAAAAATGATAGGCCTCCAATTGTAAATACCTTCGAGATCTCCAACATTAGGTATGAATTTGATATTTCCTTTATTAATCACTTTCCCTAAAGATTTGGAATGGAAAGATTCTAGGTAAACATTATGCAAGTCCTCCCCAACACAATCCCAGAGTTCCTTGTAGAATTCACAAGTAAAACTATCACACCTAAAAGCCTTATCATTAGCCATGGTGTGAACAACCTCCTTAAGATCAACAATGGAGAGAAAATAATCACAAAAAGCTTGCTATGAGGAAGAGAATCGATAGAGAAACACCTAAAGGCATTCCTAAAGGGCATGATCTCATTTAGGAGAATTCACCTAAGTAATGAAAACTTGTTCATTATTTCGAACAAAGACTTGGAGAATGTGTGGAAGCTCCATAAGCACATTTTGACCATCCTCGATTTTTTTGATACCATGAAATTGTGACAACTTGGTAGAGCTTGGAATAACTCCTTGGATACCCTATCACCCACCCTAAGCCAATGAAGTTTGGCCTTAATTTAGGCACCCCTAGCAGAGTGGTTATCTACAATCTATTTATGTTGTATTAGCTTTGCCACCCTAAAATGCAATGCAAGGGAAAAGGAGTTTTCCTCAAGAGCTTCCATGGTCTTGTGAAATTTTTGGTTCCACATTAACTTCTACCCATACAATTACCTGAATTTGATGTTCTTTTGATTGTATTTATGTATTTTTGTCCTAGCAAGATTTTTGGCAAACCATCAAATATATAAAAAGATTGTAGTATATCTTTAGTATTTAATATTTTTAAATATAAAACAAGTTATAAATTGTGTTGCAAGTAAGATTGACTATCGTATTCTATTTTACTTTGTTTAATGATAAATTTATTTATAAATATTAATTTAAATTAAAATATTATAAATATTTCTTTCAAGTATATAGATATGAAACATATCAATTGATGAGCTAAAGAGGCTCTATAATGAATGGTTCATAAGGTACAACACTTGTTGAAGGTTTTGCAAATGGGGTTGCAAGCTAAGTGAGTTTAACCTTGGGGACAACTTTGTGGTTAAGCGCATTTGAGCTAGAGTAGTATTGAGATGGGTGACTTCCCGAGAAGGCCCGGTGCTTCACCTTTGTGAGCATCACTTAGATGCAATGAGTGCTAAGTGGACCATTCATTATCATGAGAGATGGTTCTTCTGAACCACTACTCATAAGACATGAGTCAATGAGTTTAACTCGTAAAACTACATGATTGAATCCTAATAACAATATCGCAAAATCACAATTGATAAAAATGATAATACATTTTTTATCTACACCAAAAGCAAACAAACAAAAATAACTCTAGATGATTTTGAAAATATATACCCTCAAACCCCTCAATTCTTCACTTTCAACCCAAAAAAGTTCAACCTATAAAACTCCTCCCGTATCAAATAGCTAAACAGTAAATTGTGGCAGTTGAGAGTCTTACATAACTTGTTGACTAAGCATGTGATGACGGCATACACAAATTCCACAATCACGTTCACAGTTTTATGAAATGTATGACAACCCACTCTGGCGTAACTTGTGCCCTAATCTACTGCATCATTTCCACGCTCCAGAATGGCTCCTCAAGTCATGGAATTAGTATTGGGACAGTTGGAAGGATCATACTATTTCTAACATACTGTAACCTCAATTCTAGACTTGCGTGACGCTCTCAAATAATTTCTCTGTGATTTCGGTAGAATCGGCCAACACAACGAAATTACGTGGAAAATGTATCCAACTTCTCCTTACGTACTCTTTCCAAGGATCATATCCCTTCCTTTATATGTATACAGTTCAGATAATAACTATATATACATTGAATATTTTCAATTCATGTATGAGAGAATTCCTTGATGTTCGTTTAGTCATTGATGGCACTCTCACTACAGCCTGATGAAATGCGCAGAATGTATGATATCCTTGATGAAAACAGAGAGGACAAGGTAACAGTACACAAAATATATTGCTTCTTGAATGGACTGGGGATCTCTGTATCAGAACTAGACTTGAAAGGCTTTGTGATGCCTCTTTCTAAAAGCCAAGATAGTAGCCTGACATTTGATGAATTTACAGGGCTGTATAATTACATAATTGATCAAGGCCATGATGAGGATAAACTGCTTGAAGAGGCCTTCAGAGTGTACGACATAAATAAGGATGGTTATATATCTTCCATGGAGCTTCAACAGGTGCTTTGTAATATGGGATTTCCTCAACATGCTCTGCATCTCGCTAATTGTGAGAGAATGATATGTGCTTATGATAGAGATGCCAATGGTCTCTTAGATTTCTATGAGTTTAGGAATATGATGATATGCAATCACAGTAGAATAGAAGATTGTGAAGTGTAACATAATTTAATTTTAAGAAATTGCAGATAAATAAGAGAACTGCAAGGCAGCCAAATCCCAGCCAGAATTGTGATACTGAACTGTGGAAACAAAACAATAGGATTGTTCTGTTTTAATAAGATTTATTTAATTAATTAGTTTGTCTATTACAATTAAGTGAAAAATAATAAAATTCCTTTGTTCCCAAAATATAGTAACGAAAATCGAAATTAAAGTATATTATTTGAACTTTTCAAGTATATATGCTTTTTGGCATATTAAATGGCGTTGCGGTTTTATCGTTTCTCCATCCTCGGTAGTCATAGAATATTTTTTATGAGGAAAGCATTAAGGAAACAGTGTGTATCTTAACAGTTTCTTTCTAATAAATTACAGCCTGATCACTGTGTGGCATCTCTGATCCATGGAAAAGTCATTAGATGTAGGCTTATTTTATTGTGATGAATACTATCGTAGACATGAAGCACGCAGAATACACGCGTAGTGCTTGACAAAATGCCTCAGCACGTATGTAAAATGTCGTAGTATGCAGAACACACGCAAAGTGTATGACAAAATGCCTAAACATGTACACAGAATGTAGTAGTATGCAAAACACACGCAAAGTGGCTGACAAAATGCCTCAATACATAAGTAGAATGTAATAGTATGCAGAATGCACTCAAAGTGTTTGGCAAAATACCTGAACATAATCTAAAATGCCGTAATATGCAGAACACAAGTAAAGCGTTTGACAAAAGGCCTCAATCAGAAGTTGTAGCAGGGAATGCAATCACAACAGAATATGCACAAAATGGGCTTGTTGAAAAGTCCCTGGAAATTTTAAAGCAAAATCAATTGAAAGGTGTGAAGCTGAAGTTGTCAAGCTTAGCCAACATCTTTGAGTGTAATAAAATAGGAGGGAACCCAGTATGCAGATCCACCAAAACAAAATGGAAACTAGAACTCTGTCAGATAATGTAGTTTTGAATTCCTAATAAACAGGTATACGCTTATAGAAAGACTACGAATTGTTTTAAAAATAATCCCCAACAAAATGTGGTATCATGCAATGCTATAGTTATAGTGTCAGTGATTTGAATTCCAAGAGGATCCGAGGACAAGTCTGTAGATAAATGTGGTCAACTACACAATTTTACAACATTTTATAAGATTACGGATGCATATGCAGTTGATTTAAATGACAAAATCCTACAATATTGTGTATATAGTATATAGCATCTTGTTAGTATTTACCTATATCCTAAAACTTACTTGTGCAAGACAAAGTAATTGAGAAAAACGACGACCGTCAGATAGGTTCTCAGCACATTTTTTATTAAAAGGACGACTGTCAGATAGGTTCTCAGCACAAGTTTTTTTAATTAAAAGGACGACCGTCAGCTAAGTCTTTAGCACAAGCTTTTTATTAAAAAGATGACCGTCAGTTAGGTTCTTAACATTATGTTTATAAATGTTAAAACGTATCGAACATTTTTTTTATGTGGATCGAAATGTGATGGGTGTCATATTTGTATGGATTTGGATGTCATATTTGTATAGATTTAAGTGTCTAGTTGAAAAATTCAATGTCTCTATTTTTTTTTTTATATATATTCTTTTTATCTCCGATCTTTCAAGCTTTATCTTTTTTAATCTCTTCCTATCTATCCCTCCACTCCCTCTAACTCTCTTTTCACTATTATTTTTACTTTATTTATTTTATAAAACATAATCATGATTGTGATTTATAGAAGATAAAAAGTGATCACGTTATGGCTTGGTATTTATCAAGCCATAACATGATTGTATTATGATTATTTATGAATATCGTGATAGCATAATGGTTAAAATCACTAATTTGGCTTCTTTTTTGTCCCTCAATTTGATACACTCCCCTGACATGATTTTGTAAGCACATGGTTTATGTAACACGATTTGGTAGTTTTGTGCAAGTTTCTTTCTATAAAAGAGAGAACATAAGTAGTTGTCAAGGTTGGCTATCATAACTTTTGTCTTGTTGGCTAACATTTATTGAGTCCTAAGTTGTAAGTTACATCTGTGAAGAGAGGAAACATTGATTGGGATGTTTGGTTATATGATTCTCATTTGCTTGTTCACAAGGAGTCCAATCAAGGAGTTTGATATTTTATAAGCCTTGCATGGTGACTTTGCAAGTGTATTATAATCTTTGTTTAAGAAATAATGCATTGAGCATATGAGTTCTTTTGGAGACTAGTTTTTCCCTCATGAGACGTTTTTTAGGTTATATCTTGACTCACCTTGATTGTATGTTTGTCTATTATTTTGCATTGTGAATTCTAAATACTTATTTGCATATTTTTCTCTACTTATTTGCATATTATTCTCTCATAAGGTTAAGTGGAAATAGTTTACTATGGATGCAAATTTTCTTTCAATGTTCACTCTAAAAACCTCAAAAATTTGAGGTAAAGCATGGGGAACATGAAAAATTAGTAGTGTTATTTAGGAGACAACCTCGATTAGTCCTTTAGGTGGTGTATTTCAACCCCAAAATAGCATTGATCTAGAGAAGAGATGTGAGAAAAACTATGTAGCTTTATGCAAGTGGTGTGTGCAAAAATGATGATTATACAAACAAACCCTAGGAGTTAGATCTATTACAACTCATGTGTGGTTTCAATAGATTCAACAAGGAAATGGAAACTAATACAAACAAGTGTGCAAGAGAACTTTTAAAATCTAAGGGTTATTACAACAGATTATTTATGCAAATTAAATATGGCTATGTCTAAGGGGTTGAGCTTAATTGATTAAAGCTTCGATTTCTCAATGCGGAGACCCAAGTTCAAATCTCATTGGGACATCTAATATGGAATTCTAAGTTTTGACTCTTGGTCTTCCATAGTTGGCTTCTAATGTGGAGGTGGTTTCTTAATAATTGGATTTCTAAGTTGTGACTCTTGGTCTTCTATAGGTGGTTTCTAGTGTGGTTATTTTAAAGGAGATAATATTAGCCTTGATGGTTGTGCTCACAAGATCTTTTATTGGTCTCATGTTGACGCATGTATGAGCAAAATATTTGTAAATGATTAGCAATATAAAAGAAACTAAGGATGTCTATGATGAAAGAAAATGGTTTTTAATGGCTTCACAAAAAGAGAAATAAAGGAAACATTATGGAGAATAGAAAAGGAGAGGCTTCACCAGTGATAAATTTAAGAAACCCCCCTCAAAAAAAATATAAAATCTTGGTGAATCTTTCATTTTTGTAGGAAAAAATATTAATTTCTATTGGCGAATCTTTCCTTTTTAAAAAAAAAATATTAATTTCATTGGTGATTTTTTTACATCACTAAAATTTTGGTTAATCTTGAAAAAAATAAGAAAATGCATCAATTATGATGATGAATCTATCCAATCTAAAAATAATTCTCATGGAAAAATAGGGACCCGAGGGTGGAAATTATCAATGGGTTGAAGGGGTAGACTATAGTATTTACTTTCCACCATTTTTTTAAAATATAATATAATGTCTCTCATTGTATTCTACAATTTAAAATATACCCATGATCTATAATTCTCATGGGCTCAAAATTTATTTTAGATCATTGATCTAATGACCCTCATTGTACTTTGTAAGGTAAAATTTACACACAATCTATAATCCTCATAAGACCCAAACTTGTGGGGCCCATGAGCATTACAGATCATGGGCACATTTTAGCTCATGGAATACAACAAGTTCAATTAGATTATATTATAAATCAATGGTAGAAACTAAAGATTAGAAAATATGGTCCTAACGTAACTAATAATTATGATATACTATTGGTGAATCAATATATATTTCTACTATAATTTATAAAATTTAGGCAAATATGATATAATCATGCATCGAATATTGTGGCAAATTTTTTATTTAAATTTTTTTAATAAAATAAATTATTTGGCGATTTAGAGAAGACAACAATAAAATTTTGTAAAAATGTGGGGATTCAAGTCATGTTGTAGCTCAAGCTATTAGCCAATTTTGGATTCCCAAATTTCAACTATTAGCCAATTGGCAAATATTAGCCACTAAAAAAATCACTAAGCTCCACAAATATTAAGTCTTTAACTCTTAGTTTTTTTACCTTTCTTTATAAAGAATTCCTTATGGGTGGCCTATATGTCGGAGGAGAGAATGATGCTAATTTTTCTATTTTGAAATGATATGGGATAATTATGGATTGGAGGGAGAAATGGAATTTTACATGACTCTATAATATGTTTAAGGTTCATTCCTAAAAAAAATGTATTAAGGATTAGGGAAACTTATGTTCAATATGTAGTTGATGTGACTATACTAGGTGTTCACTACTATTTCTCTACAAAAACACACTAGTGACCTTTTATGGAAAAGTTCCCAAATTTTAGGGGTTGATTTGGAGAAGGTTCCAAAGGAATGGGTGCTTGCACCATCTTTCTATAATCATTATAATGGATAAAAATAGGTGAAAGTGAACCTCAAATATACTAAGAAAATGGACGCTAAATAAGTGTAGAAATGTAATGTGGACATTGTGGATATGCAATTTCCAACATTACATTTGCATGAAATGAGAGTGCCTAAAATGATATACCAACCTATTGTTGTCACATGAAGTGGAGTATTTTAGTAACATTTTCCATACATGTAAAAAAAATCTAACCTTAATCCTACTTTTTCATTTCTTATATAATTAAAGAAAGTCTACGATTTGTGTTCATTTCACTTGTGGGATATAAACTCTAACATGTTTCATATATCTTTGATTTATTTTATAGATTATTATAGAGTATGTATGTTAAGGAGGAGGAATAAATGAAGATATCAAGTTGGGTTTATAACTTTGTATGGACCCAAAATAACTTTTTTGTTTGAATATTTTTTAGATGCATATTTGTGAGTTACCATATACTTTGAGATGCATATTCATTTATGATTCGCATGCACCTTAGAAATGGGAGAAAAATATAATGTTGAAATGCACGTACTTGTGTCATTTCCTATATAGTTTTAGGCTTAGTCTAAGAGGCTGTCTTAATATGAGTGTATAGCAATTTATTGCAAAATTTTATACTAATTTTTTCTCCTTCCCTAACAAAAATTAAAAATCAATTTGTTGACTCCTATCCTTTCCTCATAACCATTATGAGCTTCACTTAGTACACATTTGTGTGATACTTTTTTTATTTCTTGGTAATTAAAGGAATTCATTTACACATAAATTAAAGATGTATTGATCATTCAATATCTCATAACATCAAGGAGCATTCAATAGGAACATCTAGTTTTGAAGCACTAGAAAGAACATTATTTGCAATAGAATTCATTACATTCTTTTTTATGTTCTTCTAATTCTCTCCAAGATCATAAAGTTCATCATTCCAAGGGATTGACTAAGGAGAACATGAACCTTGAAATTAAAACAATCTCTCTAAGGTATTTCTACACATCACTAGTCCTTTCATATCAATAGAGAATAGGAGTCATAAGAAATCAAATCATAAAATTTTATATATACTAAATAAGGAATTTTCCTAAGAGATCAAATTCACAACATGTGAGATCAACTTAGAACCACAAGACAACCCAGAAAAAATCCTAATTCTACATAGAGCTCTAAACAATTTACACATCAAGAACATTTATTTTTTTATACATAAATAACCAAATTTTGTACATCATTAAATTTATTCTTCATTATAATTTTAAAAACTTAATATTTATTTGTTTGTACATATAATTTCTCAAAATAATATTTATTTTAATTAAATAACCTAAACAACACATTTTCCATTACCAATCCCCCTAGAACTAGAATATTGTTAATGAAACCTTCTTTCAATCCTTACTATAGTGGTGAAGAAAATTCAAATTACAAATTTAGGAAATCTATACCAACCTAAAACAATCATTCATTGTCAAATGATGCATTACATCTAATTCTTGCCAATGAGACATGCAATATGTTAGTTGGTTTGAAGTAATATTGTTAGAATAGTTAATTTTCTATATTTATAACATAATGATTTTTTTAAATTACTTGACAAATTAGAGATGAAATTGTTGAACTACTTTCAATTTTTTCTTCAAAATGATGTTTAAAATTTAAAATTAAAATAGCCTAATTCAACAAAAAAAAATAGAACTTTATTGCAAATGTTAATCAAAGAGAGACAATGTCAAATAAGAATTAAAGCTCTAAATATGATGTAATTTAATTATTACATTTGAACATAAATGCATTGAATGTTACATTGATGAAAGATATTAGAATTTTCACAAAAAAATAACATTTCTTGAGTAACCTATGAAGCAAATAAATATAAAATAGATTTTAAAAATTCATTGTCCTTTATTCAATTATGTTTTTCTTATTGTTAATTTTTTAAATATTTTATGATTTCTCATGATTCTTCATTCTTATGTCTATAAAACTAATAGATGTAAATTGGCTCCACTATAATAAGAAAAAAAAAAATTAAAAATGGATACTTTATTCTCATCTTCAACATATTTTTTGTAATTATATAATAAAGAAAGATTAGCTCCAATACAATTAAAAAAAAATCAATCCATACAAAATAAATTGTATAATATAATAAACATAGAATTCCCTTACATAATGTTGGCTCATATCCCTTAAAATACAAAATAATGTCATTATGAAATGGGACAACAAATACAATCAAAAAATGGTATGAAAATAATCAGCTCTAATATCAATTTTTTTATAGTCAATCTAGCTTACATCATACTACTAAGATTGTTCACAACTATTATCCTATAAAATGATAGATAAAATAAATTTGATATTTTGAAATAAATTTGAGAAAAAATATACATTAAAAAATATAGTCAAAGTAATAAAACCTAACAAATGCATTAGTATTGTTACCTACAACAAGAACTAATAATAACAATTCAACCAAAGATATTTTGTGTGCCTTGTTGAATGTAAAATACTCTCCTTATCATCTTCTAAAATCAATTAAATTTAGGTTCCATGTTAACATCTGCTCATCATAGTGACTTGAATTTGATGGTCATTCGATTGTACTTAAGTATTTTTTCCCTAGGAAGATTTTTTGGAAAACCATCAAAATTTAAAAGAATTGTAGTTATATATCTTTAGTTAATAATATTTTTTAATATAAAACAAGTTAAAAATTGTTTGTCAAGCAAGGTTCCCCACCAAATCGAAGCTCTTTGTATATTATTGTTTGTTTTGTTTAATTATAAATATATTTTGTATAATTTAAATAATAATATTATAAATACATAAAAATTTAAATGTATAAGAATGAAATGCATCATATGTTTAATTGATGGAATACAATTGATAAGGCAACGGTATATTCCTTCCTTGTGTCATCTGCCAAAATTTAAATCCCCTCAAAGACTAATTAACAAACAATAAGACTGATATTTTCTTAAATGAATTTAATAGAATAAATATCTTTCAATCCTTTCAGTCACGCAAAATAAGTAAATAAATTCAACTATATCTGATTGTGGTAGCGTCAAGTCTTTATTGACTAAGCATGTGAGGACGACATACACATACACAATAACCAACTCTGCCGTAACTTGTGCCCTCAATTAACTTCTCTGTGATTTCGGTACAATCGGCCAACACAACCAAGTAACGTGGAAAATTGTATACTATACTTTATTCCTTTATATACGTACAGTTTAGGTAATAATTGTATATACATTGAATATATTCAATTCATGTATGAGAAAAATCGTTTATTGATGGCACTCTCACTACAGCCTGATGAAATGCGCAGAATGTATGAAATCCTTGATGAAAACAGAGACGGCAAGGTAACAGTAGACAAAATAAATTGCTTCTTAAATAGACTGGGGATCTCTGTATCAGAACTAGACTTGAAAGGCTTTGTTATGCCTCTTTCTAAAAGCCAAGATAGTAGCCTCACATTTGATGAATTTACAGGGCTGTATAATTATATAATTGATCAAAGGCATGATGAGGACAAACTGCTTGAAGAGGCCTTCAGAGTGTATGACATAAATAAGGATGGCTATATATCTTCCATGGAGCTTCAACAGGTGCTGTGTAATATGGGATTTCCTCAGCATGCTCTGCATCTCGCTAATTGTGAGAGAATGATTTGTGCTTATGATACAGATGCCAATGGTTTCTTAGATTTCTATGAGTTTAGGAATATGATGATATGCAATCACAGATGAATAAAAGATTGTGAACTGTAACATAATTTAACTTTTAAAAATTTAAGATAAATAAAAGCTGCAAGGTAGCCAAATCCAAGCCAGAATTTGTGATACTGAACTGTGTAAACAAAACAATTGTGGAGCAGGATTGTTCTGTTTTAACAAGATTTATTTAATTAATTAATTTTTCTGTTATTATTATGTCAAAAATAATAAAATTCCTCTGTTTCCAAAATATTATAACGAAAATCGAAATCAAAGTATATTATTCAAACTTTTTAAGTATATATGTTTTTTTAACATATTAAATACCGTTGCGGGTTTTTCGTTTCTGCATGCTAGGTAGTCATAGAATAATTTTTAAGAGAAAAGCGTGAAGGAAACAGTCTGTATCTTAAAATTTTATTTTTAATAAATTAGAGCCTGATCGCTGTGTAGCATCTCTGATCCATGGAAAAGACATTAGGTGTGGGCTTATCTTATTGTGATGAGCATCCTTGTAGACATGAAGCGCACAGAATGCACACGAAATGTTTGACAAAATGCCTCAGCGTGTATGAAAAAGAGTCGTAGTATGCAGAATGCACGCAAAGTGTTTGACAAAATGCCTCAACGAGAAGTTGTATCAGGGAATGCAATCGTAGCTGAATATGCACAAAATAGGATTGTTGAAAAGTTCCACGAAATCAAATGCAATTGAAAGGTGTGAAGATGAACTCAACAACCTTAGCCAACATCTTTGAGTGTACTAAAATGGGAGGGAACCGAGTATGAAAATCCACCAAAACAAAATGGAAACTAGAACTGTGTCATATGTAGTTTTGACAGTCCTAATAAACAGGTATACGCTTATAGATAGAATACGAATTGTTTTAAAAAATAACCCCCAACAAAATATGGTATCAAGAAATGCTATGATGATAGCGTCAGTGATTAGATCCCAAGAGGATCAGAGGACAAGTCTGTAGATAAATGTGGTCAGCTACACAATTTCTAGAACATGTATAAGAAATTGTGGAAATATATGCACATTCAATAAAAGCGGAAGACAACGTAATGCAATTTTATGAAATGATAAGAAGCTCGTAGAATATTTTGTGTATAGGATCTTGCTAGTATATGTAAATAGATGTTAAAAACATATCGAACACTTTTCATATAGATGGAAGTATGAATGGGCTCGTATTTGTATGGAACCAAAGTGTCAGACTTGTATGGTTAAAAAATTCATGTGCCTGTGTGTTAGACCGAGAAATGCGAGTAAGCAATGGCGTGCGAAGGTGTGCAAAGTTGCATGCACAAAAAATAGTTTTGTGTAGAAATGTAGAGAATGCTTGAATTTGATGCGTCACGTGGAGTAGAGACCAGCACACAAATTGAGTGCACAAGGGTGAATACAACTATGTGTGCAACTAAAGCAATGGTCTGCATTGTCAAGGTAGAAAGTTCTTGCAAGCTGTACAATTTGGCTTGGTCAACATATTTACCCACTCTTTATTATGTGGAAGTCATCGATTATCTAAACGAGTATTAGTTGTAGTTATTTTAATGATGGTATCCATTAACGTGAGCAAGGTGTAGGTTTGACGAATGTTGCTATTGTCCCAACTTTAGAATTGGACGGAAATATGGTTTGAGTAGTTATGTACTAAAATTAAGGTGCAAACCCAAGTATTGTGTTTAACGAAGAAGAAAGGCATTCTCACTAGTTACATAAGGATCATAGTGAAGAGGTTTGTTCTTGTTGTGTGAAATGTGGAAATGTTATGTTTGAAGATGAAGTCATATTTTGTCGGGTAAGTGCAGAAAGATGGGTCATAATTTTGTTGTCAAGTTTTTAAAAAAAGTTTTGAAAGTTCATAACGCAAGCATGTTATAATGTGCTCACGTTATAGCTTGGTGTGTCGACCCTGAGGCTCAACCACAATGAGCCCATAACGCGAGCGCATTATGATCTATTAAAAGCAAAAAATGTGCATTATGATCTATTAAAAGCAAAAAAAAATCGAATTCATTGTTGTTTGTGACTGTGTTTTTTTCTTGTTTGCGGCAAAAACCCTAGTATTACATGCTCGCGTTCTAGGAGGAGGTAATTTGCAAAGTTCTTCATCAACAGTTATTGTTTCATCATCAGGATGTCGCCACGTCGACGAGGAGGTCTGAGAGGTAAGGATTGTTTTTATTTTATTTTGAATTTGTTAATTTTAGGTTATTTTTTATATTTTTTTTTGAATTTGTAGGAGATGTTAATCAACCTGCAAACCCTCCTCAAAATCCTAAACAAACACAACAAAAACAAGAGGAAAAAAATCCTCAACAAGCACATCAAGAAGAACAACAACAAAATCCTCAAGTTAATCAACCACAACCTCAATCTCCTCCACCAATCCCTCAACATCCTCTTGGCACTCATCAAAACTTAATGAGTGAAATTGAGAACAATAAAAAACAACCTGAGGATTTAATCAGGAGGTTGAACAATCCAAACGGTTCAATCGCCAAAAGAATGACCCTGGCAGCTTCATTGAAAGAAATGTTAAAACATGTAGATTCAATTAGTAAACAATTAATTGGTTGGCAGGATAGGAGGCAGGTGACCAGGGCTTATTACGAAGATAAATTATCATATAAAGCAGTAAAAGATTTAAAAATTACAAAAGGTGATTTGTGCTCATTACTCACTAACCCACGCACAAATGCAAATCTTAGCTTCAATGCGAAGATGTTTCCTATTCATTGTTGCCACCACCAATAGATTAGGAACTTTTTTTGGGATAGGTGGTATATGGTTTGTTATTTCCCACCATGCAACAATTGTGAAGTCCCACAGTATTTCCTTAGGAAACTATATTGTCAGTTCATCTTATATAAAATCCTAAATTATTTTGATATGAGGGACTTCCAAGGGAGAGGTGGGGGGTCAGCACAAGATAGACCTGGTGCATAGCTGGATCCTACACGGCAAGGGAGACGACCTCTCGCTAGGCCGCCTCATGAGCACATCATTATCCCTTTTGTCGCAAAGGAGAGTGTCAACATAAAGAGTTTGCAGGCCATCAACTCTTTGACCCAGAGTGTCATCTGTGATGCCATCCCAACTCTACAATGCCATCCAAGGGAGTCTTCGAGTGGTGGGCTTCGATCCCATTTGTGTCAATCTTGTGAGGCGACTTGTTCATATGACCTCACCGACACTCAGGAGGCTACTACGTAGGATTCATCTGCAACTATGGAGAGGGAAAGGGCCACTAACATTTTGCATGAGGCCTATGGAATTAATACTTAGGTAAAAGTTAGCATGTTCATTGAATTTAATTTATTAAATTTCGATTTTGAAATATAAGATTAACTAATTTAGTTTTATGATTTTAATAAAATTGTAGAGTCACAGTGTTGATACTGGATACAATGGCCCTACAACCTTTTTATTTCTCCATTGCACCTACCGTTGAGGTATGTAACTAGTAAACAAATAAATTTATTACATGTTAATATAGCATTGTTTTATGAATGGTATTTTAATATATGATTTTGGATGTTGAATAGGCTAATATTGGAGGTTTCGAAGGAACACCTCCTAGTGCTAGTGGATTTAGTCAATCCTTCACGCAGGTAATAGAATAAAGAGTTTAACTAATGAATTGTACTTAATAGATTTGTGTACATAGTTTATATTCATATTGTTGATTACATTGCATTGCACATCTTTTAAACTCAAATCATTACTTCACATTCCATAACTAATAACTAAATGTTGATAGATGAAAAAAAATCAACTACAATATAGTTGTTTAGAAAGTCAACATAAGGAGTGATGCAATTACTTCACATAGTATAAGTAATAAGTAGGAGCAGCTTCCAATTGCATTTGCTTGTCATGGCATTCCATGAGACCACTTTTTATTGAGGCATCTTTTCAAACAGTTCATTGCCTTGTCTATGCTATGGATGCTTGGAAGGAATATATGAAAGAATAATAGTAAGCAATAACATAGACAAGGTAGTGAGTTGTTTGAAAAAATGCCTCAAAAAAATGCGGTCTCATGGTGATGTCCATCACCATGAGACCCAATTTCTTTGAGGCACTTTTTCAAACAGCTCACCGTCTTTTCTATGCTACCACATGTTCCATACATGTCTACCAAAGCATTTTATCAAACAATTCATTTCCTCACTGCTATGGCTAAAATCTTAAAAAAGGTGCTTTCCAAAAAACTATGGATGCTTGGAAAAAATCTATCAAAACATAATAGTAAGCAATAGCATAGAAAAGGAAGTGAGTAGTTCAAAAAAATGCTTCAAAGAAATGCGGTCTCATGGTAATGGAAACCATGAGACCACATTTCTTCAAGGAATTTCTTCAAAGAGCTAACCACCTTTTCTATGACACCACATTTTCCATACATGTGTACCAAAGCATTTTATCAAACTACTCACTTTCTTGTTGCTATGGCTAAAAGCCTAAAATAGGTGCTTTCCAATAAACTATAGATGGTTGGAAAAAATTCTATCAAAGCATAATAGTTTAAGCAATAATACCATAAAGAACGCAATGAACTATTTGAAAAAATTCATGAAAGAAATGTGGTCTTATGGTGATGGAATTCCATGACGTGCATTTGTTTGTAATGGCATTCCATCAGGTCATGAGACCCCATTTCTTTTAGGTATTTTTTCAAACAGTTCGCTGCCTTCTCTATGCCACCACAGTTATTGTACATGTCTATGAAAGCGTTTTATCAAACGGTTCACTAGCTTTCTGCTATGGGTAAAAGCCTAAAAACACGTGCTTTCAAACAAGATATGGATAGGGAAAATAGTAAGCATGATAGTCATAAATATATAGTTTAATAAGTACTCAAAATTTTGTTCATTATCTCATACATTATAAGTAATGACATGAATTGCTATTGTAGTTTTCGTGATTGAATAACTTGTTGTTTTAATTTTAGTTGTCGCAAGTGGAAACATCTCTGAATATTCAGAGGGCAATGGAGATCGGTGTTTCATCTGCTATAGAATCTTCTATGGCTCTAACAGGGGAGGTATGAGGTAAATTAGTGAATCTAAATTTACATTTGTTGTTATAGATGTTAGTTAGTGAAAAATCAAACCATTATTGATTCGTACTTTAATTTCTATTTGGATGGTTTTTATAGGGCTTCAACACGCCTCAGCATGGGCATATAAATATTTCCCTCGTGGAGAGTGATCATCAGATGGTGCTAAGTGATTATTTTGTTAAATATATTATTTTTTAAATATAATTTCTATATATTAATGTCTTTACTTCTTATTGTAACAGATAAGACTTGACCAAGAACTAAACCCTAGGAGGAGCACCAAGAGCACTCCTTGACCACAGCATAAATGAGTGACAGATGTATCACCATCTGATCGACAAGCAAAAGGAAAGAGTTTATTTCGAGGGGATGGAGAGTGATGACTTATGATTCCAAAGCCCTTTGTTGTATGCCTATATGGCATTTTTGTACATATTTTTTATTGGATATATTTGACATTGTATGCCTATATGGCATTCTTGTAAGCCTATATGGCTATTTTGTACCTATATTTTATACTTTTATCGACATATATTGATGTATGCCTACATGGATATTTGGTTAATACAAATATTTTTTATCGATGGTGTCCATATTTGCATTATAAATCCATGGTTCAATATATATGAGTTACGCGTATTCAAGTGTATACTTTACAACTTACGTGTATACTTTGTGACTTACGTGTATTTCAATTTATACTTTGCAACTTACATGTTTTCATGTGTATACCTTGTATTCATGCATATACTTTGTATTAATTTGTGTATACTATGTATTCATGTCTATACTTCAGGGCTTACGTGTTTTTGAGTACTTATGCAACCCTTATTCACATGTACAAGCTTGACTTATTCACATGTATACTTACTAGCAATTGCACCTAGGTGTGCAATGGGTACGCCGAAGAGGTGTGAAAGGTCAATTAGGGATAATTTTGGTCTATTGATAGAAAGATAGAGAGAGGGAGAGGGAGAGATAAAGATAGAAACAGATGGGAGATAGAGAAGAAGAGAGGGAGAGGGAGAGGGAGAGATAAATACTGGTATAGATGATGAGATAGAGAGAGGGTGACATAGAGAGTAGGAAATATGGAAGGAGAGATGTAGCAAATAAAAGAGAGAGGGAATAATAGAGATAGAGGAACATATAGAGAGATAGAGATGGACAGGGAGAGAGTGGCAAGAGATAGGGAGATAGAGGTAGAGAGATGGATAGAAAGAGTGAGAGAAGCGAGAGGGAGCTAGAGAGAACAGGAGAGATGAAGTGAATGAGAGAGGTAGAGATGGGGAGATATAAATAGAGGGGGCATGAGTGAGAGAAAGAGAGCATGACAAAGAAAAGTAATAGAGGAAGAGGAAGATATATAGATAGGGTTAAAGATAGAGAGATAGAGATAGGGAGAGAGAAATATGGAGTGTGTATATGAGTGAGAGAGATATATGAAGAAAGTGATAAAGAGGGAGATAAGATATATATAGAGAGAGAGAGGGGGGGAGGGAGGGAGAGAAATAGAGATAGGAGAGAGTAGAGAGATATAGAAAGAGGGGGTGATAGTGAGAGGAGAGAGGGGGAGAGATGAGGATAGAAAGAGGTAGAGATATGGATGGAAATGAAACAAAGATAAATATAACTTAGGAAAGATAGAGGGGATGTGTATGCAAGAGATAAATATATAGAGAGATAGAGAAGAACCCTCAAAATTCAAACAACTGCTTTGTCTTCCTGTCATTCTTGCATTTCCTTATTTTTTTGGGTTATAGGCAGATTATAGTTTTCCTACCCATGTTTTCATGTGGTCTGGGTTATAGGAAAATTATAGTTTTCCTTTCTTTTCTCCCCACTTTCTTTTCTGTTCACTTGCTCTTCCCTTAGACTTCCATATCTTTCAGTATTTTGGTATATTTTTTTGCATTCAATTCTTGTAATTTTTCCATCTTTTGTTTGAAGTAATGATCTTGTGACAGTTGGTTTTGTTGATCAATTCAAAGGGCTTCCCGTTTCACTATTCTATTCTTTATAACCAGATCTTCCATCAGTTTATCACTGGTTTCAAATAGAGATCTGAGTAACTGCCTCTCCCCTATTGCTGAATCGAGCTTATCATAAGTGGAAACTCATTTATAAGCATTAGCCCACATGCCCAACTTGTTTTGAAGCTCCTGGACTCGTTGTTTCAATGAACCGTTAACCTCCTCCATGCTTGCTGACGTAGATCTAAGTGAGTTCCTCTCTTTCTCTATTGAATCAAGTCTATGTTATAATTTATAATTTCAACTTCAGAGCTTCATTTTCAATTGTCATTTCTTCATATTTCTTGCTCAAATGTGTTCGTTCATCAGTAATTTTGAGCAAAAGGTATGGAGATGTTTGAATTAATCTAACCCATTCACATCACATCACCACATCCCATCGAACCTGGCAAGTAAGCATCAAATCAAGGAAACACGACTACATCCGACGGAAATAGATGAAGCAAACCAATTTTATGTTGTACAGGCATTGTGTTTGTACGCTATCTTCTGCAGGCTACAATAATTGTATTCCACCATACATTGTCTCCTCCATAATTAATATATCGTATAATAAAGTTTGATAATAAGACACACGAAGGTGGGTAACTGGTGTCTGGAAAACAAATTTGTTATTTAAAATGTTTTTATCGTAATTGCAAACATAAGTCGTTTGGGGTGGCGCACATCAGATTCCCATTTCCCATGTATTCCAAATTATATACATATTTCAAACTTGAAACACTTGCAACGTTATTATCATGAATCTAATTTGGGAAGATGAAGCCACTAGTAAGTAAGTAGATATGTAAATCCCGTGGAATTTGGCGGAGACAGAAACGATGTTTAGAACTTAATCCTTGCTGCCTAATTTGTTTTCCTAGTGGCATTCTATTAAGATTACAAAATTTCTCTTTGCAGTTGCCTGGCAGAAGTAGACTCTATTGAACCAACTGATCTGACTTATCTAGCATTGGTAGATTGAGCAACACCACCTATTGATTTAGTTAATCCAGTGCCAATTATGTCTAAACTAGTAACTGAGCAAGATCAAAACCCATAGTGACTTATGGATTCACCAACAATAGCCATCTCTTCTAGGATGGATTAAGTAGCAGGAGTCAAGACAATTGCAAGAGAAGAATCGAAGCCAGCATCTTAACCGAGTCTAGATCCATACCTAACATCAATCATGGAGACAAAGCAGTCTTCTAAATCTCCCATATTCTACACAGCTTAGTGTATCATTATAATCTCCCAATTGCACCTTAAAAAAATCACATTCAATGCACAATCCTTCACCGTCAAGTCAATGACCCAAATATTTCCTTCACCATCCAAGTCAGTGAAATATTTCCTTCACCGTCCAAGTAAGTGACCCAAATCTTCATTCTGCGATGATTTTTTTTCCCCCGCTTATGGGCTACCATGTCTTCTAAACGACTTCACCCCTAATATGGTGTCCAACCTATGCTATGGTTCAGGAACATCTGGTGTCACCTCCTCCAATCTAATGTATCCTCTATTTTGAGATGTTGTGTAACGTTCTAGAGGTTGAGCAATTCAAACTTCGCAATCTTACTACCTATCACATACGCACCCTATGTGTTTATTTTTTTTTCAATTTAATCCACTTTGAATGCCAAAATCACTTCAAAAGGTTAACATATCCTTCCCTTGGTGCGAACAAGAGAGGTTTCTGTATATTTGGTCCTTTATCCACGACCTCCCTGTCTCCCTTTTGCTCGCAGGCGACTTTGCAACTTGACCTGATTCTGTCAGGCGACGAACGTGACATGCCCACTTCTAACCAATCCCGACGGTACCAAATTTTTAATAGATCAGATCGTTCTGATCGTTGGCGAGCCTTCTCCATCATTACACATCATAGATTTCCAAAATCAGCTTCGTGCACTTCAAATAGGATACGCCTTCGACGTAAATTAATTGGTTAGCCTTTGCATTGATCATTAATGTCCTTCATGATTTGTCTTGAATATTAATTGATTGATACTAAACAACTTTATTAGTCGATGCTAAACAACTTCAATATTTCTAGGAATACTACTAGAGTTACAAATTCCAAAATTGCACAAATTGAAAAGAAAAAATTAACTATAAATAAATGCACTAATTATTAACTTGATAATTGATTAAGAATGAGTATAAAATATATCAAGAGATGAGCCTTCTAGAATGGCAACTACCAACTAGAAAATGGGTATGTGCAGGATCATGGGGGTCCAAACTAGGTCTCTAAGTGGCGATGAAAACTCAGAAAATCAGAGTTAGACAACTTGACATAAAAATTTGAATAGGTTATTAACATAATTTGAAAAATATTTAAGAACAAAAGTTGTAATAAATTGAATGTGGTTTCTAGGCTGCTATTCTTTTTTTGGAAAAAAATAAATTTGTTTTGAGAAAGTTTGAAATTTCATTGTAGTGGTATTAAATTTTTAGGAAAAAGATAAGAAGCACTGAGAGCGAGAAAGATACAGACTTGAGAGAGAGAGAGAGACCTGAGAGGGAGAGAGAGAGAGAGAGAGAGAGGGAGACTTGATCTAGGGAGAGAGAGACTTGAGAGGGAGAGAGGGAGGGAGAGACGAAGCTCTAAGAGACTTGAGAGAGAGAGGGGAGAGAGACCAGAGAGTGAGAGGGAGAGACAGATAGAGAGTTGAGACAGACATAGGGAGGTAGAGACAAAGAGAGAGAGGGAGAGTTGAGAGGAAGAGTGTTTTCCCGTGTTGGGACCATCTAGAATAAGAAGTGATACAACCATCAAACAAAACCATTACAACTCAATTCAACATTCATGTCATTAAAACCTTCAAGTTTAATAACATGTCATTAGATAATTCATGTAAGAAGTATAAAATGATCACAAATAAAAATCACTATCTTCGAAATCATGATACATAAACAAGAATATTATTTACACCAAAGGGGTTTGATGCAAATTTCAACCAAAATCCTTAGAATACATCAAGATACATGTTAATTATATTGTTCATGTTAAATAGATATACAATAATTATGATCAACAAATAAGACATCAATCAGTTGACCATGATGCATGAATAAGTTCACTATATATGCACACTATATATGAACAAACACTAAATTAATAGATGATTTAATATTTATTACTAAATTTTTGTATCATCATTATACTATTATATTCATAAATTCAACACTAAAAATATCCTCCAACCCAATTGTTTATAAAATATCCATAAAACAAAATTATATATAAAATATCCATCCGAGATCAATTCTTTTATAAAAATAAGATCATTATAGTCTTAAGAAAGTTTTGCGACTCTCAGTTGCATATCTTCACTTCTTTGTGTTTTCCTCTTTAGATTGAGACTGTCTCCTTTCCTCTAGTCATCGTTGATGCTCGTCTAAGTCCACTTCCATGGACCTAACTGCATCAACAACAATTTGCATTTTTAATGCAAAACGCCTCAATAATGGGTGAACACATTCTTCATTTTGAATGGAATTAACTTGATCTTGAATGGTTCTAACATTCACATCGACTTGTTCTCGAAAGCGAGCACCATCAAATGCAGGCGGTGGTGGGGGGTTACGAGGTGGAGTGGGGGTGGAGCTAGAGGGTGTCGATCCATGACTTGTTCTCTATACTGTTGCTCCTTGCTTCCCCTGTTGACGTTTATTCTAGATTTTCCATCATATGGACACCCAAACTCTCCTTTTGAATGGTAGGAGCACAAGAAGCCTCAACCATAACCTCACGTGGGAATTCCCTTGGTACATGATCACACTGCTACAAATGACCTAGATCTACTGTAAATAATTTGTACCGGATATGTTTACTTCATGTTGGATCTCCTGAAAGGATGGAAAGTGGTCTCTAGGAGTGGAATGAAAGAAGTTTGGTTCCACTCTTTTGTCCACATCACTCGAGCATGAATGGTTAGGCTCCCAATCCATATTGTCAAAGTTACATACGTCTTTTGATTCTTCTTTCTTTATTTGTTGTTGATATGAACTTGTAGTTACCAAATTATCATTATCCTCATCAGGTATACCCATAAATTGTGTGAAAGAGAGCTTGTCTTGTATATTTTGAGGAAGAGAGTGATACTTATGGTAGTTGCTCATAATTGCATCTTGTGTTTCCATAGCATGAAGCCTTCTCCTTGTACTTGTATTTGGAGAAGAAACCTTAGATTTCCCAAATTTCCTTGAAGGTACTTTTTCCTTCGTTGGTGAGGTAGGAAGGAAAGTAGGTATCAATCTCCCATTCCTAATTCTAGCCATTGAACTACCTTATAATCAAAACAAACTGAATTTCCCCATAGGCTAGCGGGTTTTAGGTTCTAATACCATTGAAAGATCCCCAACCCCAATCTGATCCAATTTACTAATTTTTGTCTTTTTCCAAATCTTTGACCAGCGAATAGGAATGTTTGTTTTTATTTTGTTTATGAATACGTTTGATTTCCAATGATTGATTTTGGGGTTTTCCAATTAATTGAACGCAATAGATGGATTTTCAACTCAAGAGTGCAAGCATATGTATGACTGAAATAGATTATTGAATTCTAATTTTTTTCAACAATGCATAAAATTGTAAAACTAAAGATTTAGGAAAACCATTCATCAATTAGTCATACCCGGAGTCCAATGCTATCTTGCACATGAATTTTATTGATGGAATTCCATAGAAGTACAAAATTATAAATCAGATCGGGCTCTCCAATACGCTATCCAAACCCTAGCAGCATCACAAGATGGTACGACTGCCCTTGGTGATAGCCCAGTTGCCCCTTAGGATTGTACGACTAGCCCAAACAATCTCTAAAATTAATAAATCTGACCTCTACAACCCTAGCTACTTGTTTCCAGTAAATTCTCTAAAACTCTAACTAAAATCTTCCTTCAGTAATGCAAAAATAGTACAGCCAACAAGTAGAATGCAAATATGTGATAGTATTGGCATGGTTGAGACTCGATCTATCAATGGATGCACCTGATCTAAAGAAATATGTTGATATAACATTGTTGCATACTCGGGTTTGAAAATTAAACACTTGAAACTCCTCCAATGAAGCCCAAACGAAGACCCAAGGTAGGTCCTCCTCAAAGGTGAACTGGGTTCTCATCCAATTCATGATAGCCCTTGGGAGTTTTCGTTCCCATAAGACTGAAACCAAGTTGAAACCCTTCTCTAGAGCTCAAACCTGCAAGTGTTGATATGAAAAATGACAAATGAATGCCAAAATAGAAGCCCAAAATTCACTTTATAACCTCCCATGAGCTTTTTTATAAAAGATAATAAAATATTCCTCCTCAAGGGTCTTTTCCTCATCAAAATAAAAGGCCAGTTTTTAAAAATAACTTTGTTTCACTAGGATGGGGGCATTTTTCACTATTCACTTTATAATTCGTTGTTACTATTCACTTTTACTATTTCATTAAAGAAAACTTTAATATTTTCAATTTATCCATGGATTCAACAACTGAACTCCAAACTGGAAGGATCGTAAAGCTCCTGGCTAGGCTTCGCATCCCTTGGTTGGGTCCCTTAACCATACTGCTGACCTACGAGAACCCTAATAGTAGGCCAACCTCGGCTAATCTGAGTTGCCTAAGGAAGGGACATTACAGAGAGTCTACAATTTGTGTTCATTTCACTTGTGCAATAGAAACTCTAACATGTTTCATATCTTTGAATTTTTTTTATAGATTATTATAGAGTATGTATGCTAAGGAGGTGGAATAAATGAAGATATCAAGTTAGGTCCATTACTTTGTATGGATCCCAAATAAAGAAAAAATTGTTTGAATATTTACTTTAGATGCATATTTGTGAGTGGCCATATACTTTGAGATGCATATTCATTTATGATTCACATGCAGGTCTTAAAAGTGGGATAAAATTATAATGTTGAAATGCACATACTCGTAGCATTTCATATATAGTTTTAGGATTAATTTGAGATGGTGGCTTAAAATGATTGTATAGAAATTTATGGTAAAATTTTGTAATAATTTTTGCTCCTTCCCTAAAAGGTTCAAAATATCAACTTGTTGACTCCTATACTTTCCTCATAACCATTAGGATTTTAACTTAGTACACATTTGTGTGATAACTTTTTTATTTCTTGGTAAAATTAAAGGCATTCACTTACACATAAGTTAAAGATGTATTGATTATTCAATTTCTCATAACATCAAGGAACATTCAATAGGAACGACTAGTTTTGAAGCACTGGAAATAATCTTACTTGTAGTAGAATTCATACATGATTGTTTATTTTCTACTAATTCTCTCCAAGACAATAAAGTTCATCATTCCAAGGGATTGACTAAGGATAAAATGAACCTTGACAATTCAATAATCTCTCTAAGGTATTTCTACACATCACTAGTCCTTTCATATCAATAGAGAATAAGAGTCATAACAAATTGAATCATAAAATTTAATACTATACTAAATAAGTAATTTTCCTAAGAGATCAAATCCACAACATGTGAGATCAACTTAGAACCACAAAACAACCCACAAAAAAATCCCAATTCTACATAGATCTCTAAATAATTTACACATCAAGAACATTTAGTTTTATACATAAATAACCAAATTCTATACATCATTAAATTTATTCTTCATTATAATTTTAAAAACTTAATATATTTATTTTTTTACATAGAATTTTCCAAAATAACATTATTATTCTAATATTTATTTTAATTAAATGACCTAAACAACACATTTTTCATTATCAATCCCGCTAACTAGAATATTGGTAATAGGACCTTCATTCAATCCTTATCATAGTGATGAAGAAAATTAAAATTATAAATTTAGGAAATCTATACCAACATGAAACAATCATTCATTCTCAAGTGACACATTATATCTAATTCTTGCCAATGAGACATGCAATATGTTAGTTGGTTTGAAGTAATATTGTTGGAATAATTAATTTTCCAATAGTAATAGCATAATGATTTTTTATCTATAAAACTAATAGATATAAATTGGCTCCATTATAATAAGAAAGAAAATAATTTAAAAATGGATACTTTATTCTCATCCTCAACATAATTTTTGTAATTATATAATAAAGAAAGATTGGCTCCAATACAATTAAAAAACAATTCAATCCATACAAAATAACTTGTCTAATATAATAAACATAAAATTCCCTTACATAATGTTGGCTCATAGCTCTTAAAATACAAAATAATGTCATTATGAAATGGGACAACAAATACAATCAAAAAATGATATGAAAATAATTGGCTCTAGTATCAATTATTGTATAGTCAATCTAGCTTATATCATATTATTAAGATTGTTCACAACTATTATCCTATAGAATGATAGATAAAATAAATTTGATATTTTGAAATAAATTTTAAAAAATATATACATTAAAAAATCTAGTCAAAGTAATAAAACCTAACAAATGCATTAGTATTGTTACCTACAACAAGAACTAATAATAACAATTCAACCAAAGATATTTTGTGTGCCTTGTTGAATGTAAAATACTCTCCTTATCATCTTCTAAAATCAATTAAAGTTAGGTTCCATGTTAACGTCTACCCATCATAGTGACTTGGATTTGATGGTCATTCGGTTGTACTCAAGTATTTTTTCCTTAGGAAGATTTTTGGCAAACCATCAAAATTTAAAAAGATTGTAGTTGTATATTTTTCATTAATAATATTTTTTAATATAAAACAAGTTAAAAATTGTTTGTCAAGCAAGGTTCCCCATAAATGTTTTTGATTTGGAGCGATGAATCGATGAGGCCGATGAGGCCACAAACGGGAGACCTCATCAACAATATAAATGTTATTGATCTGGAACTATGAAGCATGTGAGGATGACATACACAAATTCCACAATCACGACAACCCACTCTTGCGTAACTTGTGCCCTCAATTAACTTCTCTGCGATTTCGGTAGAATCGGCCAACACACCGAAGCTATTGAGTGTTGAAGCCCAATCGACAAATGTTTTCCCTCCAATTGTTGACTCTTTAGCTTCTTCTTTAGATATAGAATACGCCATTTATATATGCTGCTCATTCATTGTAAAAGTGTTGTTGATATAAATATATTATCTCTACTCTTAGTGTGGACATAGCCATTAATGGTGAACCACGATAAAATCTGTGTCATCTCATTGTTAATTTTTTCAATCTGTGTTTATACTCTGATTTGCATTTTAGTTTGCTCTCCATTCAAATTTACAATTGGTATCAAAGTTGTACGGTGATGGTATAGCTGATTGGGAATTCGGTGTTGAATTTCTGGAATTATGGAGGAAGCAAAGATAGAGAAATTCTCAGGTCAGAATTTCAGTCTGTGGAAGGTGCAAATGGAGTCATTGTTGATAAAGCAAGACCTCTCACTCGCGCTTGAAGGGAAAGCAAATAAGCCAAGTTCGATGGCAGATGAAGAGTGGGCGAAGCTGGACAGGAAGGCAAAAGCTACCATTTTCCTCTCGCTGTCTAGTAATGTTTTGTTTAATGTTTCAACAGAAAAGACTTCAAAGGAATTATGGGATAAACTTTCCTCGATGTATGAGATGGCTTCAGCGTCTAATAAGGTTTTTATTATGAAAAGATTGTATAACCTGAAAATGAAAGAAGGTGGAATTGTGTCCAACCACCTTAATGAATTTAACACATTGGCTACTCAATTAGTTTCAGTAGGCATTAGCTTGGATGACGAAATTAAGGCAATCTTATTGCTATGTTCATTGCCTAATAGCTGGGAAGGAGTTGTAATGGTTGTGAGCACTTCAGTTGTAGCCAAAAATAAATTGAAGTTTGATGACATAGCAGCTACAATTCTCAGCGAAGATATGCGAAGAAAGAACCAAGAAATTTCTTCCGGTGAAGCCCTAACTGTTGTTAGTAGAGGAAGACCTCGACATAAAGGCAAAGACAATAACAGGAGAAGATCAAAATCTGCGAAAAGGTCTAACTCCAGAGGTAGAATTGGCGACTGCTGGTTTTGTGGTAAGGTTGGTCACACTAAAAAGGATTGTTATTCTTATAAAAAGGCACAAGAGAAAGTTAAAAACAGCGAGGCTAATGTTGTCTATGAACATGATGACAGTGTTTTGGTTTTGTCCGTAAGTGAAATCACTTCAGATTTGTGGGTTTTAGATTCGGGTGCATCTTTCCATGCCACCTCTTGTACGGATGCTTTTTCTAATTATCAAGAAGGACAGTTCGGGAATGTTTACTTGGGAGATAACAAATCTTTGGAGATCATTGGTAAAGGTGATGTTCTCTTACAATCCAAGAACGGAAGCCCATGGCTTTTGCAAGATGTTCGACGTATTCCAAAATTAAAGAAGAATCTGATTTCTATAAGCCAACTTTTTTCACAAGGCTGCTATACTTCTTTCCTTCCAGATTCATGGAAAGTTGCTAAGAATGCCGTACAGATTGCTAAAGGAGATAGAGTGGGTAGCTTATATGTTTTTGAGAATGACTCTCAAGTGGGAGCTGCTATGGCACTAACGGACAGCGAGACCGTTCTTTGGCACCAACGTCTTGGACATATGAGTAGGAAAGGCCTTGAAGTGATGGTCAAAAGAGATCAATTACCTGGTTTGAAATCAGTAGATTTGGAATTTTGTGAACATTGTCTTTATGGCAAACAGAAGAGGGTCAGCTTCTTGAGGATGGGATGTGCAAAGCATACTTCACCTTTGGAGCTTTTCTATTCGGATGTCTTTGGACCGATTGAGGTAACCTCTCTTGGAGGGGCCAACTATTTTGTAACTTTCCTTGATGACTGCACTAGGAAGGTTTGGATTTTTATGCTTAATAGGAAATCTGAAGTCTTTAGTAAATTCAAAAATTTTAAAGCTTTAGTTGAAAATCAGAGTGGGCATAACATCAAATGTTTGCAAACAGATAACGGTGGTGAATTTTTCTCACTGGAGTTTGATAATTTTTGTGTTGACAATGGTATTTGTTGAATCAAAGTTGTTCCTTTTACACCTCAAGAAAATGGGGCTGCAGAAAGGTTAAATAGAACGATTTTGGAAAGAGCACGATGTATGCTTTCCAATGCTAGATTGGGTAAGGAGTTCTGGAGTGAAGCTTGCAGTACGGTAGTTTATTTAATTAATCAGAGCCCTTCATCCCGATTAGATTTTGGTATTCCAGAGGAGGAGTGGCTCGGAAAGCGAATCTCTTATTCACATCTTCGGGTATTTGGATGTGAAGCGTTTGCTCTTGTTCCCAAGGAGAAACGATCCAAATTGGATCCCAAATCACGAAAGTGTTTTTTTGTTGGGTATGGAGAAGATCAATAAGGATTCAGGCTGTGGGATCCTGTTGCCAATAAAATTATTCGCAGCAAGGATGTAGTTTTCAATGAGCGTATTTTTCCAGCTCTGCAAACACAGGCAGTAGTCACGAAGGAATATGTGCCCTTCTCAGCATTTGAAAACATTCACGCAAATGGATCACCTGGAGGTAATTTGTAGAATGGTAGACTAGATGGAATAAATTATTCACCCAGCTCTATTTTATCCCCTGCACCTTCTATGTCATCATTTCTAGTTTCTCCATCTGGTGAAGAAGATAATACAACATCATTGCTTGAGCAGTCTCCTGTCAGTAATATGTAGCCTCCACAAGTGTTTTCGCAACCTTCACATGTATCGCTGCCTTCCTTTCATATTTCGTAGCCTTGTTTTGACCATTCACAGTCTTCTTTTGTAACTGTCACACCTCCTCTGGCTAATGCGCACTCCCCTAGAGATGGGACTTCGACGCAACTTGAGGTGGGAGGCTCTGTTTCGCAGCCTCTTGGTCAATCCTCCCATCATTTACTGCCTCTGAAAGTTCCTGCGCAGTCCTCACAAGGAGTCACCAAGTCTCTGCCAGGAGTCACGCAACCTTTGCAAGGAATTTTGGGAGATATGGAGTACGCGCAACCCTCACAAAGAGATATGGAGTACGTGCAACCTTCTCTCCCTGATATGCCGCCTCTCTTTTGTGATTCGCGATTTCCTCCTGGAGTTGGGTCTTCACTGCAGCCTGAGATTGGAAACTCTTTTTCTCAACCACAACAAAATGTGCACGCACTGGAGACTGTGCAATTTGAGGCTATTCAGAGGCAGAGTCCGAAAGATAATGTTCCTAATAGAGGTATTTTGCAGCATGAACTTGAAAATGTTCAAAATCAATTAAATAAAATGCATTTGGAAGATTCAAATGTATCTGAACAGGGTCCTCATTTAAGGAGGTCTACCCGGGAGAGGAGACGTCCTTCTAAGTTCTCAGATTATGAATTGTTATTTTTAGAAGAGGCTGAGCCCGAACTTCTAGTTTTTGATCAACATGAACCAGCTACTTTCAAAGAAGCATGCAAGGCAATTGATTCTACAAAATGGCATGAGGCAATGCTAGATGAAATGACTTCGTTACAGGCTAACAATACTTGGGATTTAGTGTCGCTTCTGCCTAATCGAAGATCCTTGAAAAATTGTTGGGTATACAAGCTGAAAGAGGAAGATGCTGGCAAGAAACGTTATCGTGCCAGGTTGGTTGTAAAGGGGTATGATCAACAGAAAGGCATAGATTTTAATGAGATTTTCTCTCCAGTTGTGAGAATGAATACAATCCAGACAGTTTTGGGGTTGGTTGCAATTTGGGATCTTGAACTTGACCAGTTGGATGTCAAGACAACTTTTCTACATGGTGATGTTGATGAGGAGTTGTATATGGAGTAGCCAGAAGGCTTTAAACAACAAGGACAAGAACATATTTATTGCAGGTTGAGACGCAACTTGTATGGGCTCAAGCAAGCCCCACGACAGTGGTATATTAAGTTTGATCGCTTCATGATTGAGCACAAGTTTGTCAGGTGTGAATCAGATCCATGTGTTTATTATAAACAACTTCCTACTGGTGAGTTTGTTATTCTCTTGCTTTACGTTGATGACATGTTGGTAGCTGGTACTAGTAAGAGGACTATCTCTCAGTTGAAGGCACAATTAGCTACACAGTTTGCTATGAAAGATTTAGGCGCAGCCAAGAAGATTCTTGGAATG
Organism: Sequoiadendron giganteum; assembly: GCA_007115665.2. Taxonomy (NCBI): domain Eukaryota; kingdom Viridiplantae; phylum Streptophyta; class Pinopsida; order Cupressales; family Cupressaceae; genus Sequoiadendron; species Sequoiadendron giganteum. The sequence goes on along the minus strand of CM021100.1, from coordinate 85,561,684 downwards.
ATAATCACTAGGGATAGACGAAAGAAGGAGATTATGTTGTCACAAAAGGGATACATTGACAAGGTTGTAGAAAGATTTGGTATGACTGATGTGAAGGCTGTTTCTATTCCTCTTGCTGCACATTTGCATTTATCTTCTGATTTGTCTCCGAAAATAGAAGAGGATAAAATTTTTATGGAAGGGATTCCTTATAAATCTGCAATCGGCAGTATTATGTATGCCATGGTTTCCACTCATCCCGACATTGCTCATGCAGTGGGAGTTGTGAGTAGGTTCATGAGCAATCCCAAAAAGCCTCATTGGGAAGCAGTCAAATGGATTTTAAGGTATCTTAAAGGTACTGCTGATTATGCTTTATGTTTTGGTGGAAATAATGTTCAACTGCAAGGTTTCACTAATTCTGATCTTGTCGGAGATTTAGACAAACGAAGATCTACTACTGGTTATGTTTTTATGTTTGCTGGAGCTTCCATTAGTTGGGTCTTGAGGCTGCAACATTTTGTTGCTCTTTCTTCTGTTGAAGCTGAGTATTTGGCTCTTTTGAAGGTGCTAGGGAGATGATTTGGTTACAGCGATTGTTCAGTGATTTGAGATGTCAACAAAGTGATTATGTTATATTTTGTGATAGTCGCAGTGCCATTTTTATGGCTCACAATCATTCACCTTAGAGGCGTTCAAAACATATTGACATACATTCTCATTACATACGTCAGGTGGTTGAAGAAGGCAAGTTAAAAGTTGCAAAAATTGACACTAAGGTCAATCCGGCAGATATTTTCAGCAAGGTTGTTGGCAAAGAGAAGTTCGAATGCGCCAGGACTTCTCTTGGTCTGGTTAAAAAGAAGTAATCATAAATTTAGAGAAGGGGAATGGTTGGTGAGTGGCAACATCCATTGGACTTCAAGTGGGAGATTTGTTGAGTGCTGAAGCCCAATCGACAAATGTTTTCCCTCCAATTGCTGACTCTTCAGCTTCTTCTTTAGATATAGAATACGCCATTTATATATGCTGCTCATTCATTGTAAAAGTGTTGTTGATATAAATATATTCTCTCTGCTCTTAGTGTGGACGTAGCCATTAATGGTGAACCACGATAAAATCTGTGTCATCTCATTGTTAATTCTGTCAATCTATGTTTATACTCTGATTTGCATTTTGGTTTGCTCTCCATTCAAATTTATAGAAGTAACGTGGAAAATGTGTCTTAACAGTTCTTCTCCTTACATACCATTTTCGAGGATCATATCCGTCCCTTTATATACATACAGTTTAGGTAATAATTGTATATACATTGAATATATTCACTTCGTGTGTGAGAAAAATCGTTTATTGATGGCACTTTCACTACAGCCTGGTGAAATGCGCAGAATGTATGATATCCTTGATGAAAACAGAGAGGGAAAGGTAACGGTACACAAAATATATTGCTTCTTAAATAGACTGGGGATCTCTATATCAGAATTAGACTTGAAAGGCTTTGTGATGCCTCTTTCTAAAAGCCAAGATAGTAGCCTCACATTTGATGAATTTACAGGCCTGTATAATTATATAATTGATCAAAGCCATGACGAGGATAAATTTCTTGAAGAGGCCTTCAGAGTGTACGACATAAATAAGGATGGTTATATATCTTCCATGGAGCTTCAACGGGTGCTGTGTAATATGGGATTTCCTCAACATGCTCTGCATCTCGCTAGTTGTGAGAGAATGATATGTGCTTATGATATAGATGCCAATGGTCTCTTAGATTTCTATGAGTTCAGGAATATGATGAAATGCAATCACAGCTGAATAAAAGATTGTGAACTGTAAAATAATTTAATTTTAAGAAATTGCAGATAAATAAGAGTTGCAAGGCAACCAGAATTGTGATACTGAAGTGTGGAAACAAAACAATTGTGGAGCAGGATTGTTCAAAATAAGATTTATTTAATTAATGAATTTGTCTGTTATAACTAAGTCAAAAATAATAAAATTCGTCTGTTTCCAAAATATTATAATGAAAATCGAAATAAAAGTATATTATTCAAACTTTTCAAGTATATATGTTGTTTTAACATATTAAATATCGTTGCGGGTTTTTCGTTTCTGCATGTTAGGTAGTCATAGAATAATTTTTACGAGAAAAGCATGAAGGAAACATTCGGTATCTTAAAATTTTCTTTCTAATAAATTAGAGCCTGATCATTGTGTGGCATCTCTGATCCATGGAAAAGACATTAGATGTGGGCTTATGTTATTGTGATGAATATCCTTATAGACATGAAGCACACAGAATGCACGCGAAGTGTTTGACAAAATGCCTCAGCGTCTATGAAAAAGTACGTAATATACAAAATGCACACAAAGTGTTTGACAAAATGCCTCAATGAGAAGTTGTAGCAAGGAATGCAATGGCAGCTGAATATGCACAAAATAGGATTGTTGAAAAGTTCCATGAAATCAAATGCAATTGAAAGGTGTGAAGGTGAACTCAACAACCTTAGCCAACATCTTTGAGTGTCCTAAAATGGGAGGGAACCGAGTATGAAGATCCACCAAAACAAAATAGAAACTAGAACTCTGTCAGATGTAGTTTTCACAGTCCTAATAAACAGGTATATGCTTGTAGATAGAACACGAATTATTTTAAAAAATAATCCCCAACAAAATATGGTATTATGGAATGCTATGATGATAGCGTCAGTGATTAGAATCCCAAGAGGATCAGAGGACAAGTCTGTAGATAAATGTGGTCACCTACACAATTTATAGAACATGTATAAGAACTTGTGGAAATATATGTGCATTCAATAGAAGTGGAAGACAACGTAATGCTATTGTATTAAATGATAAGCTCGTACAATATTATGTGTACAGGATCTTGCTATTATATGTAAATGGATGTTAAAAACATATTGAACACTTTTCATGTGGATGGAAGTATGACAAGGGGTCATATTTGCATGGAACCAATTGAAAATTTCATGTGCCTAGATGTCTTAGACCGAGAAATGCGAGCAAGCAATGACGTGCGAAGGTGTGCAATGTTGCATGCACAAAAAATAGTTTTGTGTAGAAATATAGAGAATGCTTGAATTTGATGCATTACGTGGAGTAGAGACCAGCACACAAATTGAGTGCACAAGGGTGAATACAGCTATGTATGCAACTAAAGCAATGGTCTCCATTGTCTATAAGCAAAACATACCAAACCATGTAGAAAGTTCTTTCAAGTTGTACAATTTGGCTTGGTCAACATATTATCCATTCTTTATTATGTGAAAGCCATCGATTATCTAAACAAGTATTGGTTGTAGTCATTTTGATGATGGTATCCATTAAGGCTAGATTGATGTGGGCAAGGCGTAGGTTTGTCAGATGTTGATATTGTGCCAACTTTAGAATTGGACGAAAATATGGTTTGAGTACTTATGTACTAAAATTAAGGTGCAAACCCAAGTATTGTGTTTAATGAAGAACAAAGGCATTCTCGCTAGTTGCATAAGGATCATAGTGAAGAGATTTGTTCTTATTGTGCAAAATGTGGAAATGTTACTTTTGAAGATGAAGTCATATTTTGTTGTTGGCATGGTAATTATGTGGCACATGAAGAGTGTCATGGTGATTTTTGTATTTTTTTATTTTTTTTGCAGATATTTTTGAGGGGGTCCCTTTTAGCTTAGAGCCAAGGATTGAGGGGTATCCATTTCGCCAAAATCCGTCTGGGTCATGATCTCGGCTTCATCCCTTTTTAGGCGTGGGGGCTTTGCACTTCGCAAGACTTGATCCCTTGTGGGCTCATTCTGAACATTTCAACTCCACCAATAGACTAAGGGCACATTGATGATCTTTGTATTTTCATTATTGATGTTGAAGAATTTGGTGGACCTATTGGTGAAGGTCTTGGATTCATTGTATGAATCAGTGTGCTTTGTCTACTTCTCATTCTTGTATGTCCATTTTGGAAGTCACTTTAAGGCACCGTAACAAATGTCAAGGGGTGTTACTAGTTGGAGCCCAAGATATTTTTGAAAAGGACCATGTTTCATAGAGCTATGTGTTGCTCTACTGTAAGCATGTTAGGTGAAATTTAAACTATCATCGCCATGTACAAATGTGCATATGTGCATTTTTGTGCATTCACAAAAGATGGACTAATGTTTGATTGACCATCTTTGCCTATCCATTGGTTTGAGGATGAAAAATGTAGATCATTCTAGTTGTGTGTCCAACATGGTTCCAAAGGGTACTAACAAACTATGGATCACAATGAGACACAATAGTTGTCAAAAGTCCAAATTGAAGCCAAACATGGTGGAAGAATATGCACATAATTTCTAACATTGCGATGGTCTTCTTGCAATCAACTATGATTCTCGTTTCATAAAATCTATCAACCATTACAAATGTATATAATCATTCTATCATTTTGTAGTTGGTAGTCCACCAAGAAAATCCATGTTGATCAACTCGCAAGAGCACCAAGATCCTAGTAGAGGAATTTAAAGCTCCAAAGTCTTATTGGTAGAATTTGAGATACAACAAGTTATATAAGATTTGATGTGGTGCTTAATGTTTATGCACATGTGAGGCTAGTAAAATTATTGTTAAAAGTGAAGCAAGGTTTTTAGAGACACCATAATGAATTAGAGTTTTGGAATAGTGTTTCCTAAAGAAAATATTGTTGAGGTGCACCTTTGGGAATATAAATATGTTCTAGCTTGTAGCTATTGGATATGTGGAAATATATAATGGATGTAGCCCATGGGATCATGTTAAATAGTTAGGTGAAATTCTAATCTAATGAGTATAGTAATCCCTAAATTTTAGAATAATTGTGACTACATACATAGCTCCAATATTGTCGTAAATGTATGAATTATTGGGCAGTTAAGTGTTAGGAATAAGATCACAGAGCAATATATAATACAACAAATGCAAAAATAAAAATATAAGATAACACAAAAACACACAAACATAGATATGTGTGGTTCACCCAATATGGGCTACATCCACGGAGAAACAATCATTCCTTTTATTTTGTCCAACAAAAATGAAGGGATACAACCTACAACACATCCAATGTAACTTCATCTTTGCTTTCTTATAGTCTCCACACACAATACAATACAATTCAATACCATAACTAGTTGTAATACAATACCCTCATAAAGGGGGTTTCCTTCTAGGGCAAGAAAACCCAACATAACCTCTAGCATTAGATTTGTGACCTAATTTTAAATAGTTCAAAATTATGATGATAAATTATATATAAAATGTGGCTTTTTGGGGAACTTCCCTCGGACCCCATAAGTGGGTACCCCCTACACCCCTTACCCTAAAATGAGTTCCAAAACCAATAATATCAGGCTCCATAACTAACATTATTGTATTTTCAATTATTATTGTGCAAGTTGTGTGATACACACACTCAGTGATGCAATTTTTAGGACATGCATCTCTTTTGAAAATCATAAAAATTATATTATATTAAATAAAAATTACAAAAAAAATATACAACTTATAGTACTCACTCTTAACTATGTTTCTATTGGTGTGGTTTACAATTTTTGGCCAAACTGGACACTGAAATTATTATTTTTAACTAAATCTTCACATTCGGACACCTATAGCGGCTAAAAAATGAGGAATTTGAAGATAATGCAAACTAGAGTCTCATCACATTTTGTCTGTAGATTCTAAAAATATTTTTTTCAAAATTTTTGGAATAAGATTGCACTTCTTTTTCCATCTCCCACGAAAACTAGTTTTTTTAGAAAACAACATTTTTAAAAAGTGACGCTCACCGTATACAACATAACTTTTTTTGTATGAAGGATAAAATTATAATTTTTTCAAATTTAGATTTTTAACTACGATATCTAACACTTTCATTTGGTCTCATAGTTTTTTATTGAATATTTTTTCCTTAATAGAGTTTCAAAGTCAAACCAATTGCAATTCAGACATAGGTGGACTGTATACAACATAACTTCTTTTGTATGTATCAAAATTCAATTTTATTTTTTTTAATGGATCAAGGACATCAATACCCAGCACAAACTTATTTTAAAAAAAATTATTTTGATAATTTTCTATTTTTCCACATGTGCAAAACAAAGAGCTTGATTTTCGGCGAAAAACCTATGTTTAATAAAAATAAAAAAACACATACATAATAAAACCAAAAAATATTAAAATTATATTCGTGGGATAGCTCATTTCAAGGAATACCATAATCATTTGAAATAAATTTTAAATGAATTCATTTGATCCCCCAAAAGGTAAATCAAAAGTGATTTTTTATCAGCATTTTGATAGGTGTAAAGGAGACTCATTTATAGGTATGGTTTAAAACTAGCGAGGTTCTATCCAAGGGGGTTTGATCTAAGGTGGTTTGATCAAACCCTCTTCAATTGAAATCCTTAAAATGAAACTTTTAAAGGCTTAAATCATTATATTTTCTAAAAATATGTGATTTCAGCAAAAATTGGTTCCTCTTAGAAATTGTAAACCAGCTTTATGGGATCACCTACCAATCAATTTTAAAAAATACTAAATGCAACAAAAAAAGGGGGGAACACACCAAATACTATGTTATATTTTAGTGAGAAAAACAAAAAAACTTTTGTATGTGTGCAATGTTTCATCCTCTTAATCATAACTATCTTTGAAAAACTTTAGTAGTTTAGAAACTAGATTAAGAGTACTGCAATTCTTGTTCTTGTTGTATCTTCAATTTTTTAGTGCATGAATATAAAATTACTCATCCAAGTTAAAGTTAAGTTGATTTCAAAAAAAAAGTGGCCACTTTTGACCTCCTTTTTGCATACCATTTGCATACACTTACTCAATAAATAGGGCTTTATCATCCTAACAATACAGTGTATCCTTAACAGACATTCACAATACCTCTACAATTGCACTATCACCAAAGTCCTCATCCAATGGCATGGTATGAAACTAGAAGATGCAATATGGAAATCCCTCTTCCAACTACAACAATTTCCTTGCCTCACTAGTAGAGGAAAAATATTTTTAAGGGGGAGATTGATGTATATGCTCTATAAATTATCCCTTTTGCTAAGTTCATTTATCCCACATACTTGGGAGGCAATAGTTCTATTTAGTAGAATTAGTATAAATAGTAGGTTTTAAGAGTATAATAGACATTCATGAATTATATTATAATGAGCATTGTTGAAGAAGGTTTCCCCCTCAAAGACAACTATGATTTATTATAATACAATTATGATAGTTGAATGTAATTTATAATTCAAGTTTGTATATTTTTCAAAATATTATTTTCTATATTTCATGTTTGGTTAATTTATTGTAAGAGGTTCCTCACATGATCAATCCCTAATGTTAAATAGAACGAAGGAAATATGACACCTTCACATCTTTATATGCATCAATCCTTGCACATTCACATTATTATCCCTAATCCCTATACACCTAATCTCCATCTTGAAATCCGCATTCCCCTATCATGGGCCATTTCCATAACATGTGAGAGTGATCACACATTATATGAAAAATAAAATTTTAAAATTTTAAAAACTAACTCTAGCTAGAGATTTCCTCATATCCATTAGGAGCTAACTTACCACACACTTGGGTATGTGTATTTAAATGGGGGACCAAAAGAGAGTGAAAAGCGATTTTTTTAAAAATCAATAAACATTGATTTTGGATGAGAAATTGAAGATAACTATGCTCAAAACTTGTAAGTGTGACAATAACAAGATTCACAGTGCTCAAAGTTTAATTTTTAAGCTACTATTTTTTAAATAGTGGTGATTAATAGGTTCAAATAGGGGAAGCCCACAAAGTGGTTATATTTTTGTCAAAAACATATAATATAATGTCTACTGTGCTCCCTCTAAAATGTTAAATTTTTAAAGTATTTCACAAATTTCTTTGATGAAAATTTAGCTAACATCATCTAGTTTATACTTTATTTTTTTGCTAATTTTTTAATGAATATAATTTTTTGATAAATTTTCATCAAAGTGGACATGTTGAAAAATAGAATTTTGAGCGAGTGGGTGGTAGGATGGGCATCCCTACAGTTAACGGAGGGAGGTGGCACTAGTTGCCACGGTGGAAGGAGGATGTGATGGGCGTCATACAAGATTGGACCGTTGGGGTGAGTGAATCCGAGCAGATTTTTGGTATGATGATGGATGACGGCTTTGATGGTACTTGCACTGTCTCCAGGTGAGGTGCGATAATAATGGCGAGGTGATAGATGACCTAGTAAGGACACCCGAACATCTAGCAAAGTACCACTTATGATGCTCGATGGCACCATGGGAATTGGTGCTCTTGTATTTAGGTAAGGACGAGACATTTTGTGGCATTATTTTATTTTATTTGCAGCTTGTGGTGGCAAGAGTTTTCCCTCTTCCTTCTCGACAGAGCTTCTCTGAGAAGGTAAGAGGATGGCGAAGGTAAGCAAATTTTTAGTGGAGGTTTTGTTTGTTGGTCTCACACATTTTAGGGTGGACATCCCCATTTCTTTGAAGTCATCGTCAAGCCAAACTTCGTTCAAGGTGGTCACAGACAAACGCCTTAAGCGTATCTTGAACAATTATGAGCCTCTGGTGTTGGTAGCGGTTAAAATGGTTTTGGGCTCGGGGGACCGGAGCGTGATGAATATGGTCGGGAAAACTTGCAAATTACCTCTCGCTTCCTCACTTCTCTTCTGGACAATAATGTCCCGAAGTCGGAAGCAAAGAACTTGCTGATAAAAATGTTTAAAGCGGATCTGCTCGAGGGTGTGGATGATGTTTTGCATGTGGTGGTTGAAGGTCGTGGTTGCCCGAGGTCATGTGACCTGAAGCAGATTCGATTGGAAGACACAATAAGGCTTTATCCTTTTCTTCTGGACTTGCATGGTCTGAGCTTGATGAGGCATAGGTCAGTGGTGGCGGTAGTGGTCGTTTTCTTGAAAAAATTCTTTGGGTTAACAACAGTAGCTGATGAGGAATGGATTGCAAAGTTCGAGGACTTTGTAATATTGAACAAGTTCAAGAAGGTGGCTGGTGGGTTAGTGGTTTTTTTGGTTTTTTGGTTTGCAGGGGTCGTTTATGGTGAAATGCATTTTGTTAATAGTATGGCAGTCTTTTTGTACTGGTAATAGTTTCTCTGCAAATGCGTTCTGCGTAGAAGTGTAAGTAGTTTCATGGTTTAACCCTTGGTTGCGAATTACCAGTAATTATATGGTCGCTTTTTGAAGACTATGTTTGTTACACTTGGAAGGTTGGTTTTTTTTTGGTTCATCAGAAAACTTTTCCTGTTGGGCAGACGTTTGTATGAAATTTTCTACATTAATATAATAATTAATATCTTACGTACATAAAAAATAAAAATAAAATTGAGCGCGCTCGAGACCCTTAATTTTTTTAAAAACTAATCTAAAATATATATTTTTTAATGTGTATAAGGTAGAGTTTAGAATGTAAAAGTATATTTTGTTTTAAATTTGGATGACCAAATAAAAAATAACAACAAAAAAACTATACATAGATTTTTGAAGAAAATAAACACATTAGCAAAAGAAATTGAAGATTGAAAACTTAATGCATTTGAAATGTAAAAAAAAAACATGGTTAAAAAGGTAAGAGAGTGATTAATGTTAATGACATTTTAAAAAAAAGTCTTAAAATGTGCAAACCTAATAGAGAGTATGCTTGCCATTTACTTGTTTTTCATGTTTTATGCAAAACATGTCTTTGGGCACCTTACATACAAAGCCAAGCCTTTGGCTTAGATATGCAAGCCTAAGGATGAACTTCCAAATAAAATTTAATTGAAATGTGTGTGCATTATAATATATATACAATAAAAATTGAAAAGATTGAGTAGTTATGTGTTTCCAAGGCAATTATAATGTGCTCATGTTATGACTTGGGATTTTTGAGCCATCCCAAGCCATAAAACGAGTACATAATGTTAAATTTTGCTTCAAAATGAGTTTGGCCATTTTTGGTACCCCATCTTGGTGTACATATCCACTTGTGTGAAAATTCATTATGTCAAGTAGCAATTAATTACATTTGTTAGAGCATTGACTCATTTTCTAATGATCATTCAAAATCCTAGGACACTGAGGAGTATTCATAAGAATGCTTCTATTTGAAGCATTAAAAATAATATTACTATCACATTAGGATCAACATCTTGATCATTTATATGGCTTATCTATTATTTATCTATATTCATTATGACTATAAAGTTGGTCCAATCAAGAGTATTGACTAGAGTATATATTCCTCATGATTAGTTTACTTTGAAAGATATTTTTAAATATCTCCAATTCTTTAATAAGAGAAAAGAATAGAAATTAATGTGAACAATTATTGATTATAAATTGAATCCACATTTCAAAAAATCTTCTATTTTTTAACATATTACCAAATCTTACACTACAAAAATATTTATCTTGTTCATTATTCCACCACCTAAAACTCTTTTATATCTCATGTGTTGTAGATTATTCTTTTCTTATTCTTATTCTAATTAAAAGAAATCCAAATATTCCTTTACATTTAATTTCCTCTTGGTTGTTTAATTAATTGGCCTAAGTGTCCCATTAGCAAATTATAAGAGTAGGGTCCTTCTAGAACTTTCATTTGGCGAAGGAATATTTAGTCCCTTTCAGCCCTCCACTATTTATGGATGATCTTACGTAAGCCCCCGAAATTGGGGAAATGGGATTAAAATAGTAATTAAATCTCTGATACAGAACACTCGTAATGGTTGTCTAGAGATTGCCCACAGACAGTGGAACCCCTTCAGAAATATAATTCTGTATATACAGAAGGCATGGAAATTCATGGAGAAACTGCAGAAGACATCATTGTTTTGAATTCAGAGAAATCCAACAACCCATTGCAGTCTGAATCAAATCTGCATATCATATTCTGGCAGTGTTGTGGATGTTGGGTGTGTGAAATTAATCCGAGCGCAGAGAGCACTCGTTGCAGCTCTTCACAAGAGATGTATCCGTCTTTATTCTCATCAAAAATCTTGAAAGCCTCCATTAAATCTTCTGATTCATTTTCTTCTTGTTCGCGGTCGAAGATGAAGTGATATAAATCAACGAACTCTTCAAATTGAAGGATATCACTACAACCCTCTTCACCTTTGTTTCTCAGTACGAATCTCAAGTCTTCTTCTGACATTTTTATTCCGAGCTTGTTTAAAAATTGACAGATTTCATTCACAGTAACGGCTCCATCTGCATTTTCGTCCACCATTTCAAATACTCTTCGAATTTCACTTAGATTAGCCATTTTAAGAATGAGAAACGCAGTTATAATCTCTGAGAACTTAGAAGATAAGACCCGAAAATCGTATACCTGGCAAAGAAATAGGAATTTGTAAAAAATGTTAAAATGGTAGGGAATGAGTTGTGATTGCAAGGATCGTCCGTCCAGATTTATAAGAGGGAAAAAAGGTGCGAGGGCATTGCAAGGAAGAAGAAAGGATTCACAGTTTCCCCGCCCCCCCCAACGACCAGAAAAATTAGTTGAACGAGAACGCGGAACCGTTGCTTCCTTCTCATTTCTCACACGTGTGGATTTTGTATTTCCTTCTCCTTTCTCTTTCTTTTAGTCGTGACATGCCGCTTTCTCTTTGGTGAAATTGCGGCCACTTTTTCGGTTGGCCGACCGCGCGTGGAATTTGTGTGGGTAACACATGGTATTGGGAACGCTCCACGTATATCTTGGGAGAGCATTTCTTGGACTATTTTCATATAATAATGTTGTAATAATTATCTTAAAGATGATTACTTAAATTGAGTTATGTATACATACGATGTTAGTAATGGGATAATTAGATGTTGGATTAATTAGAGCTTTTGATTTTTGTAAGTTTGTTTTCTTCACACTTTTAATTCAATAATTAAGTTTTTTTAAAGTGTTTGAATATATATATATATCGGTTTATCTTTTCATTGTTTTAGAAATACATTTGTGGATATAACTCATATAGATATTTTGTATTCTTTGGTACTTCTAGTTATTTCATTTTATGAGGAAATCTCTCATAATAACTATCATGATCCATTGTATGCTTAGTGTTTCCTCCACGATCATCCATGTGAAGTTGTCTTCGTTGATCCAACCAATTCATATAATAAATGCATACAATTTTTTTATATGATTATCATTTATAATAAGATAATCATACATATTTAAATATTGCACTAAAGATGACTAACAATATCCTTATTAACACTTTGGGAAGCATCATATTGCTTCTTCAAATGAGGCTTCAGAAAGTGCAGTCTTATTTCATGTTATTCTTTCATTTCTTAGTTTGCAACTACTCATTTTACTCCTTATGCTCTCTTATATCCCGATGGATCATGAAGTGTGACTTGAAACATTGATGCAAAAAACACAAACATAATCCAATCCATAAACACTCAACAATAATCTTCATGGATTGTGGAAATCTATTATCTCTAATTAAGTTTTTTATGTCACTTGTTAGGCCTTAATCGAAACAACTAAAGTTAACTCTTTCTATCGTTCATCAATCTTTAGGCCTTAATAAAAACAACTAAAGTCATCTCCTTCTATTGCTCATCAATCTTTAGACCTTAATCAAAACAACTAAAGTCAACTCCTCCTATTGTTCATCAATCTTTGAAATATTTTCATGGAGATAAAATTATGAAAGTAAAGAGAGATGCCTATGTTGGAATAATTTAAAATCGATTCATTTCACACTTGACAATAATATTGAGGCTCTCAAGTACTTTCTATACTAGCATAATAAGAAGGAACATCACATGAAAACTCCCAATAAAGTTCTAGCAATGAGTGCCAAGGTAAGTTTCATAAGCCATATAATATGCATTTATAGTGAAGGAATCAAGAATGAATTGACAATCAACATAAGGAACAAATGAAGTCCTTTTTATTGCCTCTTACTATGATTCAAGTAAAAAAATCAACTTGTAATTCTTTTCTTCATCCAAAAGTAAAGCAAGAACAAGATATTTCTCATCCTCCATATGTACCAAGTCAAGGAATATTTCATTGCTACAATCTTAGAGCAAATAAGAAAGTAAGATTTGACAATCCTATTGCCACTTCTTCTAAAGACACTGCCATTGTACAAGTCCCATAGTAAAATACAAATACTCCAAAGATACTAACATCTATTCTACTCAAAAAGTATAAGGGAAATGTATAACTATAGTCCACATTCTCATTCCTTGTATATATCAAGTACACTTTCCAAAAGTGACATATCTTATCATTTTAAAGTTTAATTAATTAAAGGTAATCAAAAACCATAAAATTGAGATGAATATGATCAAAATTAGTTGATATTTCTAGCTTTCATGTCTTACATTTGTGTGTATACATACAAACATATATGTGTATATATGTATATATATACACACATGTACACATACATATATGTATGTATACACACTAAAATGGGGGGAAAGGGAAACCTTTGAGTTTCACCTTAGGGTTTGACATCTTTCCCTAAATGTTTCATTAAATAATGGGGATGGAAATTTAATAGATTGGAAATGCAAAGGTGGAATGGGGGTTTGAAGAATTTGGACAAGGTGTATGATTGACTTACAACCTGATAGGTGAGTCAACCAATCCTTAGCCAAATCTAGAAATGTCCTAAAGATGAATGCAATGATTCAATTGACCTAATGATGCAAATAACCACTTTAACACATAAACAACAAATTTGAAATGTCACTGGAAAAATCAGACTATAGGAATAGACTGAGGACACTCTGCATCTGTAGTATAAATTTGAGCGTGATTTTCAAGGACGTTTCCTCCGGGGGCACCATTGTCCTAGTAGATCTTTTTAAGATCTATTTTCACAATCCTTTAATGACGAATCTGCACTTCCATTTCCCGTCTGCAAACTTATCGGATCACTACCAGATATTTTTGTAATTGAGTTTCTGTGAGTTGTCAAGGCCTAGGGTTTTGAATGCAACAATGAATAAATTGTCTTCAAGCTTCCTTCAATATTCAAAATATCTAAACTTTGCACATTCACAAAGAGAGGAAATATTGTGCCATTTAGGGGCTTGCCTCAGTCAAACCCCATGTAAGTGTTTCCACTTCCACAATGGCAATGTCAAAATGATAAATGGATAAATGATAGAAATGAATGATGAAATCATAAAGCGTTGGAACTCACCACCCTTCAATGACTTCCTTGAAGGACTGAAGTCATACACATCACCTCAAGGTATTGATCTTGCTTGAATGCTTTGGAGACCTACAACAAGGGTTAGCCTTCACAAAACAATGATAATATGACAACATTAATTTACTTACAATTTGACATGATGTTGGATCTTGAATTGCTACAATAAAGCTTTGAAAATGCTACTCTTGACTCGCTGAATAATACTTTTGATCACCAAATTTGTTAATAATGTCTAGATATCTCTTGTTAGTTTTAAAATGATGCAATAACTAGGTATTTATATGCTATTATTTTAATTTTCCGAAAATTAAATCTTGACAACCGACTTTAGACATTTGAATTTCAAATAATAAAATACTGACACCGACATATTTGAATTTGGAGCCAAAATAGGGGGACATAGGCATGCTAGGCGCCAGTGTCCCAACCCTATTTTCAAAAAATTAAAGTGTCGAGGACAAAGTATTAAATGAGAGCATTTGTTTTATGCTTGTAAATTGTTAGAAAACATTTAAAATAAGCCGTTGAATGCATAATTTTGTAAATTAAGTGTTTAATTAGGTTCAATAACTTAAAGGGGAGCAAAATCCATAGTGTGAAATTGTCAAGGGTGATGATTCATAATGTTACACACACATGTATATATATGTGTACATATGTGTGTGTGTGCATATATGTGCACGCCTATGTGTGTGTATATGTATGTAAATTACATCCCATTTAGGGAGAATATATCCTTTATGATATTGGTCACTATTTTAAAATATTTTGTGATATATTTCCATGGTTATTCAATATGAATTCAATGCTTACAATTACTATTCTTGATCACAAAATTTACTAACATGATCTCTTTCTATGATGATTATAGGGTTTTCCATGAAATTGCAAAGTACACACCTTGAGATTCTATACAATGCATTTTTGAAGACCATCTTCTTTCACAATTATTATTGACATTTCTAAAAATAAAATATGAGGAATATTTAGAAAACAAATCCGTTATCATATATATGATACACAAATCCATTATCATATATATGATACATAATTTTCAAACACAAGATGACTTCATTATAGATCATAGTGTCACATTACACATTTGACTACTGCAAATCCTTATTAATATTTAATACCTAAAAATATATCTTCTAGAATACATATACTTTTCCCTCTCTACTTTTTATTTTATTTTTTGATAGGTGAACGCTTTTGACTGGAAATATGAACCAGTGAGGGCACATTCAAGGGACCTCATCCCTGACATTCTGTCTCCTTCTACCTCCTTTTCTCTTTTTGCCACCTTTGATCCTCCTCCCTTCGACTCCTTATCTCCTTTGGTTCTCTATCCATCTCCTTCCTTTCCCACCTGCACACCACCTCCTTCCTCTCCCACCTCCTTCTCCTTCGACTCTCCTTTAGTCTCCTCCTTCACACCCACACTCCCACCTCCTCTTCTTCCTTTTTCCTCCATCACCTCCTTTACTGCCGCACCTTACTTCATTCCCACCTCCTACTTCCTTATTCCTCCTCTCTTCCTCCTTCCTTATTCCTCCACTCTGCCATCACCACCAACCCCTATCTCTGTCAATCCTTCTTCACTCCCCCGTCTTCCACACCCCCCTGATCTCTGCTATGACATCCACTATGCTACCGTCCTCTACTACACCTCCACTGAGCTCAACGTGACAACCACAATCACCAGCCAACTCCAACATCTTCTCTTCGTTCACTGCCCTTCATCATTCACGTTACCTCCGGTCGCCAGCCATCTCCATCGTCAATCGCCTCCATCACTGTTTTTACTTGTTCTCCATACTCTGCTATCCTTACACCATCGATCGTCCCACCACCCACAATTTCGTGAGATTTGATCACCTACGATAGTGAAACAACTGCCTTACAACTTGCCGTTGCACTACAAAGTCATCCCCCCTCTCTACTTTCTATTAATTCAAATTTATATATTAAATAAAATGTGTATATTTTTTTAAAAATATTTAAAAATATTTAAATTTACAACTCAACAAAACAAACCGATTTATAGTATATTGACAATAAGACCCTACACAACCATATTATCATTTTATCGAATGAAGAAAAGCAGCATTATACTTAACATAGAAGTATGAAAAAATAACAGTTTTATACTTCTATACAAATACGTATGCACAGTTTTATACATAGTTATGAAAAGCACAAAATTGGAAGTTTCCTTAGCCTACCGTTGCCCCGCTTTGCGATCCTGCGTCAAACTCGAGGGAAACACGGTAGAAGGATTCTGATATATTCTAGTTGAGAGACGTTATACGTTCCAAACAACAATCAAACCTTCGAAACACTCCAAACGCGCAGACGTTGGAGTCGGTGGGTATTGCCGAGATTATCTAAGTGCAATCTCGATGATTTAACCGTTCAATCAGGCATCATCATGGCCAAATGTATTCAGGCCATTCTTATAGCTAGCTTGTTTCTGGTAATCCCATCCGTGTTGGCAAGTGAAAAGGAGAACATTATTGCTTTGCCGAGCGAACAAAAGGCCTGCAGCAAAAATTACGAATCATTATCGTGTCCTGTAAGTTGCTTCAGGGCAGATCCGGTATGTGGGGTCAATGGCATAACATACTGGTGTGGCTGCGCGGAGGTTCTATGTGCCGGCGTTGAAGTGGCCAAGGTTGGATTTTGCCCAGTGGGCAGTAATGGAGGAAGCGGTCTGCTCACTGGACAGGCCCTTTTACTGGTACACATTATCTGGTTAATTCTTTTGGGGTTTACTGTATTGATTGGGTTGCAATGAATTGATCGGGACTAGGGTTTCAATTACTGGTTAATTCTATTGGAATTTATTTGTAATCATTGGGTTGTCCTGAATTGGACGGGGATAGGGGTTTTTCTGTTTTTTTATCAATTTCGGGAGTTTCTACTGGGGTTTATGCTTCTTGTTGGGCTTCCCTAGGATTAGGGTTGGCTTCTAATTATTGGGCCATGTTGGTTGAAAGAATTTAACTCTTTGGAGAACAAGATTGTGGCTTCAGTTGTTTGTGGGATTGGTTTTTACTCTGTTTTGAACATGGCAAAGAGACAGCAGATCAGTGCTTCACTAGTGAAGGTGGCATTCATTGACATCAACGAAGATTTTTCTTTATTTCTGTAAAAAAAAAATTCGATAATTTTTTTCTGTACAAAATCAGCAATTTTTCTGATGGACAAAGTCATGGGGAACTGTTGGTTGTAGATCAATTAAAGGTTTCTGTATGCTTCGATATACTATTTTCTAGCAAATATGTGCACTTATGTAACGATCAGAGTTTTTCCAGCAGTGCTGCTGAGAGAGTTTAGAAGTAGCATGATGTAAAATGGTCTCACACAACATTAATATTTTCAGCTTTCAGTTACAATTTTTTGGGATTCTATATACAATAACTGGTATTGAAATTGATTTTTGTAATATTTGACCTGTGTGCGTTTAAAGTTATCTCAAGATGACCTTCATGACTTATCATTATGTGGACAGATATTTTCTTCCTGAATGCCAGTACACAAGGTAAGGTAAGCACATTTAGCACACAAGCACCTTTAAGTGTTTGCTGGGGGGAGGATCAGTGAATGTATTCCACTGTTTTGGGATTTTCGCCATCTTCCCATTTCTTCAAAGGTAAGGTTTTTGGAGTGTGACACCTAGTATAATTCACCTCTGTCGCAGTTTCTTAATTCTTATTATTGTGATACTGACCTAGTTTTAACTCAATCATGTATTTGTTTTAAGGCTGCGATTTGGCAGTAAGCCTTTATTTAAAATTTGAGCAGGTGCTTCAAACTTCCAACTTCACTTACTAGTAGATGCTGAAACTACGGGGGCATTAAATTTGCTGCTTTGCATTTTAAGGTAGAGATTTATTTTGTTTGTGTTGGTCTGTTTCAAACATTACATGGGACCGCTAATTCATAAAATTACCTCCATGAAACCTTGTCTGTAATGCCCCCTATTTGGGATACTCCTAGATTTTGCCCTAAAACCACAATTTCAATCAAAATAAGAAATGCAATACATTTAAGATTATAAATTTACCAATTGAAATGCCCTTTATAAGATATAAATCCTGGTTTAGGTCCTGCAACAATGTTAGTTTCCAACATAATCCATGAGGAAAACTGTTATCCATAAGAGTTAGAAATCAATATTGTTAATAATCATCCTAACATATTCCTATAGTAACCATATTAGGAATCTGATAGAAAACCTTGCAAACCGCAGTCTCAAGGATAGTTATCCTTGTACTGCGAGAGCA
Organism: Sequoiadendron giganteum; assembly: GCA_007115665.2. Lineage (NCBI taxonomy): Eukaryota > Viridiplantae > Streptophyta > Pinopsida > Cupressales > Cupressaceae > Sequoiadendron > Sequoiadendron giganteum. Next base: position 85,543,193 of record CM021100.1, on the reverse strand, counting down.
TGGAAGGTGGGCCGCCCTTCCATCCCTCAGTCCCACTTTGGAGGTTGGCCATCCTCCTTGATCAAGCCCAGGAGTACTAATAAGCCTCCCAGCCCATGAGGCCTAACCCCCTATGGGTGGCGTGCTTGATAAGAGCATGAAGACTACCTCCCTTCCACCAAGCCCAGGAGCACACATATGCCTCCTAGCCCACGAGGCTTAACCCCCTATGGGTGGCATACTTGATGGCGGGTCTGTTGGGCGATCACCTCTCGTGAACTCGAAAGTTGGATCAGCCTTTCTGTTTTGCAATCTTTTCTACTTAATTTAGAATAAGTTGTTATACAAATCTATTAACCATATTCATAATAAAGGAAGAATCATGATTACTTATAACGGTCAATAATTGCTAGAAGCATCATTATTGCATGATCATACATATATATATATAATTATTTTTAATTAATTTTAAAACTTACAATAATCTTTTTGCTAAAAAATAATATTTATTCCATTAGGTTTACTAATATTCCCAATTCTTATTTCTCTTTGTCCAATCTGCTTCCTTCATCAATTGCTTGATTTATTTGATGCCTCTTACAAATGATTTTACCTCTCTTATATATCCCTCATGGTAGTGTGAATAGTCACAACCTTTGTAATAATTACACCCCTCCACAATTCAAGCGCTTCCTTTTCCTTAATCGCTGTTAATACAATGATTGCTGCCTTTAATTTAATTAAAGTTTACATTATATTATTGCTACCTTATATTATTAATAGGTAATGCTTGCATTAATTATGGTCTACATTATATTATTGCTACCTATATCACTAATAGGTAATCACTGTATTTAATATTTCCCTTAGATACTTCCATCGATCCTTTCTTAAGTTTCCTTGGTCAGCGATTGTCTTATATTCCTATGCAGGCTGCAATCAAGGGGCATGCCATTGTCCTTAGGTGCCATGGTTTTCTCATGGATATCTAAACTAGCAATGCTGAAACAAAATTTATTCTTGAAGTTGCATGCATTTTTAGTCTTTAGATGAATTCTACTTGTCTCATTCATGGGGGATTGTGCCAGGGGGTTCTCTGGGGTATGATTGGCTTTTGCATGGGAGTATATCTGATCCATAATCTCATAAAAACTATTCTTGTAGAAATCAAGAATCAAGACAATTATGGACTGTGCTACTTATAATCGAATAAAGGACAGCCAGGAAGGAAAGAATGCTATGATTAGAGAAGTTAACTGGTGCTCATTACAATCAACAAACTGAATGACAATATTTTATTAAATTTTCTGTAGCTCATTACAATCAACAAAGTGCTTCAGGAAATTAAAGCCTTCCTGTGAGAGTCTATTCGCATACACAATGCCTTACTGAAGCAAAAATTCTTCATACAGAAGTCTTCCCAATGATCTTCAAAAACTGGTTCACATTTCCTTTTGGTAGCTTCTGGTTATATGCTTTGTTAAGAACTTAAGGATTTTCACAAGCTTTGTTTTCCCAGCAAGTAAACCCCTGTTCTATGTATGCAGCATTGACTCTCTCTTCTACAGTATTTTCTTCAAAATACTTCTCTGCGCTTACACTTTACTCTCATGTGTTCCTTCTCAGAATCACATCAGCTATGCACACGCTCATTTGTTGTTCTTCCCTTGTTTTTCTTGAATATTTGACCATTTTTTCTCTCTTTCATAACCCATGGTTCAGCCAGCCAAAACATTCATCATTATTCTGTCAATAACCAGTTGTTTCTCCATTGAAGGTTTCCCACGTGGCCAGAAGTGAAGCCTTGACCTTCATAATGTCTGAAATGGCCAAGAAACAGAGCAAGAAACATCCAGCCCAAAAATCTGTTAAAAAGTGTTCGAAGAACAAGACAGATCAAAAGATTGGCAAATACCGACACCACAAATTAGAAAGGAAACAGAAATTTCTTGGCTGCGTGAAGAGTCATGCTAAATAGCACAAAATAATCAGAAAATTTGCTGACAAAGATTAGTAAATTGCCACTTATACTCTGTAATAACCAAATGAAATCGTTTTTCTTTGCTAAAGGCAAAAACAGTTGATTTGTCATTCTGTGCCAGTGCCAGATCAGAAAAAACTAAAAGTTAAAAAGGAACTCCTTTTAAATTTAAATCATTAAAATGAAGCTGCCAGACTTTGTTCTAAAAAATTAAAATGCATCTTTTAGATATGTTTGCATAAAATTATTTATCAACCAAATCCAGCTCAGCATTTCAAGTTTATAACAATTCCAAGTCGCTACTAACCCAAGATAAAACATTTTACACTACTAAAGTTCGGCCAAAACATTTATATGGTTCCTGATGCCTTACAAAATCTTTCCATAAGCACATACAGGTGTAGCAGCCATTTTAATCAAAGATAGATGTGTAGCCACTTAGATTAAGTCTGAAACAACACCTTAATGAATTTTGGACGCTACTACATTTGCTTTACTGGCCATAACAAACTGTAACCTTCCTGTAGCAGTTCTCAAAACAAGAAAAAAGTCACATACAGTCTACAACAAACACACACAAGACTGAGCACAAACTGGAAACAAAACTTTGTAAATTTTTTTGTTTGTACAGGATTTCATAATAGTCCAGATGCTCTTGCATCATGAACAGTTAAATTTTATCCTGGAAACCCTTGGAAAGGAGTAAAACCAACTTTGATAGTGGCAAATCCTTTGCTGTTGAATTATTATTAGAAGCTAAACAAATACAATGAGTTGAATTTGAAGTAGAATACAATCTGTCCTTGCTCCACTTGGTTACATACACACTTTTAAATCCATGGCATGGGTTACGATTGGAATTCTAATTCTCTATATTCTACAACACTCAAAATCTACTTCCCATGGTACAATCCAACTCTCTCATGTGCACATATAGATGTTGGGATGTCCTTGTGCACTACAAGGTCCCAAAAGCGAAATTAGAAAGAGAAATGATGGACAGTTAACTTCAAATTCTGTGCTTCCAAAACCATCCTTTTTGGGGAACCGGTGGTTTAAAGTTGCATCCTGCAAGAACCAATAGTTTTGTCCCATTGAAAAGTGGGTAGTTTCTAAGAGCTGCAACTTATGAAATGATTCCTTTGATGAAATTTGACTCCTACTATTCCTCATGGATCACACCTCCCTTCTTTTGAGAGGCTTTTGGTCCCACAAAGCTTAATGAAACTTTGAGGAAAGTGTTTCCCCACCTCGTCATTTGAGTACCATTTAGCTTGCCTTGATGTCTTCCCTTTTAGTAAACTTGCCAAGACTCCTGGCTTCCTTTGATATTTTTCTACAGCACCAATTACTTTAGAAGCATCACTTGGACTTTTGCTACTAAGTCCTTTGTTGATTGTAGTAGTTCTCCTCCTACATAGTATCCTTGGGTATAAGCTTTGTCGAAGTCTTATGGGTTGGTGGGAATTAATGTCCATCTAATGTGGGTGTGAAGATCTCTAAGGTACACACTTATCTTCCAAGCTCATGACCAATAAAATGGTTTGTCTCCTAAACTCCATGGTGTAATCTTGCACACCTTGCTCATTATCTTGTTTGAGATACAATAACTTAATTTTTTGATTAGTATTGTGACCAATAGGAAATAAATTCTTACATAGCAACTCCTTAAATTCTTCTCATCTAGACACAACAAGTTTTTTTGTCTTGTTTTGTTTTTGAAGATGGCAAATAATTTTGACACCGTACAAGAGCCTGTTCAAACATTTTGATATGTGCAAACGATATCTTTTGCATTTGACTAACATTATGCACATTGAAACGAACTTCCATTTATAATGATTTATTTGATCCAAGTATCTAGAAACTTTGTAATATCTTGTTTAATTTTTTAATATCTCAGAGGGAATATTTTGTAATATATAATCGAGTTTAATTTCTATAAAATGATATATTGTAGGAAACTATGCCTTTTCCAACTAAAATCACTTTAAGGAATTGTGGATTTTTGCCCTCCAATTCCAAACCTAGAGGGATTTTGTTTGTAGGTTAATTGAACCGTAGTTCCATGCTCCACAATGAGTAAAAATCAGATAATAAATTTTTTCTCAATGATCTCCTCATTTCTTGGTCTTTTTTAAATAGAATGTTTTCTCCAAGAATCATAACCCTTCAAATGCCCCTTGATTGGTAATCATTAATTGTGATTTCATTTTATAAATTTAGTTAATACTAACATGATTGCTGGCTACACCCCTTGCATCGTGTATCATTGTGTTTTTCTTTGCATCTAATTTTGGAGTTTATCATGGTTATAATACCTTTTGGTTTGTTTGCGTTTGCACTCATGATGTGTTGTCTATATTTGGGCATATATCACTATCTTATTGGTCACAACTTGAACATTATATTTACCATGATTTAACAAGTCTTACATCTGGTTTCTAGGAGGATATCATATTTGAGCTCCCACTTTTGTCTAGGGATATCAAATGCGTTTGTTGATTGAGTCAAAGATGCATCTGTAGTCTTTTCATATTAGGTAGCTAATGTTTTTAAAGAAGCTTAGACATAGTCATGCATGAGAGGGACGAAAGATTCCATGTATTCAAGAATTGTGATACTCCGAAGATCTTTTGTTTCACACACCATTCCTTAGATGATGATTGATTTTGCAACACTGTCTAAGGGGACACTAGCATCTTTCACATGCCTTGATTGGGTGGTGTTAAAGATGCCTCTGCCTATCATCCCACTAATGAATTGGCTTTCTTGGCCAAAATCATTCATTAACTATCCTTGACATTTAGCTTTGTAAATCTACCCAACATTCAAATCACACAACCATCTAGTTTGATCCTTGTGTACATTATTGGATTGATATTCCACTTCAAAGTTTCTCTTAAGTGGCGGAACTTAATTTATGTTAAGTGCTCTACACATGTTTTGTTTAATTCTTCAGTGCTATAAATCTTATAACAAATTATTTATGACATATCAATATCTAAATTAGAAAGTTTCTCGCGCTTGGGTTGGTTGTAGGAAGTTCTATCAAAATAGGCGGAATCGCATTGTTGCTCTGTTGCTATCAGTTTTCAATGACTATAAATAATCTATCACAAGCTTAAATCTTTGAATCTTCAAACAAGTGTTTCTACTTGAAAGAGGGGTATTATAGCTCGCCCTTACCAAGATTGCTTGTCCTCAAGCAATTGCAAACTAGGAAGTTCTTGGAGTTACCAAAGCTCCAAATCAACCTTGGGGATTCGCAATTCCTAATCCTTGACCCTCCTTGTGATGTAGTTAGCTTCTATTGTGCTACTATGATATAATTAGGAATTGGGAACTTTGCACCAAGTTATGCTTCTCCAATTGTCTCAGTTATATTTGACTTTGTACCACAATGATGTCCTTGAAGAGTTGTTATTATGCTTGCCTCAATTTGTTTGCCAAGATATCCTTCAATGCCATAATAAGGTTGATATCGATTGTATGTAGTACCATACCACCCAAACTGTTGATGTTATAGCAATGGGAGATATCTTTCTCTCAAATTTAAAAATGATGGATAAATAATACCAAGGCAAGTCGGACTTGCTATATATAATAATTTTATGAAGAGTCACCTTGTTTCTTAAAAGAGGCCAACCCAAATGAAGAGTCACCTAGTTTTGTATAAATACAAGGTGATGATCATTCATTTGATCATCAAGTTCATTCATCATAATTCACATTCCTAGAAGAAGTTCATACTTGAGCAACAAATCATCATCTTGTAGCAGCAGACCGATTTCAAGGAGAAACATATTTATTTGTATCTTTGCATCTAGGAGAGGTGCTATTATTTTCATTGTATCAAATTCGGCATTGTGTTGGGCCTGAGTTGTAAGCAAATTTCTGCTCTCATTCCTTCAATACATAAGAGATATATTGCTGGGTTTTTCTCCTTTGAGTAGGAGGGTTTTCCCAGGGTATCTTGTTGTGTTCATTGTCTTATGTGTTGCATTTTCTGATTGCTTTCATTTCTGATCCTAAATCTAACATGGTATCAGAGCGGGTCTAAGAAAAGATCTGATCAGATTTGTTTAAGCAGTCAAGTATTGCAGATCTAAGGTTCAAATTATTTTTGACCTAAGGGCAGATCTTTGAAGGTGAATTTGTGCAGAAAAAGAAGATGGTGAGCGGTGTCAAGGTAGAAGATAGGCTTGATGGAGCTTCAAACTTTAACTCTTGGAAACCCAGGGTAGTCATTGCATTAGAGGAGAATGATCTTCTTGATTTCGTGGAAAGTGATATGCCCGAGCCTTCTGATGATACTGAGAAAATCAAGTGGAAGTAAAATGGCACGAAGGCTAGAAAGATCATGATAGACTCTGTTGTGATGAATCACCTAGTACCGATCATCTCCAAGTTGAAGACAACTAAAGAAGTATAGCCTTCTGATGATACTGAGAAAATCCAGTGGAAGAAAAATGGCACGAAGGCTAGAAAGATCATGATAGACTTTGTTGTGATGAATCACCTAGTACCGATTATCTCCAAGTTGAAGACAACTAAAGAAATGTTTGATACTCTAAAAGGATTGTATGAGATCAACAACACCAACAGAGCCCTTGCTTTGAGACAACAACTTCACCACTTAAAAATGGCTAAAGATGATTCAGTCATCTCATTCTTTATGAAGATTGCTGATTTGAGAGATCAGTTGAGCGCTATTGGGGATATAATTGCAGACATAGATCTTGTTATGTTGGCACTAAATGGTCTTCCTCAATCTTGGGAACCCTTTATTCAGAGCATCAGTGGGAGATCCAAGTTGCCCAAGAGGAATTGGGTGAAACTATCATGATGTAGAAAATCAAGTTCTTGCTACACATACTTCTAGAGAAAGAGGCAAAGGAAGAAAAAGGAATAGAGACAAAGGATCAAATTCTACCCTCGAACCGAAGAAGAAGGATCTCTCTCACATTCAATGTTTCAGGTGTGACAAGTATGGTCACTTTGCTTGAGATTGCAAATTAAGTTCGACACAACATGTTTCTACTGCAAAAATTGACATAGGGACATCTTAGAAGAAGCCTAGCTCTAAAGTTGATTCAAAAGGTTTTTTATTCTAAAGTCGATCAATTTCTTTGAAGAGGAGGAAATGACATTCAGAGGGAGTCAAATTCAGAGAATTCAAGGCACGAGTTGAGAGCTTGTCTAGGAAAAGGATTAAGGTTCTGAGATAGGTCAATGGATGGGAGTTCATTTCCAGAGGATTTCTTTGAAATCTTTGAGGTAGGGATCAAGAGGGAGTTTTGTGACTCACTAAGAAGAAGTGGAGGTTGTAGTGTTGCAAGGCCAAGTGCAAAATCCTTGGAAGACCTCTTTAGCAATTGAGAACATAATTGCACAAAACAGTTAATTTGGATTTGACATTGGTAGCTCCGCAAACCTATTCAAAATAGGGTGATTTGAGATGAGGTCGAGGAGGACAATCTTGGACTCGAGCGAGTCAATAGTGCTTGAAGTGTGCATTGGAAACCGCTCCTCTAAGGAAAGCATTGCAGACAATCTTGGACAAGGAGGTCAGGGTGTTGATGCAAGTACTTGGAGCTCTAGAGGGAGTCACATCATCATGAAGATCTGTTGTAATGTATATTTCTCTGAGACGGAGAAATATGAGGTGAAAGCCCTTGTCGTGTATATTTCTCTAAGACGGAGAAATATGAGGTGAAAGCCCTTGTAGTGTATATTCCTCTGAGACGGAGAAATACAAGGTGAAAGCCCTTGTAGTTTATATTTCTCTGAGACAGAGAAATATGAGGTGAAAGCCCTTGCAGTGTATATTTCTCTCAGACGGAGAAATATGAGGTGCGAGCCCTTGTTCATCTCCGTGATTGAGATGAGATGTCATGTTGAGAGACTCCATGATGACATCACATTGAGAGACTTCGTGATGAACCCTTGTACTTGTGTTTCTTTCCACACATGGGAGTAGCTATGTTGGATGTCACGTTGAGAGACTCCATGACGACATCACGTTGAGAGACTCCGTGATGAACCTTTGAGTTTTCCACAAATGGGTGTAGCCATTGTGGGCGTCATGTTGAGAGACTCCATGACATGGATATCTGGAAAGCCCTTGTGGTGTATATTTTTCTCAGACGGAGAAATATGAGGTGCGAGCCCTTGTTCATCTCTGTGACTGAGATGAGACGTCATGTTGAGAGACTCCATGACGACATCACGTTGAGAGACTCCGTGATGGACCCTTGTACTTGTGTTTCTTTCCACACATGGGAGTACCCATGGTGGACGTCACGTTGAGAGACTCCATGATGACATCACGTTGAGAGACTCCGTGATGAACCTTTGAGTTTTCCACAAATGGGTGTAGCCATTGTGGGCGTGATGTTGAGAGACTCCATGATGTGGATATCTAGAAAGATGCCTCCCTAGCTAAGAGGGAGTGTTGATGTTATAGCAGTGGGAGATATCTTTCTCTCAAATTTAAAAATGATGGATAAATAATACCAAGGCAAGTTGGACTTGCTATATTTAATAATTTTATGAAGAGTCACCTTGTTTCTTAAAAGAGGCCAACCCAAATGAAGAGTCACCTCGTTTTGTATAAATACAAGGTGATGATCATTCATTTGATCATCAAGTTCATTCATCATAATTCACATCCCTAGAAGAAGTTCATACTTGAGCAATAGATCATCATCTTGTAGCAGCAGATCATCATTTTGTAGCAGCAGACCGATTTCAGGGAGAAACATATTCATTTGTATCTTTGCATCTAGGAGAGGTGCTATTATTCATTGTATCAAATTTGGCATTGTGTTGGACCTGAGTTGTAAGCAAATTTCTGCTCTTTTTCCTTCAATATATAAGAGATATATTTGTTGGGTTTTTCTCCCTCGTGTAGGAGGGTTTTCCTAGGGTATCTTGTTGTGTTCATTGTCTTATGTGTTGCATTTTCTGATTGCTTTCATTTCTGATCCTAAATCTAACACAAACCTTATTTTGTTGCCTTAGAATACCATTGAACTGCTTGTACTACCTTAGCCAAAATGTTCATGGATGCTCCACCATCTTGGAGAGCAACACGAGCATTTTGCCAATCCAAGCAATTAATCACTGTACACTTTGTTTGGCCAACCATGAGAAGAAAAACCATTGCAATTGTACCCATGTATCCTCTTTCAAAGAAAAGAATTGCAACCTTTGCAATTGATGTCCACTTGCTAATGAGTTGTCCGGTACTTGTGGAGAAGATGAATGTCTTCCAACATGTGTCATTTGGGCTTTGGGCCCTACTGAGTTGGCTTGGATACAGGTTTAGATTTAGTCCAACTTGGGGGCCATCTAGGGTCCCACCTAGAGTTGCAGGTATGTCTGAGATAAACTTGAGTGAATCCATAATGTTTTTGGCGGATTTTCACACCTAGGTGGTAAATTTAAAAATAAATAAGTTATATTTTTGACTTCCATCTTTGACAAAAAAACCCAAAAATGCCCCTCAAACCCTAAACCGTGGATTCCGATCTATTTTAAAAGACAAAAACAAAGTCATTTCTCTTATTGTGAATACAAAATGATGTGCGCCATGAAGGTTTGTGCTGCTTTGAAGGTCTTAATTTGGGGCCCCTAAACCTTGTGAGGGGTGTGCCCTCAGATCTTGTTGGGGCGTTGCCTCCAAACCCCCACTAAACTCATTTGATTTGCCAAGTACTCTCCGAAGAGCACAAAAGATTTACTGAGAGGGGGGGGGGGTGAATCAGTAAATCAAACCAACTTTTCAATTTTCAACTTTCCAAACTTCTTGCAATCAACTTTTAGATATGATTCAATGAAAACAAGTTAACTCCACTTTATTGAAAAATGAATTAAATGTCTTTACAAATGGAAGTAGGCACCAACCTACTTGATATACAAGTGAGATGATTTTGTAAGCTTCAACCTACAAGGAACACCCAATCCTTTACAATTTTAGTAGGCACCAACCTACAAGGAGCACCAACCCCTAATTGCAAGGCATCAAACCTTGACTTGATGGATGAAGTAAATGGCTTCAATCTGAAACAATTTTGGGCTAGAAATTGCTTAAATTAACAAAAGAAAGTAGATTACAATTTATAGAGGAGGTAGAGCACTGTAGACATTTAAGATGTCTAACTACCTCAGCTACTGACTATTGTAGCACTAATTGACCATTATAAATAGAGAATTTAATATTCTAACACCCTCCCTTAATGGTCAATCTACTAACTAGCCTACAAAAAACAATCTGCAGGTCGATTGGTCACAAATTCTTTAGAACACTCTGCTGCTACAGAGACCCTCCCTGGATCTGCAGAATGTGAATGACCAAGAAAACCAAAAAAAAAACGTCCAAAAAATAACAGAGAAGGTTGCCACCTTCTTTAGAATGCTCTGCAACAAGAGACAAGAGCCTGCCATTGACTCTGCCACCGAGATGAGTTTGCCACCAACCCTCCCAAAAACTGTAGAATTGTTGACCAGAAGTCATCACAAAATGTCCAACCTGATGTTGGATAACAGAGTTGTTCCTCCCTGAAACCAGAGACACACCGAGAACAATGGACACGATTTTGAGGAAAAATCGGCAAACCGTCGAAACTGTTGCAGATGAGCATGACGCCCGAGAATTGACTGCAAGAAGGTAGTTGTGCAGATGTTCGCCTCAACAACTCCAAGTGCGACCAAAATAGACTGCAACAAACCACGATTTTTAACGAAAAAATCGCCAAACCCGAATTATAAATCATCGTTTTTTTTCGAAAAAAATGGTAAAAACCAAATACCAGAGAGCTCTCCCGAATGACAAAAACCCTGACTAGGGCATACAGGAGAAAAATACTCTTAATTTTTTGTAAGGAGAAAATTATAAACCCTCCTAGATTACAGATTTTTTAAGGGAAAAACTTTAAAACCCACCCAGATTACATATTTTTTAAGGGAAAAAACTTTAAAACCCATCCAGAGTTTGTTGTCGTTGAATCGGTGACTGCCCGCCAACAGAAAGGTGTTCAAACTGGCCATCTTCACACTTTTCGAGGCACGAAAAATGAGGTATTGAGAAGAGGTTGATGCACAAAACCTAAGGCACGAGTTTCAATACACCGAGGTAGGTTCAGGCACAGAAAACAGTGCAAATCCGCGAGCACCAAATATGAGGCACGGAAAACGATGCACCCAAAAAAAAGGGAGACCAACCCAGTTGAGATCTCGAAAAACCCAGTAAGAATCTGTAGTAGAAAAAAATTTCCGCCTTGAAATAGAGGGTCAAAACCCTAAATGAAAATTTCTGAACCCTAGGCGGCCATGAGAGCTTGAAAAAAATTGCAGAAAATATGGAAACCCTTCTGAAAGCGTAGCACAAAGCTTGCAAAAAAGACGTCTTCCAGAATGAAGACAAATCGCGACTTGAAACAACAAAAAATTGCATCTGAATCGTGTCCAAAAGGAAAGGAAAAATGCGGAATCAAAAGCCGTCGCTGGTACACAAGAAAAACGCGATCAAAATAGATCACAAAATCTGCCAGAGAGGGTTTTCGTGCATCTCCACCATTTTTTCCGCGCGCTAGAAAGAAGGAAATGACGCCTTCACATTCTACCAGAATGAAATCGCGAACTAAAAAGTCGTCAGGAAGAAGAGCCGTCGCGGAAAGAGATGAAACTCGACGCGGAAGGATACAGATCACTGCGTGAAGAGTTGAGGTCGACGCGGGTAGGAATACGACCCTCACACGCCCTCAAGCGAACAGGAAACCGGGAAAATACCAGGTCAAATCGTGAGCAGATAGAGGCACGAAATCATGTAGATCTAAGACAAACGCGACCTGAAAGAGTTTGACGTGGTTCAAAATCGCGCCCTATTGCAAAACGCGAACGAAGAGGTCACGATTTTGCACAGAAAACCCTTCCAAATTACGGCAAAAGCCCACGAAAATTGTAGAAGTCACACATGAATTTTTTTTTCACGAATTACAGACAAAAACGCCCAAAAGACATGTCAAAACCCTTCACAGGTTTGAACACAAAAACCCGTCTGTAAAAGAGGTTTGAACTTTTGTTCGAATTATTGCTTCAAAAAGCTAACAAAATTTCTGAAACCCTCCCAAAATCCTAAGCCCTCCTGTGAGGGAGATAGGCTCAGAAATGCTCTGATACCATGAAACAATTTTGGGCTAGAAATTGCTTAAATTAACAAAAGAAAGTAGATTACGATTTATAGAGGAGGTAGAGCACTGTAGACATTTAAGATGTCTAACTACCTCAGCTACTGACTAATGTATAGCACTAATTGACCATTATACAATAGAGAATTTAATATTCTAACACAATCAGACCTGCACTCTCCCAATCCTCCAATCTGCCTTTGTGATGAAATATCTCACATTCAGCCCACACAAGAAGATGGTTTTCTGATATGAACCACCTAACTCTTCACAAACACACATTTAAGCCCTGAAATGAATGACAAATATATACTTTGTTCTAGAATTGCATCCCTTGGTGAAAGATCATATCTCTGTCATTTCAGAATTCATTCATGCCTCTTCATTTGCTTTGTTTCTGATTTAATAATTTTTTATTTTCAGCTTTGTTTTGTTAAATCTGTTAGCATTTTTTTATCTAAACAAATCGAATCACTTCATTGGATGGAGACTCCTTTTCAAACGAATGATCATGTTAATAAAACCAGAGTTGGTGGACTCTTCAGGACTCGCCGCGGACTCAGCGGACTCGCGAGTCCGTGGCTGAGCCGAGTCGACTCGCCACGGACTCGGGAGCCGAGTCGACTCGCCACGGACTCGGGAGTCGAGTCTAGACGAGTCCTGGTCGACTCCTGACCGACTCGGCCGAGTCCAGAGGTCGGACTTGGGAGTCCCGACCCAGGACTCTCGTCCGCGGCTGGGGCGTCAAACTGGGTTAAAACCCATACATTTTTTTAATTTTTTGTTATTTCTAACTTGAAGATTGGTGTTTTCAAGGTCTGCAAATTGGTTTTAGCTTGAAAGAAGGCAGGAGGAGGAGCTAAAAAGATCAAAATAGAGCCAGGTAAGTGATCTAACATTTCTTTTTTTTTGTTTTTTTGCTTTCAAAATTTAAAAAAATCAAGAAAAATAAGGGGATATGCTGCCAAATTTTTTTTCTATTTTCCTTAATAGCCATTATAGCCTAATTCCTATTATTTCTAGCTTGGTTTTGCATTCTTTTTTTTTGCAAATAAATGAAACTTTGAATCACATTTTTTTGCTGATTTTTTTGCAAACCCTTGCTGATTTTTTTTTTTCCACGTTGAACTTGAAACAGCAATGTCGTCTTCAAATCCAAAGGGAATGAGAAAAGACCCTGCATGGAAGTATGGAATACCAGGAATCAAAAAAGGTGAAGTGACATGTACTGAATGTCAAAATGGATGACAGGAGGAATAAACAGGTTAAAATACCACCTTGCAAGGATACCTGGGCAAAATGTGGAGGGATGCCCTAAAACTACTCCTGAGATTATTAGAGAGATAAAGGCCCTTCTTGCTGACTATGAGCTAAAAAAAGATGAAAGACAAAAAACAAAGAATGCCCTAGCATCAATGATGAGTGGATCCCCTTCTACACCAACTATGCCTCATGGTGCTACTGCTGCAAGTCCAAGTGTTCGTGCTCCACATTCATCTTTTGGTGAGAGTCCTGAGGGTTCCTATTCTACTGCTAGTGCTGGCCACGGTCCTTCATCAGGACCAAATTATTTTATTCCACGTAATGTTCCAGGAGCACAACCTTCACTTGAAGGTACCGGTTGGAATAAGGAAAAGCATCATGAAGCTAGGATGGCTGCTGCAAACTTTTGGTACTACAATAATCTACCTTTCAATGTTGCAAGCAGCCCATATTGGGAAGGTCTAGTGAACGCCCTTACAGTTGCAGGAAAGGGGTTTAAGACCCCATCAGCTAAAGATTTGAGTGGGCCATTGCTAGAGGAATCCGTAAAGAATACACGGCTTGTAGTTGATGAGCAAAAGAAATTTTGGCGAAGAAAAGGTTGCAGCATTTTATCTGATGGGTGGACAGATGGACGGAATAGAACTCTCTTGAACTTTTTAGTGGCCTCAAATGGTGGATTGGTGTTCCTAAAATCAATAGATGCCTCCCATGAAGTTAAAAATGCTGAGACTTTATGCAGTCTATTGGATGGGGTGGTCCAGGAGGTTGGAGTTGATAATGTTGTCCAAATTATCACGGACAACGCAGCTGCATATGTAGCTGCAGGTAGGCTACTTATGGAGAGGTATCCCACAATTGCATGGTCTCCATGTGCTGCACATTGCTTGGACCTATTGTTAGAGGATATTGGGAAGATTTCATGGGTCAAAAGAGTGGTTGAAGATGCAAAAAGTGTTACAAAATTTATCTACAACCATACTTGGGTGCTTTCTTTGATGAGGAAATTCACAAATGGCAAGGACCTTGTGCGACCTGGAGTGACACGATTTGCTAGCCACTTCCTCACATTGCAAAGCATTCTTGGTGCCATTGGTCATCTCAAGCAAATGTTTGTGTCCGATGCTTGGAAGGAGTCCTCATTTTCCAGTAGAGCTGAAGGGGAGAGGATTGTTACCATAGTTTTTGATGAGACATTCATCAAAAATGGAGAGGAGCTGATGGGGGTAAGTAGCAATCACACAAAAAAAATTATACATGATAATCTATTTGCTGTTTTTTATTTTTTGAGGGGTTAATTTTGTTATAATTTAACATTTGTTTTCATTTTTTTAGGTGACAGAGCCTTTGGTGAGGGTTCTTCGTATGGTGGATGGAGATGGCATGCCAATGGGTTTCATCTATGAGGCCATGGATAGGGCCAAAGAGGCCATATCACATTACTATGGCGGCAACAAAAAAAAATATGAAATCATATGGCGCATCATTGATCGGAGATGGACAAACCAACTCCACCAGCCGATTCATGCCTTTGCCTACTTCTTGAATCCGAAGTTCTACTTCTCGGACTCATTTAAGGCGGATGAGGAGGTCATGGACGGTGTTGTCACTTGCATTGATAGGATGGTGCCTGATAGTGAGCTGAGAAATAAGGTGCTTGATGAGTTGGAGGTGAGATTTGTTACATCTTATTTATGAATTTGCAATGTTGAGCCTTGACTATCTATGAATTTTCTATATTTGATTTACTTTTTCTTTTATCTATTCAAGGTCTACAAGGGTGCAGAGGGGAGACTCTTTTCCTCCCAACAAGCAATTGAAAGGAGAGGAAAACAACAACCAGGTAAAAATTGAAATTAGAAACTTGATTCTTACATATAGATTTTTACTTTATTCTTATTTCTTAATACTTATATTTTTTAAACATGTTTTTGTAGATCTATGGTGGGAGAACTATGGTGCTAGCACACCAAATCTTCAAAAGCTAGCCATACGTGTCTTGTCGCAGCCATGCAGTGCTTCTGGGTGTGAACGCAATTGGAGTTTATTTGAAAACATTCACACAAAGAAAAGAAACAGGTTGACTCAGCAGCGCCTAAATGATTTAGTTTTTGTTCGGTACAACCTTCGCCTTCGAACTAGGAAGGTGGAGGGTGTTTCACACGAGTCCATCGACTTGGATGACATTGATCCATATGGTGAATGGACTATTAATGAACAAAATGATGAGGCTGATGTCTTACTTACTGATGAGGATATTGCTGAATTAGAGAGAGCAGCAGCAGAAGAAGAAGAAGCAGCAAGATTGGATGCCATGGAGGACAACGAAGACACATTTGAATATCATTTTTCCCCTGCTCGATCTCCTAGTCCTCGTTTGCATACTACAACACGGGCACCTTCTAGTTCTAGGCCTCCAAAATTGAGTACCATTGGGAGGGGAAAGAGGAAGATGTAGATTATATGTGGTTGTTAATGTTTTCCTCTTTTTGACATGATTATATGTAAACATTTATAAACTTATGATGTTATACATTGAAAGTGAAACTATGAGTATTTGATGACTATGAATGATTAAATTTCAATTATTGAGTGTTTGATGATCATATGACATGTGTAATCTTTGAATTATGAGTGTTTGATAATCAAATTAAGCTCTTATATTCTCTAAATGCATTAATTTGTTCTTGTTTTTTTTGTAAAACTACGGTTTTTTTTTTTGCCGAGTCTTTTCCCGAGTCCGTCCCGAGTCCCGAGTCCGAGTCATATTTTTGGGCTGCCGAGTCCGCGGCGAGTCCGAGTTTTCCAACTATGAATAAAACATTGCACCACTTGAGTTGAGGTCAATGCGTGAAGGAACACGTCTTTTGAAAAAGGCACGATGACCATTAGCTAACTACGTCTTTTTCCAAGAAAGACACGACCCTAAAGAGATATCTCAAGAAGACGCATATGCTGATCTTTGATGATTCACATCTCTTTAAAAAGACGTCTGGTTACATCTTGACACGTTTTTTGAAACTTAGATTATTTACACCAATTCATACGCATTAACAGAGTTTTGTTAACACGTCTCTTAAAGAAGGATAGACACATCTTTTAGATCGCATCCTTTCAGCATATTTTGAAAGACGTCTCTTTACAATAGATTGCGTCTTTACAATAGATCACATCCCCTTTTTTTGTAAAACACCCGATCTTAACTTTTTGATCCGCTCTAATTAAAAATGATTAATTAAACAAAAACACGTCTTCCTGAAACAACACAAAAGTGATTTATACAAAACACATCTTCAACTTGACTATCCAGATTTTGTTTTGAATGATGATCTGGAAAAGTTCGATTTGAAAGAATGTTAGTCTGAATGTGACTGAGTCAGTATCTTCAATATCATGGTGATGCGCATTTTGAACGACTTAGATTTTTTATTTTGTTAGATTCAAAGGCTCCAATAGATTTTATTGCATTCACTGCTGTCTCTCTTGGATTGATTTATGTTGAATCTTGTAATGATGAAGTGACCCAGTCTATTATTCTTGCTCTAGTGGAGAGTTCAGCAAATCTGAACATCATTCATTACCTTGACATCAATGACAATTTCTTCAACACTCTCCAAGTCCGAGTTTGCCAACTATCCTTCCAAGTTTTCTTATAGGTCTTCATCTACAATATCGCCATTAAATTGAACGGTCTTCCCTAATGTTACTTGATGATTACTTGTTTTCCTTCTTGTTTGGAAGAGGACTTTTATTTTGGGGGGGATGATGTAGTTAGTGTTCTATGCCTATTATTATGTTTCAATAAATATGGTTTATTTGACTTTGTATTTTGCTAGTGCTAGTGGCAATGCTAGCACCAGTGGCATTGTTTGCGGTTCTTCTAATTTACTAGTACCTACATCATTTGATATGGATGGTGGTGATGATGATGATGATATTTTTGAAGACCCATATGATGTTGCTTGATTAGTGATGGTTGATTGTTGACGCTTGACATTATTATTTTTTAATTTTAATATATAATATATATCATTACATTTGAGTTTGATTAATTGACATTGTAATATTTTTTTATTTTTATAGTGGTTTTGTTTATTATACAATATATGATGCTATGTGTGGTATTTTGAACTTAATTACTGCTGCAAATATGTATATATTTCTGAATTTTATATGTTTTTGTATGGATGAACCTAAACAAACCCAACTCCAGAACTTTTTTTTGACTAACCCATGAACTGAACCTGAACCAGTACCAAGACTGATAACTTAGCCATTCCTCAATCTTGATTAGTGGAAACATCCCAATGAGGCCTTTCCTAAAAGTATCTTTGAAGCAGCAACCGCTCTCTTGGGTTACCTTCCTCTAATTGCTTGTCACACACAACTCTAGAAGGTCTGATCGTGTTCCTGCAAGATAGAAAAATCTCCATAACTTGCACCATATGCAAAATTTCAGGTACGTGACAATCTACTTCCAACATTGGTATATCCACGGACTTCAATTCCCTCTATCAACACAAGCATGATAAGTAGATGGCTGCATACAAAAAGAATTATGCTAATGTTCAAAATCGGCAGTAGGACTTTCGATGAAGTTGTGTCTTTGTTGTACCAAGTATCCAAGAGTCCCCAACTTCTCTTGGTGTCTCTATGCATGCCATTTAAGCCCCATAACTTTGGCTGGTTGTGATTATATCAATATGAAGTATAACTACCATTTGATTTTTATTAGCCCAAACAGCCCTTTAAGTGAATTTCCAATCAGTTATTGGCCGACTCTTCTATGCAAGAACCAATATGATACTTTATGCCCGTGCTTACCTTCCTCCCCACTTGTCCAAAATGTAAAACATAGGAGCATTATAATTCTGCACTATGGATGGTACTGGCTGCCATAGAATAATGGTGAAGCTAAATTGCTCCTCCCCATTTTCAAGGATGCCAATTTTTTTTTCACTTTGCAATAGATTCCCTTCATAGATAGTTGGTTGGAGTATATTCATCTAATTATAATCCCATAAACTAATTGTCATATGTTGTATGAACTTATGTGCACTAGTGTGAGTTGTAGGGAGCCTTAACAAGTTACTTCTTGCTTGCAAATATCCATTCTCATGCGCCATCCTCTATTAGGTGATTGCCTTGGAGGTATGTTATGAAACAATGTGCTTTGCTCAACGCAAGTACTATAAAATTTTTGCTCATTCATGTATCTCACATTATGTATCTTTCAACTGCCATTGGGAAACACTTGCATTAACAAAAGCATATGTATTTTCCTCAATACATTTAGGCCTTGAAAATTAACAAAAAATATTGGCTTGATCAAATTGAATGATATAATACAATGCCATGATCTTTTGTTCCCTCATTACATATTCACCAAAGATTCTAGGCAGCAAATACAAACTCTTGATTGTCATTGTTGACATTTAAGATGATAGCAGAGTGTTGCATTCCATGTTATGATGAATTGTGGGAGTGCCTTGAATACTAGGATCCCACCCTTTTGTGCAAAGCCAATTTTGTATTGGAGTAAAAGGATCTAGGTGTCTTGTACAGCAAGTCGTATTTTTCACATTTTTCCCATGCTGACCAAAATTTTGAAAGGACAGTGAAAAGTAAATCTATGCTATTATCATCTCTTTCATATTTTGAAATGTGCTAGTCACTCCAACTTGCAAACCCAAGATTGATTGCTTTGTCATCACCTTGTGAGGCTCCCATGCAGGATGTAATACATCTAGTTGTTGCTTGAACTCTTGCTTTTCGTTATCCATGTGAGCAAACTTTTCCTTAAATCCTTGTTGATGTTGTTTTGCTCAAGCATATATCAACTTAGCTTCCTTTGCCCTTCTTTGCCATTGCTCACATAATTTCAGGTTCTATGTTACATCTTCTGTGCTTTTTGAAATGAGGTAAGCCTCCTTTGCTTTTTTGATTGGGAAGGATTTTAATTGACACGACAATTCTTGTGACCTAAATTTGTAGAATGGAGATTAGTGGAGCCAAATTCCACATCCACCATAGTTTTTTGCTCCTCCATATTGCTACCTTGTAGATTAATTTCATATCTATTTTGTATGGGGGATTCGTTCTATTCTTGGTCATTGATATGTTCCTTCTCAATTTTTGGTAGCTCTAGTTTTAACCCTTCCACCTTTGGCTTATGCTCTAGAAATTCTTCCTTGACCTCTTCCTTTTATAAATTTGTTTTTGGTGTAGCTTTCATTTGCTCCAATGTCTGCTTGGTCTCTTCATCTAATTTTTCTTAATCCTTTTCAGGATGAATTTTACTCCATGGTATGAAGAAATCTAGAAATGTATTCCTCTTGATGACTCTTGGATGGTCTCTTCTTCTTCTCTATGAATGAAAGTGGATCTAGAGGTCTGCCAACATACCAATAACTGTTTTCTATGTTTGATTGTTTTGATTTTTGTTGTTGGCTCATGAAGTGCTTGCTCCATTATTCTGATTTTTGGAAGCATTCATATTATATTGCATCATGTGCAGCATTTGAACCTACATGTCTGTCATTGTATGAGTATCAATCTTCTTTTCAAACTTATCTGCAAGATCTTCCCTTGAAGGAGTTTTTTCCTCTCTATTTTTCATATTTACTTATTTTGTCACTTGGATGCATATGAAAAGAGTCTCCGCATTAGACAGCTAGCTTCTCTTTCACAAGCTAGTAAGAGCTAGCTGTGATACTATTGTAATATCGAGTTTAATTTTTTTATCCCAAAGGGAATGTCGTGTAATATATAATCAAGTTTAATTTTTAATTTCTATAGAACTACATTATTTGTGGGAAACTATATTTCTTCTGATTGGTATTTTTGCTAATTAGTCAAATTTGCATGATGGTGATTTCTGTGTGAAATCACTCGAAAGAATTGTGGGTTTTCGTCCTCCAATTCCAATCCTAGAGGGGTTTCATCCTCAGGTTAATTGAATTGTAGTTCCATGCTCCACAAGTAATAAAAATCAGATAATAAAATGTTCCTCAATGATATTTCCTTCTCCTTGCTTGGTCTCTCTTATAGATTGTTTTCTCCAAAATTCATAACCCTGCAAATGCCCCTTGATTGGCAATCTTTAATTATGATTTCATTTTATAAATTTAATAAATGGTAACATGATTGTTGGTTATGCCCCTTGCATGGTGTATTGTTGTGTTTTGCCTAGCATCCAATTTTGAAGTTTATCATGGTTCTAATACCTCTTATGCCCCTTGCATGGTGTATTGTCGTGTTTTGCCTTGCATCCAATTTTGAAGTTTATCATGGTTCTAATACCTCTTGGTTTGTTTGTGTTTGCACTCATGATGTGTTGTTTGTATCTGGGCATGCATCTTATTAGTTGCAACCTGAACATTATATTTGCCACAATTTAACAAGTCTCACATCTAGTTTCTAGGAGGATATCAGAATTGCTATGCTCCACGGGGTTTCGGGAGTGTCGAGTACGATGGGACGAGTTTTCGGTACAGGGGTACTTTTGGGTCATGTTTTAGGGGACGATAGGGGACGACTGATAAAAAAATAGGGAATTTTTTTAAAATATAGAGAAACTTCAAATGTTCATAGCATAACATCGATAAAGCATTCATTCTAGACATTGTATCAGCTTAATACATATCATTAGATTTGAATTGAGATTTCACATGAGAATTGACAAACAAATTAAAGAAATTCAAATGCTTTAATTGTGAATGTACATACATATATAAGAATTATAGAAAAATACGTAAAGGCTCCAAGTTTCAAGTATAAAATGAGAAAAACATAGAAAATATATGGCTCCAAGTTAAATGGGCATTTTGCATAGGGTTTGAGGACTTGAGAAGGACATTCAAATGGGTTTGAAGTTGTTGGCCCTGCTCCACTCCCACTGCCTGAAGAACCCCCAATGGCTGCCATACTTCTATGAGTACTACTTCTATGTCTACTTCTTTCATGCGTTTGAACCTCAACCTCTTCACTATCGTTACTAGTAATCTCACTACCGCTCATGATTTTTTTTGGTTAAGAATTGAAAAGAGAGCTGCAAGTTCAAATAAAAGAAAAAATAAACTCACAATGCCCTTCCTACATGATAAAAAAAATCGAAAAAAACTTGAAAAAATGGAAAACAAATTGAAAAATAAAAAAGCAAATGTAAAATGAAGAACTTACCTCTAATGAAGTAGATTTAATGCCCTAGTCTCCCCTTTCAACTGTTGTTCTCTCCTCTTTCACTTGCTGCTCTTCACCTCAAGTTTGCAAATGTCAAAATGAGAATGTTTTTTTTCTTTTAGTTGTTTTGATAAGTCAAGTAGGTTTGGGTTTTGTTTAAAGGGGTGAGGCGTGGGGGGTTCTTGTAGGCCCATCCATCCCCTCTTTTTAATTTAAAAATGTGTTTTTTTTACAAACAAAAATAAAGTAAGATGTTGCTGGGCCACAGGGGATGTTTAGTAGTCCCCGGGACAGTTAGGGGATGTCTTGGAAGTACCGGGTACTGCTAGCCATCCCCTATGTCCCCTGAATCTGCAAACAACGTCCCTTGGAAGTTTCGGAAACTTCGTGTGAAGAAAGGGACGGCTAGGGGACGTTTCCTGGCCGTCCCCGTTTCGTCCCCAGTATGGGGACGAGCCAAAAAAGGCAGGGGACGGGTCCCCGTGGAGCATAGCATATTTGAGCTCCAGCTTTTGTATAGGGATATCACATGTGTCTGTTGTGGGAGTCAGGGATGTGTCTATAGTCCTATCAAATTAGGTAGTTAACATTTTTAAAGAAGCTTAGACACAGTCATGCATAAGAGGGACAAAAGATTCTGTGTCTTCAAGAATTGCGATACTCCAAAGACCTTTAGTTTCACACACCATTCCTTTGGTGATGATTGATTTTGCAACACTGTCTAAGGGTACACTAGCAGCTTTCACATGCCTTGATCGAGTGGTGTTAAAGATGCCTCTGCCTGTCATCCCACAAATGAATCAGCTTTCTTGGCCAAGATCATTCATTAACTGTCAAAGGGTACACTAGCAGCTTTCACATGCCTTGATCGGGTGGTGTTAAAGATGCCTCTGCCTGTCATCCCACAAATGAATTGGCTTTCTTGGCCAAGATCATTCATTAACTGTCCCTGACATTCAGCTGTGCAAATCTAACCAGCATTCAAATCACACAACGATCTAGTTTGATCCTTGTGCACATTTATTGGATTGATATTCCACTTCAAAGTTTCTCTTAAGCAGTGGAACTTAATATTTACGCTGAGAACTCTACAAATGCTTTGGTTTAATTATTAAGTACTATAAATTTATCAACAAATCATTTATGACATATCAATATCTAAATTATAAAGTTTCCTACGCTTGGTTCGGTGGTAGGAAGTTCTATCAAAAGAAGTGGAATCACATTGTTGCTCCTTCACTATCAATTCCATTGCAGCTGTAAATAGTCCATCACTATCTTTGAATGTTTAAACAGATGTTTCTGTCTCTTGTACTTGCAATGATACTTCCAAGAGGGAACATTATGACCATAGCATTCACTTGTCCTTTGAATATTTTTATCTCTACATTTGGTTCAACTTTAAATGAGGCATGTGCAGATTTTACCTTAATTTGTTTTCCTTATTTTTATCTAAGAAGGTTTCTTGATCCTATAGGGTCTTCACCAAATTTCTTGGCAAAAGCTCATGCTACTAAATCCATAGAAGATTGATCCTGGACTATGTGCTCTTGTTGGCTTATACATTCTTTTGTTGACTCATCTAATTTTGATTTTTTATTTACTCTCCATGTTGCTCTCAAGGGTGATCATAGGGTGGTTCTTTTTTCTATATGCTGCAGTCTCACCTTTTTATTCTACTTTTCAGTACAGATGGTTGGATTGCAATGTAGCAATTATTTATTCTTTGCAGACCTAGTCACTATCATACAATTACTATTATTTTCCACAAATCCCAAGGATTAGGAGACTGTTCTGATACCAAATTGATGTGTAATCTCACAAAAAATATGCTTGTAGAAATTAAGAATCAATAAAATCATGGACTGTGCTACCTAAAATCAAATTAATGACAGTAGGAAGGAAAAAATGCTATGATTAGACAAGTGAACCTGTAGATATTCCAAAAAATCCTCAAAGGAGTAAAATAATTCCTATTGAATTATTATTAGAAGTTAGACAAACACAATGATTTGTAAATAGGGTGGAATAGTAAATACAATTCACTCCTTGCTCAAATCTACAACGCTCAAATTCAAATTCTACTTCTCTATGACAACTCTCAAATCTACTGCCATTGACATCCAGCAACCGTTTTGTCTGTATATAGATGCTGAGATTGTTGTGCACTAGAAGGTTCCAGAAGTGAATTTAGAAAGAGCAATGTTGGACTGCTGACTTCATATTCTATATTTCTCATTTGGGGATGAAATTGCCCTCTCGCAGACTGTCAGTTTCCAAGTTACTGCTTCAGGGGAACTAGCAGTTTCAAAATTGCTAGGTGTAGGAACTGGCAGTTTTGTCAAAGACAAAATCAGATAGTATTTGAGAGTTGCAACTTTTGGAAGTTATTCCTTTGATGAAATTTGACTCCTTCTGATCCTTATGGATCAATACCATAGTTACCGGGAGACGTGTCTCCCCCCTCAAAGACCCATCTCAGAGACAGAGATGCGTATCCGGTACCGGTGACGTCTCTGGAGACGCCTCCTGCAGCCTGGAGACTTCCGTCGGAGTTTCCCGAGTACCCTGCCGTCTCCCGTTGCAAAAAATGACGTCTCCTGCAAAACAAAACCTAAAAACTTTATAACATTTGAAACTTTCAAAATTAAAGCATAATGTATAGTGTTTGTTTGATGCGACTAAGACTCCCGACCACGGTTTAGGCGATAACATTGCTCATTGCTGCTTGTGTTGACGTCTGAGGAAGGCCACGCTAGAGTTCTAGTCGCCGCCACCAGGTAAGATGGCCTTAGTGATTTACCCCCAATCCTACTACCAACAGAGGAACTTGAGTTAGAGAGTGATGAGTATTTGGAGAGCATCATAGCTGAGGACCTTGACATGGATGATCATGATTTGGTGTAGATGATAGATTTCCGATTTTTGTTTTTTGTTTGTGTATGAGCCTATCAAAATATCAATATTTCTGAGTTTCAATATGTAATCGAATATTAAATATCAAATATGCAAATGTCAAATCAAAATGTGAACTATGATTATGAAATATGAAGTATGAACTCTGACTCTTTGATGCAATGACATTTGTGTATTTAAAGTTAATGTTCATTGTTAAACTTTACTATTGCTCTTGTTTTGAAAGTTCAATGTCATCATATTTTCTATAAATTATTAATTTTTTTATATTTTTAATTTTTATTTATATTAAAAAATGGCGTCTCCAAGTACCCCCATCTCCTATTTTCAAAAAAAAGTTGTACCGGTACCGGTACCAGTCTCCCGTACCAATACCAGTACCAGTCTCGCGGCAACTATGATCAATACCCATTGGTCTCTGAACTTGGTTGTTATCATGAATTGTTCTGTCTTTCAACTAGAGCATGTACCGCCGAAACTAAAGAAAACATTTGTTGATGAATCTTAAAGTCCAGTGAATGTGATTTCATATACAATCAGTTATATTTCAAGATAAAATGTACATTTTATTAAGCAATGCTTTTTGTTTTGAAAAACATGCAGCTTACCAATATCAGAATATATAATTAATTCAGTTGTAACTTATTTTTAATATTTTAATAGTTGGTTATTATTTCATTTACTCCAAGAATCATCGAAGGGGAACATGAATGCCCCACATGAGGAGGAACCTTTTTTTTGTAATTACATATTATTTTCTGGGTGCTTGGAATATTCTTTGCAAGGTGGCATTAAATGGAGAAATTTAATTTGGCCTACGACAGCATCTTTAGATGCTTGGCTTGAAGTGCAAAGGAATCTAACTATTTATGATGTTGGAAGAATCATCTTTAACAATGTGTAAAAAGTAGTTGGCTTTTTTTTTGGTCTTGAGGAGTTATTTTGTCTTTTAGTGAGCTGTTTTTGTCTTCTAATGAAATTGGACGCCCTGGTTCATGAGAAAAGTCGTGAAGCTTTTAGAAAGATGCTTGTAACACGTAGACACATGTCATGAGGTATCTTTTACATATAGACTACTTGGCTCATGGTTTGAGTCCATTGTATTGGAAATCATCTATGGTTTTTTGTATTATTTTTGGCTATAAATTGGAGCTTGGAGTAGGAGGTAGCACAAGTTGTGCTGCAGGTTGTAGCAATAATGAAGTGCTGTAGGAATTCAGAGGGAGAAGTTGTATTGGTGTAACTCTTGTTGAAGATTAATACAAACTTTGGATCTTTTTGGGTCTGTAACTTTTTTCGGATTTTCCTTCTCCACATATATCGTGTTGTAGTTTGCATCTCTTTTATGGTTATTAACTTATTTCTATATTTATCTATGATTTATCACAGTATATGTGCTTGGATGCTTTGAGTTTGCAACATACTTTCACTTGTTAGTTATATTTTGTTTCTACACTTGTAAGATGTTCATGCTTCATGCAATATCAATGATCATTGCTTTTTCTGCTTTTTGTTATTTTGTGTTGATCACATCTCAAGTACATACAGAACACAAAAACTTAGCACAGGGGATAATCAAGGTCCAAACTATCTGAGCGTGAACAGCCAATCCAAAGAATCTAACTGTTAATGGATTGAGAAATAAAAGGGAGGTGGGGCAAACTTAATTTTGATAGGGTTTCAAAACCGTCTTTGTGATTTTGGGGCAGGGTACACATAAGAGATCATAATGGGCTCTTTTTTGCAGTCTCATCTATCTTATCCCAATTGGCACACATGATGAAACAATGTTAGTGTAATTGAAGGCTTAAATTAGCACTTCCAATATTAGTGGAATGTAACTCACAACTAATAAATTAATAATTAATGCAATTGTCGAAGGACTTACACTTAATTGGAAGCGAGAGCATCCTTAAAGAATCAAAGAACCCAATAACAAAGTTTACAAGACATTTCCAACCTTGTTTTGAATAAATCAATGATTCGGTGGATCTTATAGGGGACATGGGGACGCTTCAGGATCTGCTAGGATCAGTAGTAACTAGTAAGTTTTTAGCAACAAGAGTGGGAGGGGAGACTTCAATTGATCCATAATTAATGAGGAAATTCCATCACACACCTCAAAAAGTGAGCCGTCACCTTAATGGAAATTGATTGTATAACTTAATTTTTCATCATCCATGTGCCACATCCCATCTCCAGACCTCACAGACCCTGTCTCTGTTCTCTTCTGTGATGTGTTTGGCTGTGGACAGAGCTGCTTTTGCACCTGCAGTTCTACCAGGGACATGTTTGACCACAATCAATTAGCACCAGTCGGACCCATTACCAGTGCCTATGTTCTTTGTTAGTTCCAGTCACTCTGAGTGTCAGGTACTTAAGTGCATATTCATCTGTTTTTCTTTGACAGCTTCTGAAACTTGGTTTAGGGCGTCCATTTTCAAGAATGAGCTTTCAAGATTGTTTAGCATAGGGGTTACTAGTTTGCTTCAATGAGAACATTCAAATGACCGAGTTATCTAATTTAAGTTATTTAACTATATTTAATTTCCCAGTTTGCTTCAATGAGAACATTAGATAGATATGTTTCCCACCAGTTCTGGAAATGGATATTGATAGGTCTTGTGTGACAGGAGACATCCTCACCACATCACCACATGTTTCTAAAAAAACCTAAATGTGAAAACAACCCTAGGAATAAAACGAAAAACCCTAAAAACAAAAAAATAAATAAAATCATAAAATTGTTATAGAAAGTTCGGTGACCATTTTATTTACAATATGCTTTGTCTTTGACTATTTTTGCCATTCTAAGCGCGAAGGATCTGTTTTTTAATAGAACAGTGATGGCGTTAAATAGATTGCTGTGTTTTGTAATAGAATAGCAATGGTGGCAGAGTTGTTCTCTGTTAGCAACGGCTGTAGAATGTTACAGGTCTAGGTTAAAACAAATAATTTAGGTTAAATTTAACTTATTAAAGTCAAATTTAAGTCCTCTTGTTAAAACTGACGACATAGTCCCCTAAAATTTAAGTTTTAGGATTTGTTTTTCAATATTTTAAATTTTGTTAGGTTTAAATTGTTAAATTATAATCAAAATTTTAATTTATAGCAAATAATATTATACATATTTTGGTACTGTTGTTTTTGCATAGATTACATACTCTGTGAGTACTCTCCGAGTAGCCGAGTAATCGCACATTTTTTGCCATGGCGAGTACTATTGACTTTTACTCTCCACTCGCCTGAACATATTCACTCACCGATTATTTGCAAAGTACTCGCAAAAAAACCTCCGAGTACTCGCAAAAAAACATATTCGCTTGCCTATTATTCTCTTTCAAGTTCCATGATACGCATTATCAGTCATCATAGTGAACAGTTTAAGACTTAAAGTTTTTATATAGCTAACTTATACTGTTATACACAGATTTTAATGGCATTACTGTGTTAAGTTATTGTTATACTGTTAACTTATACCGTTAACTTACTATTATGGCATTACCGTATGAGTTATCATATAGCTAACTATTTTTAAGTTGCCAAGTATTTGCTGAGTCAAAATTTTTGGGCTCGCCGAGTACTCTCCGAGTCCGAGTATGTAAACTATGCTGTTACCCATCTCCCAAATGAGTTTACCAGTAGTAGTCTGTCAGCCACCTTGATATTTAACTGATCTAATTTTGGATCATCAATCCCCTCTTTGGAAGGATTTTTTGAAAGTCTTAAACAACAAAGGAGCACTCTAGGTATGGAGGTGGAGGTCACTGGATTTATCAAAATCACTAGGCAGAGCTATCATTTCAAAACTTTAAACATTACCTGGCCAGTCTGACAGTACATTATTATCATTTAAGGGAATTACAGATCTAGGCAATAAATGCCTTGTACAGTTGTAATGCCAAAGATTATAATCTTGCAGTGCTAGTCCTGACATCAGGAAATTTTACGGTAGGATCATATTTTCATTACCCTCTTGTTGATTTTTCCACATCATTACAATCCTCGCTGCAATTCTCATGATGCTGGTTGTTGAGTTTGATACCCGCAGGTTCTTTTGTATTCAGCTTATCTTCCCAATCAACTAAACAAAGGCATTTAGACACCCCATACGTTGGTTCTTAATCCGATTTAACTCTGAAAAACAAGTTTTGGGCAGACGATTCACGCTTGTTGGACATGATTAGGGCTGGTGCTTGGAGAGGAAGGCACTGCTAATAACAGGCATAGGATGGCTTGGCTTGCAACTGATGAATATTTTTATCAGAAGCTGGCATAGGTGGTGTAGGTCAAAATTCTTAAAGCATTTAGGATCAGGGCTGTGGGCAGGAGAAGACAAGATACATGGAGTAAAAGATTTGGGGAGGAGCTTGGTGAAGGACAATTAAGCAGCGGCAGCAGGCAAATGTGACCCCCGTGGCTGATAGCCCTAAGAAGCCTTTGGTTATAGATGGCATTTATAGTCACTACAAGGCTAATTAGCCAGCATCTTGTTAGGGACCATTTCAGTTTCAAAACAAAAACGTAAGTCTTGGGAAAAAAATTATTGTAAATCTAAAGCTCTATATCTTTGAGTTATTTTGCAGCACATTCTTCTACAGCTGGTATTGAACAAACGCATGACCTAGACATGGACAAGGACAAAGAACGGATAATGTGCCACTAGTTGATAATACGCATACAAACATGAGACATGTTGAGCACGATATTTCAGGATTAACAATCTTGACTGGTATGCACAAAGAATTCAATGCCAAGATGACAACTATGAAGTATATCTCAATCCTTTGAAATATGACATTTTGACTTATCCTTCATCAAATGGGTTCATGGCACCTTGTTTTCAATAACATGATGTCATAAATGATCCATTATGACATGTACGATACTTCCAAGTTATGTGGCTCCCTTATTTTCTTGAGGATTAACTCAACGAGGTGTTCCCATCAAGCTTGCATGATCATGTAGTATTTTTTCATTGCCTCACGCTTCTATCACTTTGTTCAAGTATTTGACTAGTGCTGTCATTGAACATTTTCATTACAATATTGAGTCAAAAACACTTATTAATCAACCCATGCAATGCAAGCAAAAGGAACAAGAGCCAATTAAGATTATATTTTTGGATTTCAAGCTTTGGTGTAATAATATGTCATCTCCATTATGTGATTTTGAACTTCAATGTATATTTATGGATGGTTTACTTTCAATCTTTATAAGCCAAGTATTTTTTATGTCCCATTTTTTCATTTTCAGACTTAGGTGCTACTATATGTAAATGCGACTGTTCCTTTTATATCAGCATATTTATAATGCTCTTTTTTTGATGAGTCAAACATCATTATCATAGAAGATCTCCTTTTATATGGGTATACCTTTTTGTTTAAAAAGAACATATTCTATACCAACATATTAATAACATGCTTAAACTCCTTTCATGAGAATACCGTTATCACATTTAGAAAATGGGGGCAATGAGGATGCACATAATGATATTCACAATGATCAAGATGCAATTTCCTAACTATTAACACTGCAGAGAATTTAGTAGATTTGAAGAACCTCCATATATGATGTAATAACTATTGCAACATAAATTCACTATCCTACCACCACTTGAGTCAGTGGATATGCCCCTACTCACACCACAGAAGGCCAAGTGCTTTTGTTCCTATTAGATTTGTATACATGGACATTTTATAGATAGATGAATTGCTTTTAGGCATAAAGTTCAATGCCTCATAGATATGGAAATGAACATTGAAAATTCAATACATCATAGAGTATTTATGGATGGTTTAATATTTTTGAATTCACATTGTTCCTATTTTGTTGGTGTTCAAAGTGGTCAATTCTTCATGGAAGCTATGTGAGCCAATTAAAAAAGATAAGACTAATAACCTTGTGTGATTGGTTAAGGTGGGAAGTAGGTTATCCTTGTCTAAAATAATACTATGTTTATTAGTACCTGCTTTTGACAATATTATGGTAATCAAACTTACATAACTAGTTATTGCACTATGTATTTATTAGACACTCAAATATTATAATTTTTTCCACCTAAAGTAAATATTTATTTTTTGTGAAGCCAACATGCAAAATTTTTAATAGGAAATATCCAAAAAAAGATTTATTGTCAATCTTATTGGCTAAAGAATTATCTCTTATTGCAACTTTCACATTATTCAAGGCATGCAATAATTACTATGTACAATTTTTATATTAATATATATTTTTAAATAACACATATTTGGTATGCAATTTTGTATTGATATACACCATAGCAAACTCATCTTCCCCAATATTTGTAAAAGTAAAATTCAAAATTGAATCCAATTGCATGCATACACTCTAGCCACCTACCATTTTTTTCAATAGCTACACATCAATTGTACGTTGAGGCCATTGGATTCTTTTTCCCTCCAAAACCTTTGTTGTATGTATGGTAACTAACAACAATGCCAATAGAGATGATGCCTTCATTTGGCTAGTTATTTTCGAAGCATGGAAATTTGGAAAAGGAGGAAAAATATATATAAAACCAAATTGACTTGTAGAATGGTTAGCCTCGACAACCATGTGGTCAAAATTGATAGGAAAAAGAAACGACCATGTTAGACTTGTTCAAAATCATTCAAGAGAGAATTTGTGCCTTGTAGTTTGGAAAGTATCTCTCTTTTGTAATTGCTTTGGTGGTAGTCATACCCTATTCCAATGCCCCCATTTTCACATAGGCTACAAAGATGTTGGGAAAGGTTATAGAGTTTGATTTTACACTTGCCAATTACATTTGCTGAAAAGTTTCTAAAGCCTTTAGGAAACTACAAGGAACTTGAAATCTCATCCACACAATATAAACTAAAAAAAATTAATCACAATTTGAATAATTCAAAAGATAGTTTGTGGATAATTTTTTTTTATTGGATTTTGTGCAAAATTCTTATGAAGGCTATGGTAATTGAAAGTGGAGCTTGCAATTACATATTAAAAAAAATCACTATCAATAATACTTTCATGAATGCCTCTATCTTGTTTAAAAATTTTAAAGCTATTTTCAGCAAACCAATTTTGAACATGTTCTAGCACAACACATTCTATAACAATATATTTTTGACATTTTGTCACATCAATTACTACCTAATTGTTTCGAGAATATAAAGATTAGAAAACAACCGTTAAACAAATTCCTATTACTAGCACTTGCACCAGGGGGTGCAAGGGTTACGCCGATAGAAAAATATATAGAAGTAAAGATGGAAAGAAAGAGTAATGTAAAATATATAATTTTTGTTTGCATTATTTACAAATTGGCTTCCAATTTTTTGTTAATCTATTGGTTAAAAAATGATAAGACAATAAAGATATATGACCTTATTTATGTATTAAAATAAAGATATATTTCGACTTATTTAAATAGATTATTTTATATATCTTTGACTAATGCTATCATATCTTAATAAAGAGATCACTATATTTGTATCTTTTTATTTTAGAAGTCTAGACATAAGTATAAAAAAAATGCATATGTGCAAGAGTCCATTGTTTCTTTTCGATTGTGTGAACTATGAGATGCACATCATTTTTCAGCTATCTATTAGCTGAAATCATGATTAAGCAAAGTTGACAACAAGCTAAATGTAGTGTTATTCCTCCAAAGCCATGTTCTAAAATGCAAAGAGAGTTTCAATGCAAACAGAGACTGAAGATGTAAGGAGTATATATGCGGGTCGATTTGACAATCATGTTTGCGAGTCCTGCTAAATCAGATATTTCAATTATCGTTTGTTCGTTCTCGAGGGAGGAATGGGAGGGGGAGTTGAAGGAAACAAGCAGAGAATTCTTGCAAGAAATAGTAAATAGTGAATTGCTATTTACTCTACAGATTTAAAATACAGTAAAAGAGTAAATTGTAAACTTAAAATATAGGAGTGAAAGAGTAAATTTAAAATACAGGTGTATATATTATGGTAGCTATCTACAGATTATACATTAAAGGTAATTTAGAATTCATAAGAGAAATACTAGAATTTAGAGGTTGAAGAAGTAAATAGTAAAAAAATCTTTGTTTGTGCAATGGGTATGCCGAAGAGGTGTGGAAGGTCAATTTGGAAAAAAAAGGTCTATTTTTTGGGTACATTTGTGGACTACATGAGGTCAATTTTGGCATAGAAGGAAAATATGGAGCAGTTGGACCCTTTTTTGTCTTGAGTGTTGTCGTGGATAGCATGTCATGTAAAGTTGTCCAAGTGGAATGACAAGTTTTCTTTCTCTTTCTCACAATTTCATAATCACATATAGGAATACTTCCAATCAACATGAATTCACCTTAGTCAACAAAGATTGATCTTGAGATATTATATATTCATCTATATCACAAGTACCTTATGTTAATTTGGTCTCAATTGAATCAATGGCTTCAACATTATTGCTATGGACTTCTATTGTTTCATCAAGCAGCTTGTTGCTAAACTTTTTTTCCTATAATGGGAATGATATGTCCCATGTATGTCTTTGCTCAAACTGATGAAGCCCTAAATTTACAAGGCCTTATCATTCAAGAAATCCATATCCAAAGATCCCATGAATGATCTATTTTCCTGTTGCAATTGGTCTAGCATAGTCTATGATTTGGTAAAAAACGTCGTTTCTATCACATTTGTCAACAAGAAGCTGGAAGGAGTCATTTCCCCTACCATTGCAAATATCTCACCAAGTTCCAATTGAGTCACAAAATGTGTGGAAGATTGCCTTCAAATCAGAAGAGGGCTTGTTTATGGTTATTGGTCATGTCCTTTGGCTTGTCTACCGTAGCTATCAACTTCATGTGAATGATGAATGACATACTCAGGTCTTTTAGTAATTCCTTCATTATTGTTTATTTAACTTAATTGAACTAATTTTCCTCCTTGTTATGATTTATTTTAAACTTAGCCATCTTCATCATCCTTTAGATTAGGAATACTACTAAATTTTTTATCGTATTATGTTTTCTTACTCACCTTTGAATTTGACATTAATGATTTAAGTGATAGCCACTTTGGCAATGATTGTTTCCCTGGCTTTCCTCATTCTACAATGACAATAACTACTTACTTTTTTCTTTGTTTTGGTTTTATTAAGATAGGGTACCATTCAAGACTAGTTTTATCATTACTAAATTACAACACAACTTAACTTTGATGCATTTTTTCTGACACTGCCTCTACCATTGCAAATATCTCAAATCTAAATTTTTTGGACTTGGATACAAATTCCTTTCATGAGACCATTCCTCCTTAGCTTACCTATCTTGTTCTCTTCGGAAATAATCTCATAGGAAGCATTCCTTCAAGCTTGGGGAAATTATTTGGTCTAGAGTATTTGGACTTGGGCAACAATTATTTGGAAGGTACCATATATATCACCATCGTCAACTGCTCTAGTTTATTAGTTGTCATTTTATCTGTCAACAATCTTATTGGTGAACTTCCTTCCGCTCTTTGGAAATTTGGTAATCTGCTATATTTCCTTGCTTATAAAAACTATTTCATTGCTAGCATACCTTCTTCCCTAGCTAAAGGCATTGGTCAATAGTCTAGCAAAAATTTTTCCTTAAAGATCAAATATTCAACTAATTGGGTTTTACAATGCAGTGTTAAAAGTTAGGAGTTTTATTGCAATGAAAGATAAATTTTTGAAGGTTTGGGATGAGGATTCTATAAACCTACCAAATAGTTTATAGAAGCCTCTTGAACTTATGGGGATTTTTATTTTTCGGGATTGTATTCTTTATGGTGTATTTCACAAGGAGAGACAAAACACTGGGGATGGATCTATATATATTTATGGAAAGCCTTCGGTTAGGCACAATACAGGGGGATGGAGGGCTTGTCCCTTTATTTTAGGTATGTCTTCATGTCCAATTGAAATTCGAATGTATCTAGCTAGCTTTTGATAAATTATAAAATGTTCGTAGCATGATTTTTGGGGATTATGGCATTAGTTGGTACTTGATCTTTTAATTTTTTCCTTGAGGAATAATGTTATTTCACTATTTAAAACATGTCCATACATCTGTTGCATAATGGAGCACATAACTTTGTACTTGTGAATATTGGCCCTTCACCAAAAGAATAAATCATAATCTTCAGCAAGGTACCTACTTTCGTTGTACATATAGACTTGCCATAGTGCTAAAACACTAAAAATAAGAAAGAAGTGGTGCTCATAAGAAACAATACTGAAAAGTTGTCTGCCACTGGATGTAAATAGTATAGAGTGCACTCCCCTATTCAATCAATTCTTGTGCCAAAATTTAAACTACCTATTTTAACATTTGCTTTTATTTCTAATGATTTACATCAGGGGAATGCAACTGTGGCTAAAATGCAACTATCTGGTCAAACGCATGCTATCTAACAACACCATTGGGAGCAGTTTTGGTTGATGCATCTTGGGGAAGATATTGGACTATTGTTGTTTTTTCATCAATTTATTTTGTGGTATGCAAACTACACATCGAATTGGACCATTGATGAATAACATGAAATTTTGTTGAAATGTGAATCCACATATGAACCAAAGACTAATTTAAATTTTCTTTAGAAAGTCCGAGTCTTTCAAATCTCAGTTTAAAAAAAAAATTGTGGCCATTTTGATTTCCTTGGTCTAATTTTATTGCTAGAACTGTTGTTTAGAATAAGCCAATTACAATTGTAACATAAATTTTGGAGGGAATGACTACTTTAACTATTTTAGCCTATGTTTCCATCTTACAACCTTCCTCATGTGTAGGTGATGTATGTCCAACAACAACTACACTTCAATCCATTGTATTTTTACTCGGGCTTTACTTAATTGCATTAGGAATAGTAGGCATCAGGCCCTATGTTTCTTCTTTTGAGGAGGACCAATTTGATGACACCAATTCAACGGAAAGGAAGAAAAAGGGATTTTCTTCAATTGGTTTTACTTCTCAATCAATGTTGGTGCACTTGTTTAAAGTAGCATTCTTGTGTGGATCGAAGACAATGGTAGGTGGGGATGGGGAATTGGGATTCCTACAACAATTATGACAATAGCCATAAGGTGTTTCTTTTTAGGGACAACATTGTATAGATTCCAAAAAACTAGAGATAGTCCATTGATGTGGATATGCCAAGTTGTGGTTGCATCATTGTGCAAGTTGCAAAACAAAGTTCCTCAAGAAAGTTCACTCTATGAGATAAAAGGTAATTAAGCAACTACCTTTCAGGTTAATGACTTTTGTCTTTAAAAACTGTAAGGTTCCTTGTGGGCTACAATCCACAGTATTTAAATGACGTTTTTATTGAATAATGTAGATACTTCAAATACATATAAAGAGAATTACTGTATGGTCCCATGGGGGGGCTTGGGCTTCTATTTTCATGGAGGAGGAGGTCCCATGAGAAAAAAAAATTGTGCTACGAGATTAATTGGAATTTTTTCCAGAAAAATAGGAGCCCCTACCTTTTAGAAATGAATCTTTTAGCTGGTGAAATTGGGGTGGGGCTAGAAATTGCCCCTACAACTTAGAAGTTTTTTATGCCACTTGTCTCTCATCTAAAATTTTAAATTCTTATTAGAAAATAAAAATGAAAGAATTTCCATTTATTTATTATTTTTTATAAAAGCACTACAGTTCATTCCTTAAATTTTGGAGCTTAAAATTTTAAGTAGAATTGCAAGATTAAATCCATGGGACCAAGAACTTTAAAATATTCCTAAACCAGCTAAGCAGCGTACTCAAAGATTTTAAAGGAAGCCCCCCTCCATGGGACCGTACCCTTAGTGTCAGCCTATTTATCTATTAGTTAAAGTAAGCATGTAAATTATTGCTCAAATTTTTTTGCAAAATCACTTTTATAAGAAAATAATCTTGGATGGAATTATGATTTTACCACTATTATTTAAGGAAAAAACAAATCTTGGGGGAGATTATGATGTTTTCCATTGACATTAAAAAGCTAGAAACTTTTGAGTCAAGTGGTGATTTTGCAAGTGATATTAAAAGATAAGCAAAATTGGGTGAGATTATGCATCATCTTTCCCACATGTGTCAGACCTAAATGTTACACCGCAATCTCGTCATGGATCCAGACTTACAGGACATCCTATTAAAGCGAAGGAATTTGTCAATTTGAATTTGGGTCATTAAAATTAATTATTTTCATAACATCCAGTTTCCTGTATGTCTGTTCATGAGTTTTATGTTTATTCCACATATTTTATTATGCTTGCATGGCAAAAACTTGGCCAATTCCAATATAGATGTGTGTACACAAATTTGTTTCTTATCCGTAACCTCCAAGACACCATTTCTTAATGCTCTCGTAGACATGTATGCAAAATGTGGAAGCATAGAAGAGGCACATAAACTGTTTGACAGAATGCCTCAAATAACTTATTAGGTGTCATGAAGAAAAACTCTATTTGTCCTTTAAAGAAGACGACGTTTGCAACACCTATCAAGAAGTATTGGGGGGATCGGCCACAAGATCTCATTGGAACCAAGTCATGAGTTGTGACTATATCCAGACGGTTGATTTCAACCATGGCAGCTACTGCCAAAAACAATATTGACACAACCAGTCCAATGCCCATGCGCTGCAGCGGAGTAAACCCCCTTTATTTTCCAGTATACTTGCGAACAATGGGCACAATCAGACGATCATAAACTGGAATCCATTTCATGACACTCGGTATATCAAATGTAGACAATGATGCTGGAGGAATTTTGAAATAACCAATGTTGGTGTCCATAGTCATGCCCTGTTCCACAAACATTGTGGATATCTCAGCATAAACAACAAAAAATACAATACCAATAACTCATATGGAAAACAAACGGACCAAAATCTTCAGCTCCTCCGCCTAGGTTATAGTTGATGAGCTTATGAAAGATTTCCACAGCCATTGCAAGAGAAATGGCTTACTGGTATTGGTATTTATAGCTATTCCACAACCATACTTACAATTGTTAATTGTTAATGTTAAGCATCAATCAAATTAAGGATAACAATACCCCTCATGAAAGCCACAAGGAAATTAAGAAGTGCCTTGATTCTACCATTTCTCCAAGCAATCAGACATTAGAGAACAATTCTTCTTTCTTTATATGGTGCATTTCTAATCAATCAATGTGCCTCTCTCTACCACTGTGTCTTCCAACATTGACCCTCTAATTTCATTCGTAGGGACTTCAAACACTAGGCAAGTCAATTTCAAAGTGTTGACTGTCACTAACCAATAAGGTAAAGATGGATAGAAGGCATTAATTAGCAGTTGTTGCAGGGTGGCTAAAGACATTAATGCTAGGCTCATTTCATGATGGTTAAGCTATAAAGACCACTATGTTTCTAGTTGGTCTCTTGATATTTCATATACACTTCCTAAATTAGTGGTTGTTGCAGGGTGGGTAAAGACATTGATTGAATTTCTCTTATTCTATGTAGTATTTTAAAGACTGTATATTATAGTAATAATATATGGATGGAAGAATTTACTAAGAAGTGATAAAAATCTTTGAAAATACTTATGCTAATTTATGAAAGGAAAAACTTAGCTACTAAGAAGTGATATAGCTGTCTGGAATTTCTCTTTAGTCTTTTATCTCTGAATGGTTGCAAAGACTTTTTGTGCACAAACTATCAAGAGATAAATATTGCAATTATTTTTAAATAATTTTGGTGAATAGTAAATGTTTTCCCCTGCCATGTGTTGTGTGCATTCTTTACAACGAATGCCAATGAAGCCTTTCAAAAGATACAGGTAATTTTTAGATGTATTGGCATGGAGACAAACTCTACCCAGACAATTTTGATGGATCCTAGGGGCATATGGCTTGTGCAGCGCTTGTGAAAAAATAGTTATGCATCATTTGAGGTAATGATACTATTGTAGGTTTGGAAAGTATATGTTGATTTGGAATGGTTGTGGAAGTCTTTCACAGTCAATACTAGTAAGCATCAAATAAATATTGAATTATAATGATATATTGAATTATATATAGCTGCTCATCAAACTTTTCAAATCACTACACTTTCTATAATCTAACAATTACTTACTTTATTAAAATGAAAATATATACATATACATATACAATCTTTACAATTATACCCCTTCTATGAATCAAAACATTGAAAAAATTGAATAAGAAGAGAAATATGTCAAGATAACCAAATGCTTTCATGGTGGTGGGAATAAAAGTATGATTTGGGGAGATAAAGATGGGGTGGGTGGTAAGATATGACTTTTGTGAATCATCGTTAATGAAGCAAACTCATCTGTTTATTTTCACAAACATGTTTAATCACTCTTTGTCATAAAGACGATGAAGACAGTTAACACTTTATCTCATAAAATATGGAAAAAAAAACTAATCAATATCTTACATACAAACTAAAGATCCAAATGTGTATTCTTGAACAATTTCTAGTGACAACATTCATATAAAATATTTGTTTGAAAAACCCTTCTACATTCATTCATGTACCCTAATTCATTTATAATCTTCTCTCCATTCTTGTCCCCATAATTTGGATGGTGTCCCTTCCCATTGTGTATGATACAGATAAATGATGCTATTTTACAATGCATAAAATGAATTTGGCATGTTGAGAGCAATTGAAAAATATAACTTGGTTGATAATGGGCATAAAATTAAACTATTTGCAGTTTTCTTTACAGAGCGGCTACCATAACAAATGAAGATATTCAAAGTCGCGCTGCATTGACCTTTCACACGTACCCAAATTATTCAATCTTCGTAAATCTTCACTCTTACCTCTGACGCCCCATTTCTTCATCAAAAGCCGCGCTGCAAAAGAGAAAGCGGAGGAGCATTTGGGTTTTGGAGAATTGCAGAGGGGGTGGGGGAGAGGGAGAGATGTCGTGGTTTTGGTGTTGCTCGAAACAGGAGAAGAGCAAGAATGGATCATCAGAGGCGGTCAGAAATGGAGCCAAAGTGCACAGAGTCAGTGAACAGGTAGAAAGCGCGCCTACCACTGCATCTGCATCGAAGGCGGGCAAAGGCCCCTCCCAGGGCCCTGTTCTCATTGAGCTCTGTACTTCTCAGGGCGATATGCAAGGATTGAAGGTGGATGTGCCTGTTGTTGTTCTGGGATTATCTAGGATGGAAGGATCCCTTTGCCAGAAGCCTCTAGACGGTGATCAGATTTCATAATTTTGGACCCAAGAAACCTTGCAAAGGCTGTAAT
This sequence comes from Sequoiadendron giganteum, assembly GCA_007115665.2. NCBI lineage: Eukaryota > Viridiplantae > Streptophyta > Pinopsida > Cupressales > Cupressaceae > Sequoiadendron > Sequoiadendron giganteum. The sequence goes on along the minus strand of CM021100.1, from coordinate 85,503,462 downwards.
GGCCTAAAAACACCACCTGACATAAAACTCATGAAGTGGCTCCAAATCCCCCTGTTCTTGGTACTGCTGCCGCCGCTGGTTTCATCGCTAGATATCACACAGTCCGCCTTATCAACTACATTTTGTACTTGTAGGGCTATGCTACAGAACCTCTTTGATACTGCGCAACACCGACCTAGAGCCTAAAGATTTATAGAGGAGTAATGAATTTATAGTTGCAGAATGTCGGTGAAACTCTTACTGTGAGCGGTGCTAGAGTCGGCAGGAGGGCGGTGGCAAAGGTGGACAAAAAAATATCTTTACATTTATTGCAATCTGCAAATCTGATTGATTGCCAGTGAATTAGATTGATACTACATTTACTGAAAAAATCGCAATCCAGCAATTTGCATTTATTCCACAGTACTGTTTTAAACCTGAAAGTTGTTTTCTGGTAGCCCTGAACAGGTATAACGGCATGAAACGGTTTGACGGCGCGTGAGACAGGTTTCAGACCAAGCCTCACACCATATATAGCCTATCGGCTAACTATCGGCTAATTACATAATTTCAAAAGCAAATACTAATCTTGTTGAACATAAAAACATTGTGTGAACATCTTATACAAAATCAAGTCAAATCATTTACTAAAAACCAAAATGCAACCACATTATTATTATTATTATTTTATTGAAAACGAAACAGTTTTTAACTTGAAAAAATATACAAGAACAGAAAAATTACAATGAAACTGTCAGCTGAAGCTGAGCAGCACAGCAGCACATCATGACATATAGTAGAAAAGCATGACATAACAAAAGACATGGGAGGAAATTCCCCACAATACAAGGCTGATCAGCAGCCAGCTTCAACTCATATACAATTGATTAACAGCTGCTCTAAACCTCCAATCTAAACCAAATAAAATGGCCACATGGAATATCATTTTCAGCTGTTTATCTTACAAGCACTTGTTATAACTCGCATACTGTTGGCTATCCTTCAATCGTTGAGGGAGGAGTCGAGGACCACACGGTACCATTTTAAACATGGTACACAAGTCCAGTCCAACCTAACGCGAAATTTCTACTTTTTAAACCAGCGGATGCTGGAAAGAAAAGAATTGCAGGATGGAAAAAGAGATCCAATTATACCAGAGTTTCCATAACACAACTTACTGATTGTTATTTGAAAACCTCCCCAAAAAAGCAAGCTCCGGTCATAAATCTCAGGGCCTCTATGAAACCCCTCATGCCAATTAGTGGCTGATAAATTCCTCTCAAAACATAGTGGCTCTGATATTTTAGGAAAATATTCTCAATTCTGAGATGAAATTCTCAGCCACTCTGCTCCCGAATTTTAATTTGCAAACTTTAATATTTTGCCCCTATTAGGATTTACAAATCTGTTTAGAAATGAAAGCTTTAAATATGATAAAAACTTAACATGCTCTTATACAGCAATATATATTCATATAACATGGCTGTTTAAAGCTTTACTCATATATAATGCCCTTTACAGCAATACATACTCATATAACATGGTTGTTTAAAGCTTTACTCACATAACATGTCCTACACAGCAATATATACTCAAAATCTCAAAATCTGAAAAACCCTCATTAGCCTTAAACTACCAATCAGGTCAAAGGTGAACACCTTCAGGATTGGTCATGATCATCTTCTTAAACTCAGAGAAATCTATGAGGCCGTCCAAGTTCTCATCAAATCTACATATCATTCTCTGACAATCCTCCAAATAATGCCTACCCTGCCCTATCAATCCCAAATTACTCAGCACTTGTTGAAGCTCGGAAGAAGAAATGTACCCATCTTCATTCACATCGTAAACTTTGAATGCCTCCATTAAAGTTAAATTCTGACACTCTTCATTACTATCAGTACTAGTACTTGCGCTGCTCTCATCCAGAACAGATTGGTAAAGCTCAACAAATCCATCATATGTTAAGCTATTATCTTCACTATGAGAAACAGCCATCACCATACATTTTAACTCTTCCTCTGTTAGATGTATTCCAAGCTTATCGAGGAAGCAATTGATTTCGTGCAGACTGAGCCTCCCATCTCCATTTTCGTCCAAGGTATCGAACATCCTACGAGTTTCACGGGGAACAGATGAAAATGCCATGCTTTTGTACACAAACTTAATTCAATAATAGTTGATCTTGTATTGCCTGGGAGTGGGGATTCAACATATATACACACCAAATATAGAGCGTCTACATGATTTCCAGGGGCGTTCAAAGAGGAGAAACACTAAGTCCAATCTCTCCAGTTTAATCTAGAAGAACTAGAAGCTTCCGGATTTAAGAGTGTCCGAATGATTCCAGATATACCTAGAACCATTCGTACCATTTCCGCGTTACTGTTTTTGGCAGAGCGGGCCAGGGGCAGGGGCAGGGGCAGGGGCAGGGGAATTTCACGGTGCAAAACAATAGCCAATAAGTTTAGTAAAGTAAAGCGGCGGGGTGAGTCAGGTTCACGTGACTCTTACTTCCTAAAGAGAAATTTCGATTTTTTAATGTGAAGGTCTAAATTTGATGGCTTTATTGAGAATTTTTTTTTTAAAGATGTAAATTAGCAATTGTACTTTAGTGTGCCATGGGTACGCTCAAGAGGTGTGGAAGGTCAATTAGGCAATATTTTGGAACACCGAAGAGGTGTGGAAGGTCAATTAGGCAATATTTTGGACTATTTTTTGCATACATTTGTGCGTTACATAAGGTGAATTGGTAGGACATCTGAATTAGGAATATAATTAGGTTTCATAAAACATCATATGAGTCAATATAATGTTGGAGATATTTTGACAATATATTTGTACCTATAAAATAGTATGATAATATTTCCAACCTTAGCACTCAATATATATGAGTGCACAAAAAAACCATGTGTTGTAAACTACTATATAATTCAGACATCTATTTCCATACGTAAATTTCAACACCAAAATCAAACTTACTTAATTGAGTAGTGTTATCCTTAAATTTTCATAACTACTCCATGATTCTCTCCAAATCCTTGTGCTCTTTCCTTTTAGAATACTCACACCTTACAAGTTGTCATAGTTTTAATTATAAACTTTCATCACACGTAGAACCACTCCAAATATAACACCCCAAATATGGTAAGTATAAACAATGAATAATTAATCAAACAAAACATTTCAAACATCAAGATCACAAGGTGTATGACACCTACCCAAAAAAAATGTTACTCCTTTTAATGCACCAAATCTAAATGTTTGGCTAATGATAGTTCCTTCAATGTTTTGAAATGAGATAGGATGCTCGAATGTGTGTGGATGTGAAACAAATCTAATTAAATGCCTTTAAATAATAATGCATATCATCAAATTTTGCAAGGCAATAAAATAAAGGGGATGAATTGGCCAAATTTTGAATTTGAATTTTGAAAAGACAAAGGTCAAGTCCATAATCACAAGGTCAACCTTGCAACTTTGAAAATGAACTTGGACAAGCACATAATCATATTGGATTCTATTATAGTTATATGTAGGTAAGTGTAGAGATAAATGTCTTAAATTCATCAATGCGACAAATTTAATATGATATATACACAAGGATAAGGTGAAAACGAAATATGTAAAGATACTTATAATTTAAGAATAGATAAGATTGAGAAAATAAACTTAATTTTACACAAAACTACATTTGTCAACATATTTCTAAAAATGAATACAAAACTAAGTAAAAAATAAAGTGACACAATTATAGGCACGTTCCATGTAACATTGACATTAACAAGAAAAAGTTAAAATGTTTGAAACACTAAAAAATATTATAAAGTGTATGCGAGTTAAATATAAGAATTTTTGTGCCCATTCATATTCATAGCTATTTACAAAATAGAATTTAATGGGATCAAACTCTGAAATCTTCCTCTAAGAGAAATCCATTCCAACCATTCTTCTCTTATATGAAACAAATTTTAACAAAAAGTGAACATGTTTTGAACTTATAAAATAAGCGAATTCAAACATAGAGGAGATAAGATTTAAGACAAAAATACTGAAATAAAGAGTCCTTGGCTAAGAGACTTGCTAAAACTCAAATCTTAGCCCTAATGTCAATGCTAACTAACATACTCATTAGGTACGGTTACAATTTCCATTAAAAGTGTGATCAAAATTCTAGTTGCTCAAACCCACATTGTACGAAGTTGACATTTTTTCTATCATTGGTGGTGTCTTTGAAGGACATGGTGTGTCCATCCAAGAACATGTTGCTTTGCCAATTTTGGTCCCAATTGGGTGGCATTGCTTGCATCCACTTACAAGGATCCAAACATGATTGAAACTTATATTTTGATTTTACTAATTTATAACTAATAAATGTAGATGGGTAAGTGCACCAAGATGGTTCCCAAAAAGGGGACTTAAGTGGACAACTTTTTTCTGAAATCAGGAAATATTGACCTTGGACGTGAAATTGAGGATACTTAGACTCAAAATTTTGAGATGGAACAAAAAGAAGGATTCAAGTGCTCCGAGTCTACTTTCTAAACTACTAATTTATTTTGAAAATGGTTGAGATTAAGGGGTTCAAACGAGGGACGTACACAAATTGGTGTTGTTTTTGTCAGAAAAGCATAACATAGCAACTCTTGTACGACCCTCGTACGGTGAACTTTTTTTTAGTATTTTTAAAATCGCAAAGGTCAGAAGTTAGCTAACAGTATGTAGTTGATGCACAATTTTTTTGATAAATTTTTAATGAATATTTGATTTCTACTAATTTGCGAAGTGGACATATCTTGAAAATAGAATTTTGGCCATGCTACCCCTACAAATTTTGGAAACTAATTGATTTGTTTTTTTTTTAATTTTTTTAATTTTGTAGAATAGAGTCTAGTTTCTAAAAATGTAATTTATTTGAAAAATTGATGAACAATTAATTTATAACGAAAAAAAAACCAAACACTGCTTTTTGGCAAAAAAAAGACATACAGATAAAATAAATTATGGATGAAAGACTTAACGTTTTCATAAAGTGAAAAAAATTACATCGTTGGCTAGCTAAGAGATAACCCAACATTACCCATGTGCTCAATTGTTTCGATATTGAACCACGTGCAATCTTGATGGTGAGCATGAACTGGATTATGAGAAATATGGTGGATTTTTTAAAAACACTTCTCTGGTTGTTGGGAATGCCCTCCAAGCCTTTGGGTTGGTATTCCAAGGAAAATACCAAGCCTAAGGCTCAAGAATTCCCAAAGTAAGATATAACGCGCTCGCATTATATCTCACTTTTGACATTATTTTTGCTTCTACGGGGAACATGTCTACTAACACATAACGTGCTCGCATTATATCCTACTTTATGTTAAATGCCAATATATTAATGTATGCTGATATATTTTTATGTACATGTATGTCATGTATCTATGTATGCTTGTATGGATGTAAGATTATATGTACATATGTATTATGCTTGTATGTATGTCTTTAGACGAAGGGAGAATTTAGAGAGAGTCTAGAGAGATGGAGGGGGTCGAAGTGAGAGTTTAAGAGAGAGGGAGTGGGAGAGAAGGGGTTGGATTGAGGGGGACTTAGCTAGGTAGGGTGAGAGGGATAGAGGGAGGGAGAGAGAGAGAGAGGGGGGGTCGGAGAGAGAGAATTGAGGGAGAGGGAGAGAGAGAGGGGGTGGGAGAGAGAGAATTGAGGGAGAGGGAGAGAGAGACAGAGACAGAGAGAAAGAGAGGGTTATGTAGGTAGGGTGCGAAAGGGAGAGACTTGAGAGTGTGAGAGGGAGAGATTTGAGAGTGTGAGGGGGGTGAGAGGGAGAGACTTGAGAGATAGGTAGTGAGAGGGAGTGTGAGAGAGAGGGAGTGGGAGAGAGAGGGAGTGTGAGTGAGAGACCTGAGAGAGGGAGAGGGTGTGAGAGGGAGTGACCTGATAGAGGTAGAGAAAGAGGGGGGTGGAGTGAGAGGGACTTATCTAGGTAGGTTTGGAGGGATAGATAGAGAGAGGGGAGAGAGACAAAGAGAGAGTTACCTAGGTAGGTTGCCAGAGGGAGAGACCTTAGAGAGAGGGGGTGGGAGGAAGAGACATGAGAGAGAGAGGTAGTGGGAGAGAGTGGGATGGAGTGGGAGGGACATAAAGAGAGATGGATAGAGGGAGTGAGAGGGTGGTAGGGATTGATTGAGCGAGAGGTACGCAGAAAGAGGGAGACGGTAGATAGAGACAATTAGAGAGGGTGGGAGGAAGGGAAGGAGGGAGAGGTGAGATGTATAGATAGAGAGAAAGTGATAGGGGTTGAGGGTATAGGGTTGAGGGATTAGGGTGGAGGACCTATAGGGTTGATGGTTTGAGGGTTGAGGGAATAGGTTTGATGGTAGAGGGTATAGGGTAGAAGTTTTAAGGTTTAAGCGTTTAGGGTTGAAGGGTTTGGGGTTAAGGGTTTAGGATTAAGGGTTTACTTGGTTGAGGGTAGAGGGTTTAGGGTATAGGTTTGAGGGTATATGATTGAAGGATTAGGTTCAGGGTCCAATGTAAGGGGTAGAGGGTTTAGGGTTTATGGATTGAGGGTTGAGGGATTAAGGGTTGAGGGTTGAGAATTGAGGGTTGAGTGTTTAATGTATAGGGTAAAGGGTAGAGGGTTTAAGGGTTGAGGGTTGAAAATTGAGGGTTTAAGGTATAGGGTTGAGGGATTAGGGTTGAGGGTCCAATATATAGGGTAGAGGTTAAAGGGGTTGAGAGATTAAGGATTGAGGGATTAGGGTTTAGGTTAGAGAGTATTGGGTTGAGGTTAGAAGTTAGAGGGTAGAGGGTAGAGGGTAAAGGGTTTAACAGTTTAGGGTTGAGGGTCAAGGGTTTAGGGTTGAGTGTTTAAGGGTTGAGGGTTTAAGGGTCAAGAGGGTTGAGGGCTTACGGTAGAGAGTTTACTAAGTGGGTTTAAGGGTTGGGGGATTAGGGTTGAGGGTAGAGGGTAGAGGATTGGCGGTAGAGGGTAGAGGGTTTATGGGTTAGGGTTTAGTGTTTAGGGATGAGGGATTAATAGGTTATAGGGTAGAGGTTATAGGAGTTGAGGGATTAGGGTTTAAGGGTTGAGGGTTGAGGGATTCAGAGGGTATAGGGGTTGAGGGATTAAAGTTTAAGGGTTGAGGGTTGAGGGTTGAGGGATTAATAGGGTATAGGGGTTGAGGGATTAGGCTTTAATGGTTGAGGGTTTGAGGGTTTCAGGATTAAGAGGGTATAGGGATTGAGGGGTTAGGGTTTAAGGGTTGAGGGATTAAGAGGGTATAGGGATTGAGGGATTAGGGTTTAAGGGTTGAGGATTGAGGGTTGAGGGATTAAGAGGGTATAGGGGTTGAGGGATTAGGGTTTAAGGGTTGAGGGTTGAGGGTTGAGGGTTGAGGGTTGAGGGGATTAAGAGGGTATAGGGTTGAGGATTGAGGGTTGAGGGTTGAGGGTTGAGGAGTTAAAGAGGGTTGAGGATTAGTGTTTAAGGGTTGAGTGTTGAGGGTTGAGGGATTAAGAGGGTATAAGGGTTGAGGGATAAGGGTTGAAGTGTTAAGGGTTGAGGGATAAGGGTTGAGGGTTGAAGAATTAAGAGGGTATAGGGGTTGAGGGATTAGGGTTTGGTTGAGGGATTAAGAGGGTTGAGGGGTTGAGGGATTAGGGTTTAAGGGTTGAGGGATTAAGAGTGTATAGGGGTTGAGGGATTAGGGTTTAAGGGTTTAAGGGTTGAGGGATTAAGAGGGTATAGGAGTTGAGGGATTAGGGTTTAGGGTTTAAGGGTTGAGGGTTGAGGGATTAAGAGGGTTTAAGGGTTGAGGGTTGAGGGTAGATGGATTAAGAGGGTATAGGGGTTGAGGGATTAGGGTTTTAGGGTCGAGGGTTGAGGGGTTGAGGGATTAGGGTTTAAATGTTGAGGGTTGAGGGTTGAGGGATTAAGAGGCTATAGGGGTTGAGGGATTAGGGTTTAATGGTTGAGGATTGAGGGTTAAGGGATTAAGAGGGTATAGGGGTTGAGGGATTAGGGTTTAAGGGTTGAGGGATTAAGAGGGCATAGGGGTTGAGGGATTAGGGTTTAAGGGTTGAGGGTTGAGGGATTAAGAGGGTATAGGGGTTGACCCTCTATCTTTCTCCCACTCTCACACTCTCTCCCTCCCTCTCTATCTCCCACTCTCCCCCTCTCTCCCTCCCACTCTCTCTTTCTCCCACTCTCCCCCACTCTCTCCCACTCTATGTTTCTCCCACTGTCACCCTCTCTCCCTCCCTCTTTATCTCCCACTCTCCCCCACTCTCTCCCACTCTCTCTTTCTCCTGCTCTCCCCTCCTCCCACTCTCCCCCACTCTCTCCCACTCTATCTTTCTCCCACTCTCTCTCTCCCTCCCTCTCCTCCCTCCCCCTCCCACTCTCTCTTTCTCCCCACTCTCTCCCACTCTATCTTTCTCCCACTCTCACCATCTCTCCCCTCCTCTCTATCTCCCACTCTCTCGGTCTCCCACCCTCCACTTCTCCCCTTCTCCCACTCTCTCCCACTCTCCCCCTCTCTCCCTCCCTCTCTATCTCCCTCTCATCTCCTTCTCTCCCCCTCTCTCCCTTTCTATATACTAAGAAAACCAAATTTCACATAATGTGAGCGCGTTATTTACTCCACTAAAACAGTAAAAAAATCTATATACCCGTGATTTGAAGGCCCACAGTCTGCATATTCCCCTGGTTCTGCGCGTGCTCCGACAAAAAATAGCTTTTTGACGATGTTGTGAAGTGTGCAAGCATCTTTTTCACATTCCATCACCTTTTCCATGATCTTTTGACCACCTTTGCATGAAATAGCAGAGTTTCCATGTTGAAAGACATATAATATCAATTGAAGTTTGAATTCCATTGAAAACTGATATATAATTGAAGTGTGGAAGGGAACAAGATTTTGAACAAGTGAAATTGTTGTGGAGTTTGAAGAAAGAAGAAGCTAAGGCTACATAATTGGGTTGAACTCCTCTATTTGAAAGTCTAGTTTTTAAGGTATGTGAAGTCTTTACACATTTTCTTTCATTTTATTATGGCTTGATTTCATTTTTGTTTGTCATTATAACCTCAGGTTATCAATGCACATTTTAAATTACCATTATATACACAATTATATACACTTGACGATTACCATTTTAATCTTGATGGAAAGCATCTACCAACATCCACAAATCATCAAGGGTACTTCTGACCCTAACTTAAATTGAAGAAGATCAACAAACAAACTCAATCATCTTTTCATCAAAACATTAGAACTTGGTTTCAACTCTTTTTCAGACTCAAAAAAATAGATTAACCATCATAAAATTGATTGTAACATAGCATAAAGCTGATTAGAAACTCATAACCATTCATGAAAATTCATCCTTTAAGACAACTCCAAGCCTCTCCCATTCCTCCGAAGGGTCCAAACACCTTCCAATACCTCTGCACAAATTGATGCAGTACAAAGGAAGAAATCAACACCTTTCTTGACACACGTATTCAACTATATTTCCCTTCACAAAACATTTGATTCATATACTCAAATTAGCATTAAGAGTTCCCAATTCCTTAAGGACCTTCAAAACACCTTGAAAATCTTGAAAATAAATGATTACAATCAACTAGGTTCCTTAAAACATCAACCAATGATTATGTCATTCACAAGTTGTCTTAAATCTTCCATAATGGCACCATTGTTTACAAACACAAAATATAATTCTTAAGGCACAACCAAACCATTATTTGCTTAATAAATCTTTTTTTGAGTTAGTACAACAAAAATGAAACCTTTCAGAAGTCTGCCTTTACACACAAACTTAGTTCCTTTGTTCACTATCCACATTACTAGTAGCCAAGCATCTGCAAACTGTCACATGTATCTCCCAAACCATGCACACACTTCAAATTGTGATACTTATTTTTTATGCAGATTTAGAGGACCCAAAACCATTGAAGATGTAAAATTTCCTTCAAGAGGCATCTAAGAAGATTAAAAAGGCGTATTGGACCAATCCAAACACTCCTCCAAGCTGGACAACAAACAAAAACATTATTTCCCACATTTCACCCTTGGAATCTAGTTACTGTGCAAAACCAGTTTTGGGCCCTTAACTCCAAAACTTTCCAAAACACCAGGAAAATAAAAGAATGATTCTAGCACCAATTCCAGAGTTGCAAAACATACCTTAAACCATCACATGACTCATTTGGGACAACTTTAAGAAAACTGACCTTTTCACTATTTTAGGCCTCCAAGTAGGCCAATTTTACAAAGGAACTACCCTTAGATCTTCACACCAGACTTCCAAACCCAAAAATAGTTTTTAATTAGGTCTCAAAACAAGATAATTTCTAGGTCTTAGGACCTTACCCGCTGAACTAGGCTTCCAATACAAAACCCCCATTTTTCAATGCAAAGAGGGATGGTTTATAGAAACTCCTATACGCGGGCCTTCCTAGACCATTCGAAAGCATCAAAAATATTAAAAATACCCTGCACAAGGTCAAAATTTCATTACATAGACCACTCCTTCAACACTTTTCCAAAATCACTCCTTGGTTCCTCAATTTCTCATGGAAAAGTGCTTGTTTGAGCTAAGAACGGGCATCCTATTGTCATTAGTTTCATTCCAAGGCATGTTGAACAATAAAAGACTCTAATATAACAATTCACATGCCATGCCACTGAGAAACAAGTCATAACAGTAGGTGGGATGGTCATTTCATAATTAAATCCTACTCAAACCCTTGACTGGCTTGAAATGAGCAATTTCAAAAAATTATCAATTGCTCCCTTCAAACATAATGTTAAGCCCTTATAACTGATGTATTAGAGAGTTAAGACATGTTCCTACAATATTATATTATTTTTCTTTCAAGGGGAGGCTGTATAGAAGCGTACAAGTGCACAAAAATGCAAAAAAACCAGTGAATTTCTGCAAAAGAGCATTTTTTTTAATCAAAAAAAAGGATTTCAAAATGAACAAAAATCCTCCCTTCGAGTCAATGGAGGTTGTTTAAACCTTTTTCAATGACAACCAACTCCCCCCAATTCCTATAAATAACAAACAACCACCTTTGAAAGTTCATATAATCGGTACATGGAAAATGTCTTTAATGACCCTCTTACAACATGAAGATACCCAAAATTGAATCAAATTTCAAAATGGAAGCATAGATTGTCAAGGTGCTCCTACACCACAAACTTATCAAACACTAAAAATGCCATTACACTCATTATTTTTCAGAATCACCATCATGGTTATTCACTTTTAGTTAGGAATGTGCTCTGGCCAGCCTAGTGCTTCCATAATTTGTACACATTTGTCTACATGCTAGGTTACATTTTGTACACGACGATTGTAAGTATTATTTAAATGAAGCCTTCAATAACATATATTTTTCAATTAACTTCAATGGATACATTTCTCAAGAACTAATATTCATCTCATTACCATGGTACAGATAGAATTGTCCGACATGTCGAAGAAAAAGACAAAGAGGAAATTAACGGACAGAGAGAAGGAAACCTTGAAGAAAAGGAGAGATTTCGAGTGACGACATATCGTCTAAAGAAGAAATTGGAAAAGATTGATGAAAACAACCCGATTTTAGAGGAACCTCAATTGTCAAAAAGAGAACAAGAATTGGCAGCACAACAGGCACGAATGTGAAAGCATCGTCGTAAGACAGATTCAAATACCGTAGTTGGAGACACACCCTCTACGACAAGTGAATATGAAGGGACACCATTAAGCATAAGCGAACATGGAGGGACACCATCTAGCACAAGTGAATATGGAAAAACACCATCTATTGCAAGTGAATATGGAGGGACACCATGTACCGCAAGTGAATATTGTTGGACACCATCCAACACATCTCAAGTTGAAAGTACATCATCACTCGGAATTGATGAAGACGGTGTGCCATCATCCCCATGTGAACCTCAAGGTATGTCTTCTTCTCCACCCTCGATCAAAGGTACGCAATCTAGCTCACCTCAATTAAATATTGATGAAATTCCTAATGTTGAGATGTATGTACCTAGGAGAACACCACCTAGAATTATTTTGTAGAAAGCCAAAGTATTTGATTAATATTGATGATGAGATTTTGCAGCACATGGAAGGTAAGATTTAAAGATGCACTTGTAGAAGATATGCTGATAAGAGTAGGAAAATTTGCAAACTTTGAATTTTGAAATGTAAACAATGTGAAAAAGGTCATATAAAGGTCATGTAAACAATTTGTACACATTTTTCTGCAACTCGTGTGATCAAACGGACTATTCCAACACGTTCGAATAAGTATTTTTATGGTAGTCATGGTCCTCTTTCGCATCGAAACACGTGGAATCGCTCCGAGCTATGTTCCACCGGATCAATCCCTTAAGGGTCCAAAGTGCAAAATGGCTTCAAACTTCAGCATGCTATTACTCGAATACCGTGACACTTAGAAAATTCTTGTATGATCCTACAGAAAGGCGTTGGGCCCCTCTATAAAAACCTCTCTCGATTTTGGCTATCTTGGAGTGGTTTCCTTGTGGCGGCGGATTTTCACTTGATGGAAAAAGCATCAAATTCAAGCAGTGCAAAGTTGCAAAGTGGTGCAACTTTCGTTCTGCAACTCGTGTGACCAAGCGGACTATTCCAACACGTCTGAATATGTATTTTTACACCAGGAATGGTCCCCTTTCACACCGAAACACGTGGAATTGCTTCGAGCTATGTTCCACTGGATCGATCCCTTAAGGGTCCAAAGTGCAAAATGGCTGCAAACTTCAACATGCTATTACTTGGATATCATGACACTTAGAAAATTCTCGTCTAATCCTACAGAAAGGTGTTGGGCCCCTCTAGAAATACCTCTCTCAGTTTTGTCTATCTTGGAGTGGTTTTCTCGTGGCGGCGGATTTTCACTTGATGGAAAAAGCATCAAATTCAAGCAGTGCAAAGTTGCAAAGTGGTGCAACTTTTGTTTTGCAACTTGTGTGACCAAGTGAACTATTCCTGAGAATGAAAATGCACAAATGCCAAACGCTCCACCACCTCTGCAACCATTAATTAAAGACTTCATTGGTGAAATATTGGAGCGATTGAGGGGCATTTGTGATGTTTATAAGACAATCCCTCGATTATCCGAGATGACAAAAACATTGAAGGAAATAATTAAAAATATAAAAACCCTCTCCACCCAACATAATGCCTTTAATTCGTGGCGAGAAGACATGAGGGAATATTACTCATGTGGATTGTCTTACGATGATGTGAAAGATTTCAAAATAACAAAAGCCCAAATAGCCTCTTTATTCGTTAACCACTGCATCGGTTTGCCAGTTAATATTAATAAACCAAAACTTTCTATAAAATGGTGCACAAATAAGGACATTGTAGATAACTTTTGGGTTTGTTGGTGTATGGTTTTTGATAAACCACCGAACAACAATTGTGATATACCATTTTACTTTATTAAAATATTATACATTGAGTTTGTGTTAGGGCATCATGTGAATTACTTTGACATTAAACCCTTCCAGGGAGTCGGTGGAGGTATGCCCTAGGATAGACCAGGGGCAATTAGAGTAGTCCCACGCCCATATGTTCCGCCTTCTCCCCTTTCTCCACCACCTCCAGTATATCATCCAGATATTATCTAGGATGTAGCCACATAGACTATTCAGGCTATTCACTCTTTGAGTGGTCTTTTTGTTTCATATGCTTCTATAGTAGTTCAACCACATTCTGATGATGTTGGTGATGGCTCGAGTGCTACTGCATCATCCTCCTTAGGTCCACATATTTGTGTGCCACTAGATATGCTTGGGTCCTCTTGTACAACCTGCTGAGCATCCCTTGGACACTTCTAATTATGACCTCCATGATGTAGACATTATAGATCAGACACAAGGATGTGGAGCAGACCCTACAGAGTCCTCTCCTGCTAGAGAGGGGGACGTTGGAATAGTGACAGGTAAAATTTAAGTTGTAAATTCATAACTTGCATTTTTTTAAAAATAAATATTAATAAGAGATCGTATCAAGTACTAATATTTATTTATATGGTCTATTTAACAGTTGATGTCCGAGGAGGAGCTCACACAGGTGACTGATAGCACCCTTAGGGCCATTTCATTTGGCCTCGACATGCACACAGTATATATTTTCATACTCACTCGTTTACATTTTTTTATTATATACTTGCTTGTCATTAATGAAATTATATAATAACTTATATGTTTATCTTATTTTCCTCTTGTAGGAAATACCTAGTGCGAGCGAGGTACAACCTTGTCCAAACTATGGAGGTGAAAAGTTAGACAAGGGGAAGGTAATTGAACTCAAATTGGATTGAATTAAGATTTTTAAGATCTTATATTGATTATACATACATCAACATAGATTGGTAGTTTCATATGTACTTGTCAGTTTTATGTACAGGGGATTATGAGCTATACATCATTGTTGACAAGTGTCACAACGCCTAAAGGAGTAGGTATTGGAACACCTCAAGGAGTAGGTGTTGAAACACCTCAAGGAGATAAAGAAAAATATCAATCTAAAGAGGTATGTGTTTATTTTATTTCGTGTTTGGTAAATATGTTCCTATTACCAACAATCGTATGCTAACTTGGATCAATTTTATGTTTTTGTTCGCATACATAGATTGACATTTCAAAAGTTGGTTTGGTTGGTTCTTTGAGAGGGGCATATTCTAGGAATCCCAACCCTTTGAAGAGATACATATTTCAGGCAATCAAGATTTCAATTTTAGAGTTCAATTAAAATTCAATGTATATTGATTTTGATGTTAATTATTCGATTTTAAATTATATAGTATAACTAATCTCAATTGTGGTTTGAATTTTTCTTGTGCAACTACCTTCAAAGCCAAATAGTGCTTCAAAGAGGCTCCATTTTGATGATCCAACAATAGTTTAGGATGAGATAGACATTTTGGCATGTAAATTTTGAATAGATATTGAGATGACATATGCCACATTTTGTAAATCTTTGTTTGAGTTGGCATTGATGCCATTTTTGTATATGTACATACACTTGATTATTGGATAATTTGATATATAGAAGTTGACAATCGAAATTTAATTTGTTCCTAATGTGCATGATTAAACTCTTTGAAAATTTAATCTTAAGGAATGGTTAAATATCAATGTTTAATAGCATAAAAAATAATGGTTATATTATGTAGTTTATATTCATATCACTGATTACATCGCATTGCACATCTTTCAAACTCAAAGCATTACTTCAAATTGCATACCTAACAACTAGATGAGCTGATAGATGAAAAAAATTTAATTACAATATAGTTTTTACAAAGTCAACCTAAACAATTATGCAATTACTTCACATTGCATAGCTAATAACTAGAAGCAACTGTCAATTGCATTTGCTTGTCATGGAGTTCTATGAGACCACATTTCTTTGAGGATTTTTTCAAATAGTCCATTGCATTGTCTATGCTACCACATTTTTCATACATGTCTACCAAATCTTTTTATCAAATAGTTCACTGGCTTGTTGCTATGGCTAAAATCCTAAAACAAGTGCTTTTAAACAAGCTATGGATGCTTGGAAAAATTCTATCAAAGAATAATAGTAAGCAATAACATAGACAAGGTAATGAACTATTTGAAAAAATGCCTCAAAGAAATGAGGTCTCATGGTGAAGGAATGCCATGACAATCAAACGCAATTTTGATTCTCATGGCATTCCATCACCATGAGACCTCATTTCTTTGAGGTGTTTTTTCAAACAGTTGACTGCCTTGTTGATTGTCATGGCATTCCATCACCATGACACCTCATTTCATTGGGGCATTTTTTCAAACAGTTCACTACCTTCTCTATGCTACCACATTTTTCATACATTTCTATCAAAGCATTCTATCAAACATTTAATTGCCTTGCTTCTATGGCTAAAATCCTACAACAAGTGCTTTTGAACAAGCTATGGATGCTTGGAAAGATTCTAAGAAAGCATAATAGTAAGCAATAATATTATCAAGGAAATGAAATATTTAAAGAAAATGACTCAAAGAAATGTGGTCTCATGGTGATGGAATGCCATGAGGTGATCCCACAATAGTGGTTTACAATTTTTGGGCAAACTAGACATTGCAATTATTATTTTTAACTAAATCTTCACTTTCGGGCTCTTGTAGCGGCTAAACCGTGAGGAATTTGATAATGATGCAAACTAGAGTCTCATCACATTTTGTCTGTAGATTCTAAAAAAAAAAATTTAAAATTTTTGGAATCAGATTGCACTTTTTTTTTCCATCTCCCACGAAAACTAATTTTTTTTAGAAAACAACATTTTAAAAAAGTGACGCTCACTGTATACAACATAACTTTTTTTGTATGAAGGATAAAATTCTAATTTTTTTGAATTTAGAATTTTAACTACAATATCTAGCACTTTCATTTGGTCTCATAGTTTTTTATTGAATATTGTTTCCTTAATCAAGTTTCAAAGTCAAACCAATTGTAATTCAGACATAGGCGGACTGTATACAACATAACTTTTTCTGTATGAATCGAAATTCATATATATATTTTTTTAATGGATCAAGGACATCAATACCCAGCCTCAACATATTTTTTAAAATTTTATTTTGATAATCTGCTATTTTTCCACATGTGCAAACCATATATTTTTATTTTCAGTGAAAAACCTATGTTTAATAAAACTAAAAAATAAAATACATAATAAAAGCAAATCATATTAAAATTATATTCGATGGATAGCTCATTCTGAGGACTATCATTGTCTATTTGGGGTTCTGAAGTTTTCTGCATTTTCATTTTCAAATTGAGCTTCGAACGACAATTTTTTACAAAAAAATCAAATTTTTGAGGAGATAGGGGAAAAAGGGTGTTTGGCCGAACCTCTTAAAGTGGTTAGAGCTATGTTCGGCTGAACCTCTTAAATTAGTTCGAGCGAACCTATGTTTGACCGAACCTCTTAAAGGGGTTCGGCCGAACCTAGGTTCGCTCGAACCACTTTAAAATAATGAGCGAAATTTAGGGGGTTTGGGAAAATGATAGGGTTTTTTTTTTTAAATCCCTATTAAGGGGGTTCGAGCGAACTACATTCGACCGAACTGTAGTTCGCTCGAACCCCTTTATTTTAATATTTCCGCTCACATATCAATGGGGTTTGAGCGAACATAGGGTTTGGTCGAACCCTGTGGTTCGACTGAACCATGTTAAAGGTTCGGTCGAATCCCTTCACTTTGTGTAGAGGGAAAAAATGACTTTTCCCTTCCTCCACAAAAGTGTTCACCACTTATGTGGGTTCGCCCCATGACAAGAAAATTTCTATAGAGTTTCATGGCATTCCATCACCATGAGACCACCTTTTTTTGAGGAATTTTTTCAAACAATTCACTGCCTTGTATATGCTACCACATTTTTCATATGTCTACCAAAGCATTTTATCAAACAATTCACTGCCTTGCTGCTATGGCTAAAAGCCTAAAACAAGTGCTTTCAAACAAGCTATATGGATTCTTGGAAAATGGTGTAGGAGCACCTTGGAAACAAAGGACTAGTTGATGGTTAGTTGATGCAACCAAGGATGGAAAACCACTCACTTGCATAATACAAGGGATTCCTAAACACCTTCCTCAACTTAAATCCCAGATCTCTTCAACAACTCCTACAACTAATCATCATTCTAGACACCCATTTTAGTCCCCTTCAACATACTTCCAACTCACATAGGACTCCTTTGGAACAACTTTCACAAATCATGCAAACTACACTACTCAACCTAGCTAGATAGGCCAAATTTCCAAAGCAACCACCCTTGGAACACTTCACACACCATAAAACTTGTTGAGGCATCACTCAATAGATGAAAAAACCTCAAATTTTCCCATTTATCCTCTGGAAATTTCCCTCTCAGACCCTATTCCACGAAACCCTCAAATTGCTCAAATTTGGCAAGGGTTTATTGAAAAACCTACTTGCACACTTCCCCAAACTTTACCAAAAACTCCAACACCCTTGAATAACCTTGTATAAACTTAAAAGAATAAGAAACGTGACTACCCTCAAATAATTCCCACTTTTACCCTCTCTAACCTCACTTTTTCATGCAAAAACACCCCAAATGCCATCTAGGGCATCACCAAAAATCATAATGCTGACCTCCCCTGCACAAGAAACAATGCAAACATGTTTATCTATCCTAAATAAGCCTATCCACTGAGTTATAGCATCATATAGTGTGTGGAAGGCTTAAAAGTCCATTTTAAATGTACTCAAACCCTTGGAACAAGGCTCACAGACTAACCTCCAGTAAAATGCCTCTTAAATGCACACAAATGAATGAAATTACTTGAAACCAAGTTTTTGAAGAAGTTAACTCTACTTCCCACTAGTTTCCATTAAAAATAAAGCAACAAGCTATGGTATCATGACTTTTTTCGCACAAAAATTAGCGTTCAAGTTCAGTTGGAGGCTAAAAACTACTTGTAAGGGCATAAATAAATCTTGTTCTACAACTTGTGTGACCAAAATGACTATTCCATCATGTCCGGATGGGTAAGTTTAGTTTAGGTATGGTCCCTTTTCGCACCCAAATAGGCTGAAGTAGTCTGAGCTACGCTCAATCGACGAAATCCCTTAAGAGTCCAAAGTGCTAAAAGGCAACAATATTTGAAGGGATATTTCTCAGAAACCGTGATGCTTACAGACTCTCCATATGAGGCTATGAAATTGTGTTGAAAGCATCTACAATAACCTCTCTTGGTTTTTTCTATCTTGGAGGTGTTTTCTCGTGGTGATGAGTTTTCAGTTGAGGGAAAAGTTGTCAGATGCAAGTAGTGTAAAGTTGCAAAGTAGTGAAACTTTCATTTTGAAACTCACATGACCAAATAGACTATTCCAACATGTCCGAATGGGTACATTTACGTTAGGGATGGTCCTCTTTTGCACCCAAATACGTTGAATCACTCGAGCTACATTGGACCAATGATTTCCCTTAAGAGTCCAAAGTGCTAAAAGGCCATACCATCTATTGTATGGTCGGTAGCTCGATGGTATGGACATGGTAGATGTTATTAGGACTGTATAAGGTGAATATGTGGGTTTAAAGAGCTGGAAAGATCTGTAGTTGAGTTGGCGAGTTGTCGTGCATGGCAAAAATGAGTGAAATTAGGTGAAAAATGGTGGTTACAACATGCTAATGTCAATGAAACGTGGGGGCAACAAGATTTAAGGTTGGACCAAGCTTGTGCAGGTCCTAATAGATGCATTTGATGAGTTTATAGGGTGTGGAAAGGTTGGAAACATTGATTTTCTTAAAAGCCTCATGAAAGTTGCTAAAAATGAGGGTTTGTTGAAATAGAGCTTTAGAAAGTGTATCTCACCAAAATAAATTGTGGTTTTGGTAGTTTGGTAGGATGTTTAATGCTGCACCATCAAAATTTCAAGTTTGGGAAGTGTTTAAATATGAGTGTCTTTGTGAAATGGGCCTATTTTAATGAAGTTGCACCCAAGTTTGGGTTTGAGGATCAAATTAGAGTTTGAATAATCTTTAATTGTAATTGTGTTGTTTAAATCCACCTAGCTATTGCATCAGAAAACTCTTACCCAATCAAATTTAACATCATGCACACCCAAATACCTTGTTTCCACTTTGTTAGATCAAAGACTTAATTACATTGGACATGACCTTCACATGACCTTTTTACATTTTTTTTTGGAAAAGGTGGCAAGCCACTGTAATTTATTATATATAAATAGGAGATATTACAAAACTTGGTTCAAAAAAGCATACCGACATGAAAGAACCAGGAAGAAAACCTCCGGTTGTAGCTCAATTAAGTACAAAAAGCTCTTACAAAATTGCCCCAATAACATTAACAAAGCATACATTTGTATGACTATTTCAACCTATGAGTTTCCAAAATATAGGCCCCTTTACATTTTAAACACACCCTTTATACAATACCAGACATTTGACCCGTATTTCAAAAAACATCACTGGATATAGATTATGCCCATACACAATTATGACCTTTTTACATTGTTTCACATTTGAAAATTCAAATTTTACAAAATTTTCCTATTGGAGGCATTCAGGGCACAATCTTCCACAAGAGTAGTATGTTGACATTCCAGAGTGACAAGCACCTGTACAAACCATCAAGGTAGCAGTTAAACTACATACAATAGAAAAGATGCTTAGAATAAAAGACACTTAGAATTACCAATCTATATTATTGTAATCTATCACATACCTCTCTAAAAGGATCAAAGCTGCCTATTGTTGTAGCATGCCCATGATCAATTGTGCCAGGAATATCACAAAAATTTTCAAATGAGAAATCTATATTGTCACAATAGAAAAGATGCTTAGACTAACAAATCTATATTAATCTAAACAACTTGAATGATGATGAATTGGTAATGCAAACTATAAAATATGCTTAGAATAACCAATCTATATTATTCTAAATGACCTAATTGATGATGAGATGGTAATGGAAACTATAAAAGATGCTTTGAATAGCTGATCTATATTATTGTAATTTGTCGCATACCTCTCCGAAAGGATCAAAGCTGGCTATTGTTTCAATAGGTTCATGATCAATCGTGCCAAAAATATCACAAAAATTGTCAAATGATAAATCTATATTGTCACAATAGAAAAGATGCTTAGACTAACAAATCTATATTAATCTAAACAACCTGAATGATGATGAGCTGGTAATGCAAACTATAAAATATTCTTAGAATAACTAATCTATATTATTCTAAATGACCTAATTGATGATGAGATGGTAATGTAAATTATAAAAGATGCTTAGAATAACCAATCTATATTATTGTAATTTGTGGCATACCTCTCTAAAAGGATCATAATTGACTATTGTTGCAATAGGTCCATGATCAATCGTGCCAAAAATATCACAAAAGTTGTCAATTGATAAATCTATATTGTCATAGTAGAAAAGATGATTAAAATAACAAATCTATATTAATCTAAACAACTTGAATGATGATGAATTGGTAATAAAAACTATAAAAGATTCTTAGAATAACCAATCTATATTAGTCTAAATGATGTAATTGATGATGAGATGGTAATGCAAACTATAAAAGATTCTTTAAATAACTAATCCATATTATTGTAATTTGTCACATACCTCTTCGAAAGGATCAGAGCTGGCTATTGTTGAACCAGGTCCATGATCAATCATGCCAAAAATAACACAAAAGTTGTCAAATGATATATCTATATTGTCACAATAGAAAAGATGCTTAGACTAACAAATCTATATTAATCTAAACAACTTGAATGATGAAGAATTGGTAATGCAAACTATAAAATATGCTTAGAATAAACAATCTATATTATTCTAAAAGACGCTTTGAATAACCAATCTATATTATTATAATCTGTCAAATACCTCTCTGAAAGGATCAGAGTTGGCTACTGTTGCAGCAGGTCCATGATCAATCATGCCAAAAATATCACAAAATTACATACAAAATATCACTATTAAAGACACCTGCATTACAATAGTATACAAAATATCAGTATAAAATAAAGAACACTAATGAACTTAAGCATAATGAACCTAGGCATTTTAACTTCCATTCTTGAATATGTAATTCAAGTGTGCCTGAAGGGTCATCTCTTTGCTTAAGAGTATCTAATATTGCTTCATGATCAACATTACTAAGTGTCCATAGTTGTTTTATCTTTGGTTTGGCATGATGCTTCAAAAAATTAACATTTTTTGCTATAACAAGGTGTGAATACATGAGAATGGTTTTGTGTTTCTCATAGTCTTCAAATACAGGTATGCCATTCTTTCTAATCATGCATGTTCGCAACCAAGTTCCTGCAACCACAATTGAACCTGTAGGATACAAGAACCCATCATCATCTTCCATCGGTTGTGTTAGCTTGTGCATTACTTGCACACATCGAGCCAACCAATAGTCTGATCTCTCTTCATTCCCCTACGATGCAACAATTGCAAAAAATTGTCCTAGCTATAGTAGATCTGAAAGTCGGTTGTAATCAACTAAACTTTTTGTTGTGTCATTTTTCATGGACATAATTTGAGATAAGGAGTTAGATACTATGGAACCCATGTATCCACCCACTCACTTGACTCGCATTGATCCCACTCGCACTGAATACAACTCTAACAAAAAAAAGCCAACTGTCGTGTCCAAATGGTCCATGTGCTTGCATCTGAGCTTCAAAATGAATGCATCTTTGAAGAATCTTTGATTGTATGATAATCCAATCTGCCTCCCATTGTACCCTCCTCAACCAACCAAAAGAATCTACACTGTTGAATCAAGTGTCCCTCCCTGTGACAATGCTAGACTAAACCAATCAACAATAGAATGTGCATCACTAAATTTTGATCCTAAAATCTTCAATTGCTCCTTAAATAGAGCTATATTTACACATGCACCTACTCCATCATGCTCCCTTTTCCCATGCCCAGCTTGAAAAAAGTCCAAATATGAGGTACACCCCTCTCTACATGCATTCTACTCAACCAATAAAACATTTAAGCATTCTTGAATTGACCTATGTAGTTATCTGACCAAATGAGATGTTAGCCCAATGCTATATCATGCTCCTACAGGAACTCGAAAAAATTCTCAAAATAATGTTGGACATACTCGAACGAGTGAGATCTATCATCACTCATATAAAAATGATACTCTTTGATTATCTTTTGATCCTCCTCTGTACTATCAGGTGCATGTCTAAACATTATGTGGACAAAAATAACAATCTGAATGGAATTGTAATACTGATATTGTACCTTGTTTTGTGGTTGCAATGTGTAGTTTTCTACAAAATCAACCATTGATATAATAGTTCCAATCAGAAAAGAGTCCTTACACACCTTGAATTGTTGATCCAACCACTGAGACCTATGAGTATGCCTTGCATACTTGTAGAAAATATTGTCCTTAAAATCTGAAGTAAAATCAACAACACTGCATTCTTTTGTAACCAACTCGCATCTAGAACCTTCACCTCCACTCTACAAAGTATATTTGACTATCTCATATCTCTTTTTCTCAACAATCTTATTTCCAAATTCATGTTCGGAACCCTCATGAAAACATTGAACAAAATTTGACAAGCCACCACATCATGAGCTTTTCACATTTAAACAATCATTTCAATAGAAAAATCAACCATCATCTCTAGAACATAAAAATAGATCTAGCAAGTCCCTTGATGATTTTGGAAGATGCATTGCACCACACTCCTACAAAATTTCATTAGTATGCAAAGTAGAATGGATATAACATAATATTTCATGGTACATTGAAAACTCCACATGGTATTTGCAACAAGTATTACG
This sequence comes from Sequoiadendron giganteum, assembly GCA_007115665.2. NCBI lineage: Eukaryota > Viridiplantae > Streptophyta > Pinopsida > Cupressales > Cupressaceae > Sequoiadendron > Sequoiadendron giganteum. The sequence continues at coordinate 85,480,090 of CM021100.1, read as the reverse complement.
ATTCTTAAGAGGCACACAATAAAATGGCTTCAAACATTCAAAAGTCCTTTGTGAGATTTCCATATTTGGATGTGTTTCAATAAAAATTTTGAACAACATTGTTTGGCTTGATTCCAAGAATTTTTTAGGATGCGGTGTACGGTCTCAGTTGCCAATTATTAACTTTAAAACATCCTTTGTATTGTGTGATACTCTAGAGTTATCATGCCAAAATTGTTGAATTACCTGCTTTAGATTATCGTTTAGCTTCTTATCAACACGTGGAAGCCTCCCAAATAAAGCCCATGTATCATTTTGAAGAGGATCATCTATTCTTTGTCTTCTTGCAAGTGGTCTATCCAAAGTTTTATGATTTATATCAAAATCAATACAAGTTTGTCTCATAAAGCGAGCCCTTTTCAATTGATGGCTTACTAGGGTGGTTGTAATGACTCTCCGAGTAGCTCTCTTATATTTTTCCTTATTATTTTTTCTAATAGAATTGAGAGAATTAAAAGGATTTTTGACACTAATAGAATTTTTTTCGGTCTTCTTGTTCACACAAATCTTCAATTTGGCTAGCAAAGGTCTCATCTTTTGCATCTTTAGCAATTGTACAAAAGTTGGCATTGCTTGGTCAATGTCTTATCGCTAAAATATTGGTTGAAAACTCTTGTAGCCCACAACTGAACAGTTCGTGTTGATCTCTTGCCTTCAAATTTTTTTATACTGTTCTCATCAATTTCAAGTAACCATTTAGGGGTTCTTGAAGGTCTTGAATTTGGAATATGTCTTTCTTCCACATAAGGTTCTTCATTTCTCACGTAATCTGGTGAAACATAATTTACACTTGATTCAATATTATGTTTAACATCTTCAATTCCAACATTTTCACCTTGAACATTTTCAATATCAATATCATGTTCAACATCTTCAATTCCAACATTTTCACCTTGAACATTTTCATTATCAATTTCAATATTTTCATTCTCAATTTGAATATCATGTTCAACATCTTCAATTCCGACATTTTCACCTTGAACATTTTCATTATCAATTTCAATATTTTCATTCTCAATTTGAATATCATGTTCAACATCTTCAATTCCAACATTTTCACCTTGAACATTTCCAATATTGGGAATGAACTTTTTCATTCCCAATTTCAATATCATGTTCAACATTCTCACCTTGAACATATTCAATTTCCTCTTCACTTGAAAGACCATAGGGCTCAGGTTCACCAATATTTAACATACCTTGTCTTCTCTTCCTATGACCTCCTCTATCTCTTTGTCTATATGCTTCAATTTGTTCTTTTGTAAGCTTTCTCTTACATTTTTTCTTCTGACGACTGCTGCTCCCCATTATACCTCATAAAAGATGCTAAAAAATCATTGCTTATGACAAATTTGAATAGAAGATGCTCCAAAAAATTGATCTTTGTCTCTTCCCATCTAAAACCACGCATTTGTCACCTGCAAAGCCTGCAAATAGAATGTAGGGTCTATTGGAATGCATAAAACGACCCACATGGGGTTTTTCTATGGCCCACAAATCCGATATTCGATAAAATCTGATATTTGATTTGAAAAACATTTTAAAATGTTTTGTAACAATAGGATTTTAGTGCTACAAATCAGATATCTGATTTGTGCACACATAGACCTAAGGGTTAATGGTAGAGGGTAGAGGGTTTAAGGGTTTAGGGTTAAGGGTTTAGGGTATAGGGTAGAGGGTTTAAGGGTTAAGGGTTTAGTGTATAGGGTTTAAGGTAGAGGGTTATAAGGGTTTAGGGTTAAGGGTATAGGGGAGAGAGATAGATGGAGTGAGTGAGTGAGAGAGAGACCTGAGAGAGGGAGAGGGGATAGGAGGGAGAGACTTCAGAGAGAGAGTAGAGGGTAGAGGGTTTAAGGGTTAAGGGTTAAGGGTTTAGGGTTACCAAGGGGAGATAAATAGAGGGAGTTAGTGAAAGAGAGGGAGGGAGGGAGTGGGAGAGAGATAGATAGAGTGAATGAGAGAGAGAGAGAGTTGAGAGAAGGAGATGGGGTATGAGGGAGAAAATTGAGAGAGAGAGAGTACATGGTTTAAGGGTTAAGGGTAGAGGGAGAGATATATAGGGAGTGATTGAGAGAGAGAGACTTGAGAGAGAGAGTAGAGGGTAGAGGGTAGAGGGTTTAAGGGTTGTGTTAAGGGTTTAGGGTTAAGGGTAGAGGGGAGAGAGATAGAGGGAGTCAGTGAAAGAGGGGGAGGGAGGGAGTGGGAGAGAGATAGAGGGTAGAGGGGGGAGAGATAGGAGTGATTGAGTGTGAGACTTGAGAGAGAGAGAGAGTAGAGGGTAGAGGGTTTAAGGGTTAAGGGTTTAGGGTTTGGGGTTTAGGGTTAAGGGTTAGAAAGGGGAGAGAGATAGAGGGAGTGACTCTAAGAGGGTAGAGGGTTTAAGGGTTTAGGGTAGAAGGGAATGAGATAGAGGGAGTGACTCTGAGAGAGATACCTGAGAGATGGAGAGGGGTAAGAATGGAGAGACTTGAGAGAGAGAGGGAGTGGGATAGTGATAGAGGGTATATAGATATCTAGGGTATATAGGGTTAATGGCAGAGGGTAGAAGGTTTAAGGATTTAAGGTTTAAGGGTTAAGGGTTTAGGGTTTAGGGTTAAGGGTAGAGGGAGAGATATAGAGGGAGTGAGTGAGAGAGAGACCTAAGAGAGGGTAGAGAGAGGTTAGGAGGGTTTAAGGGTTAAGGGAGGGAAAGAGATAGAGGAGTGACTATGAGAGAGAGACTTGAGAGAGGGAGAGGGGGTAGGAGGGAGACTTGAGAGAGAGAGGGAGTGGGAGAGAGATAGAGGATTTAAGGGTTTAGGGTTTAAAGGTTAAGGGTTAAGGGTTTAGGGTTAAGGGTAGAGGGAGAGATATAGAGGAAGTGAGCGAGAGAGAGAGACCCGAGAGAGGGAGAGGGGGTTAGGAAAGAGAGATTTGAGAGAGAGAGAGTAGAGGGTAGAGGGTTTAAGGGTTAAGGGTAGAGGGGAGAGAGATAGAGGGAGTCAGTTAAAGAGAGGGAGGGAGTGGGAGAGAGATAAAGGGTAGAGGGGAGAGAGATAGGAGTTATTGAGTGAGAGACTTGGGAGAGAGAGAGATGGAGAGAGAGAGGGAAAGAGATAATATTTAAATATTTTATATATTAGTAATATATATATATATATATATATATATATATATATATATATATTTAAATATTTATACATTAGGTAAATTTTTAAATATTATACATAATAATATAATATATTATATATTAAATACATAATTCGGTAAGAGATTATCATAAATTGTATATTATATATTATAGTATAAACTATATTGTATATTATATATTAAATTATAAACTTTATTGCAGTTTTTAAATTATATATTATAAATTGTATAACATTTTTAAAACTCATATCTAAAACATATCGGATATCTGATTCAAATCGGATATAAACATATCGGATATCCTATTTGAATCCAATATCCGATTTATTCGATTTGAATCCAATATCCGATATGTCTGAAACAAATTTTAATGCCTAGTGATTAGCCTCGGGCTTGCTTTGGAATTTGGTTCGGACTTGCGAATCCTAAGAAGTCAACACAAAAAACATGTTTAACAACTTACCTTTCTTTTCTAGACTTCGCCCATGTGGCTGACGACTTTTTTTACCCAAAATTGATGAAACGAAAAGGGTTTGTAAAGGAGCTTCTAAGCTTTCCAACAATATAAATTATACTTTACTTTGAATCTAATAAATAATTATTATTCATTTTCTATTAGAATTACGACTAAATTCCTGATTGACAGGTTCATTGAAAAACATCTATAGCTTTCAAACGGTATCACATTTTTTGAATCCAAAACATGTGTCACATTCTATGCTTCACATACTATAGGATAAAAAAAATAAGAATTTCATGATGTTTTGACCAAGCTAAGGTGGCCAAACATACGAGTTTTTATACTTTTTAAAAGTTGTAATAAAAAATTCATAATGAATTATTTACTTGGAAAAAAATTAAAAAAAAATATGCATCACATCCGAACATGAGTCCTCTACTTATATTTAAAATCTTATTAAAAACATTATCATTTTATTATGGTTAGGGCGGTTAGACAAACACCTACTTTTTTATTTTTTCCTTGAAATTTAAGTACTACTACATTGAAATTTCAAATTTTCACCAATTATATTTAAAAATAAAAATAAACCTAGTAGTTTAGAAACTACATTCAATTTTCCATAAATTATTTTCTTACATATTTTTGAAATAATATAAATAACTTATTCAAATTTTTACGTCAAGTTTCCTAACTCTGATTTTTCTAAATTTTAATTGCCACTTAAGGGCCTATTTTTTCCATGATGATCCTGCACATACCCATTACATGCTTATCTTTATATTAAATTTAATTTTATATATGATTTCTCAATTCTTTGCATCTTATTGAACATTTTTGATTAGATAAGTAGGGTAAGGGTCCTAATATCAAATAAACCACAAAACAAACACTAAGGCCTATAGGCCCACCAGTTCAAGCAGAGACAAAGGCCAACAAGCCTACCAAAAAACAACACTAAATATAACGAAAAAAAATCATGGAAACTAAAACCAAAATGACATGCCTCATAGGCACAAGCATGCAGGCCCCCAATAGCCAAAGAAACAACAAAAATAAAATCTGTCCAACAGGGAGAACTAATCCTTAGGACTATTAATGAGATTCTATTCTTTCTTGAGAAGTTCCAGGTCATTCTTCTAGGTATCCTCAACATCTTTAGAAGTATCCTCTCTCGAAGCATCATCATTGTGGTTCTCCTCCCTCTTATGTTTCAGTTTATTGACTTTTGATTGCCCATTAACAATGCCAAAGATGACACAATTCATAATTGCATGAGTGAGATCATATAATGCAAATCATTACACTATCAGTCTCTACCATTCTCTCTTTCAATAAATCACTTTCATTATTTAATTCCATTTGGTTTCCTTATAGATTATCAATCTAGATCTTTAAACATTGGAGAGTACCACACCCCAAGTCTCTCTCCTGCTCTGAGCTTATCATATACGTTGTGCACTTTTCACACACACGCCCCACCGAAGGTGGGGACCCTCCTTTTCTTCTACATCTTTGTACCTTGGCTTTGTCAATTTTTGGTTTTTCTCTTCTTGGGGGTTATTTTGGGATTAAGTTTGGATTTGATTTGATGGGGTGGTATTTTGAAGCGTTTTGGGGCCTTGGATTTTAGAAATGGATTTTTTTGAAGTGAATTTTCAATGTTATGTGTAAATATTTCTGTACCAATCAATAAAGGACAAAAAATTAGGCCAAGTTGCTTTTTGAACTTTTCAAAAATTCCTTCTAGAAAAAAAGTTATGAGGTTTAGGGGATTTTGACCTTACTTGGAATTTCAGGATTATCCTCCTTGGGCGGATTTTTCTGAAAATTCCTTCAGGCCCTCAAAATCTCGAAATTTCATTTTTTGGAAAAATCCTTCAAGCCCTAAAATCCCAAAATTTTCCAAAAATGGTTATTTTTTAAACAATTTTTTCCGAAATGCATTTAAAAAAATAAATAAAAATTTTCGAAAATGGAAAGCTTCCATAAGAAAATGTAAGGTTTTTTTTAAAGGGGCCAAAATTGTATTTAAATTTAATTTGGATCAGATTTTGACGCATGAGCTACTAATGATGATATCTGTTTTTCAGGATTAAATAAAAAAAAAAGGGGGGACTTGCATATGGATTCGTGCTAAGAGGGAAATCTGGAAAAGTTCAACTCAAATATTAAAGTGGGAACTACATAAGAATCCGTGCCACCATTTGTATACCAATTGGAGAGGTGCATTTAACAAGGAAAGACATGTGAAGCTATATTTATTCTCCAATGAGAATTTTCTCAAAATTAATGTCATTGGGCCATAATGCAACTGAATGCAATTGATTGGATGATGATGTACCATGAGCTCCCAAATTGAATGTAACAACCAGATGCTCCTAGAAGTGTAATTTATGCCATTGGATAAATTAAATCCTGGCCATTGATTCAAAATGTAATTTTCTATAAAAGGCCAGTGCCTTCTCATTTGTAATGAGTTAGAAAAGGTTAGAGAATAGCTGATCAGAGGCTAAAAAACCAAAATTGGCTAAGTTAGAAGTTAGATTCTGCAAGTCAGTAGTTGTAGGAGAGGAGAGAGATTGGAAATTGTTAAGTAATGTTGGAGAAGATAATGCAAACAGGTTGTTGATTTGGCAAACATTGTGTTATGTTTCAAAAGTTTTATGTGTTCTTGTTCTTGATTCTTAGTGTTAGATGTTAGTTTTCAGTTCTTTCATGATAATGGTGAAATGTTAATGATGTTGATCGATCTCCAGTCCATACTTTTAGCAATTTGTTGAATGTAAGTTGTTGTGTAAAGTTAGTTTGGGCCTTATTTTGTGCTAAGTTCAACTGTGGATGCTTGTTTACATTGCACCATTTACTGGGTATGTGGATGAATGTTCATAGTCTGAAAATCTTCAGTTTCCTCAGAAGATTACACCAATTTTGTGGAGTTGTAGGCTTGTCCTTGATTAAGCAAAAAATGGTTTTATTGGAGATTTGTCTGTTTGCAACATTCATCATTGTTGTGATTGATTTTAGGAGTAATTTTGATCCTAGATCTCTCTTAAATTATTATCTTTTTCTATTTATTTTATTATCTGGGTTAAATTTAAGCTTTGAAGTATCAACATATTGTCAAATCTCACAAATCTGAGTCCAGTATTTGCTTGTAGTAAGGTCCCTTTGTGATTACCAACATTTTCACATTATCTTTGAGTTGTTTTATTTGCATTGTCAAGACCTGACATTAGAGACCTTGGGGTTATCTCTTTTCCCATAGAGATTTATCTTTCAAGAGAAATAGGATATCATATTCTGTCTGAGTTGTTGCCATGCAAAAAATACCATCAACAATATCCTTATGTTTATTAACATTTTCCTCCTCACGTTTTGGGTTCATACCTTCCTCATCTTCCTCAATGGTAATGTTTATCTCGTTCCTGTCAATTTGCATCTTATTGTTAGAACTAGTTGAAGATAGGAATATATCATCACTAATAATCCCATGTTGAGCTTTCAAGTAGTGATAGGTGTTATAAGGACATCATTGCAACTAGATGGACCATTTTTACATGATATACATTGTGCTTCATGCATCCTCATTTAAAAACACTTAACATATTTTGTATGGGTGGAATTTCTTAATTTTACTCATTTCTTCTTGTTCCTATATCCTTGGTAGTTGGCATGCTCTTATTTTGTTCCTAATTTTCACTTGTGGAACAAAAGCTACTTAATGCATATTTTTTGTTTGTTTCATAGGTACTTACAAAGAGCACACATTGAAGGACATAGTTTCATGATAAGATTTTATAGAATCCATTATTTTATATAGCTCTCTATTCATATCTTTTGATGTCTAAATATTTACTTTACATACATGTTTGTGAGCGTTGCATACTTTTAGAGACATCATTTTTGAATTCACGTTGTTCCTATTTCATGTTGGCAAAACAAGAAGATACAACTGAGAGGGGGGGGGGATGAATCAGTTGTAACAGAATCAACAACTTTAATCAAACTATTAACCTTTAATTCCAGATATGATGAATAACAGGGAAAGCAAGAATTACACAACACATCAGAAACACATAACACCAATATTTTTGTGTGGAAACCTTGTTAAGGAAGAAAACCATGATGGAGGTTAATCCACAATTATACCCAGTTAAAAGTATAATGAAAAATGAATAAGGAATGCACTTGCATTTAGGCACATTTCCTAGAGATCACTGCTCAGAGAAAATACAATCAGATTAAAACCATCTGAGTGGGATGAACTAAGAAAATAGCTTCTCCAAAAGCTTGATGACAGTTTCGGTTAGGCACTACACTTTGCTCAATCTTCTTTCACTCTTTGCTCTGCTCTTGAATGATTTGACCTTTATTCACACTTGTACATCACTTGTACACTTGAGCATACACCACCCACTTGAATTCAAACCACAAAACAACCTTGCTTATATATCAGCTACATGGATTTACATCAACAACTTTGTCGACCACAAATAATAGATGAATTATAAATGTTGACCTCAATACATGAATAAATATATATGCGCACCAACACAAGTCAGCCACAACAAATATAGAACCCAAACCAACATCCTTGAACATGCTAAACAACAAGAAATTAATCCATAAGGATCCGCAACACACTACCACCATCATGTCGGCCAAAAATAAGAAAACTCGAACATACATCAAAAAAATCTTCAACCATGATCACACCAAATAGCGCAGACATGCAACAAAGATAGAACATGATCTAGAATCATCCATGAACATCACAGGAACATACACAACAACTAGAATTACCATAATTCCAACTTCCTCTTCCAAGAACAACTGTTACATTGCCAAAATGACTGTAGGAACACCATAACACTTTACTTTCACAAATCTTGATGCGTATCACTGAGAATTCTGGACATCATACTAGATAGGTTCAACAATAAACCCATTAGAATGCAACACCTGAATATCAACATACATAACATTTCACCTTTTTGATCTTCTTGGCTTCACTGGCTACCTAAACTATGTTTTTAACAATTTTCTCAATCTGCTCGACATATACACCCTTAAGCAGATTAGAATGCTAATAGTGTTGACATCAATGACAACCACATATCAAAAACACGACCACAATGTCCAAAAATATGCCCCTTTGGCATTGATGGCAACACATGATGTGAAAAATAATACCATCAACCCAAACTAACTCTTCCATCTTCTCTCTTGGCTCTAAATGCACTTCTCCCCTTTTGTTCCACAAAGTTTCTTCACTTTACACTTCTCTCCTATTTTCACTTTTTTACATTGTACTTCTCTCCCCCTTGGAAATCGATGGAAAAGGTTCACATCCTCTAAACCGCATATTTTAGAACATCTGACTACTCCCCCTGAGTAGCAGTCACAACATCAATCTAGAATAAGATATAGAAATGAATTCACAAACTGATGCAAACACTTGCATCATCAATTCTTATTAGGAGGGGAAATCACCCCTAACTTGCCTTTGAGATACTCAAAAATATCTTTAGGCAATGGTTTAGTGAAAATATCTACAACTTGCTCTTTGGTAGGTACATATTCCAGTTTGACTTCTTTCTCACTTACTTTATCTTTCAAGAAGTGATACTTGATGGAGATATGCTTTATCTTCGAATGCATCACTGGATTCTTGGAAATGTTTATTGCACTTGAATTATCACAATATGGTAATAGGCTCTTCATACTCGATATTCACATTACTTAGCATTTGCTTCATCCACATTACTTGAGTATAGTTGTTAGCAACAATAATGTATTCTGATTCAGCAGTAGATAAAGAAACTGAGTTTTTCTTTTTGCTTAACCAAGACACCAGCTTCTTCCCTAGGAAGAATGCTTCACCACTTGTACTTTTCCTATCATTAGTATCACTTGCCCAATTTGCATCAGTATAAGCATTTAGAATAAGATCATCATCCTTTGGATACCATAATCCAAAATCAACTGTTCCTTTCAAGTATCTGAAAATCCTTTTTACAGCAGCTACATGTGATTCCTTTGGATCTACCTAAAATCTAGCAACCATGCATACAACATTCATTATATATGGCCTTTTCTGGGTTAGATATAGCAATCCACCAATCATCGTCCTATATCTTGTTTGATTTGCTTTAGGAGTCTCATCCTTTTGTATGAGTTTGCATCTGGTCACCATAGGTGTGCCAACTGGCTTTGATTCTTCCATCCTAAATTATTTTAGCAACTCCTTGACATATTTGGATTGAGATATAAAGATTCCATCTTCTAACTGAGTGATTTGCAATCCCAGAAAGAATTTTAGTTCACCTATCATTGATGTATTTCAAATTCACTTTTCATTTCATCAACAAATTTCATACACAAGTCATCATCAGGTCTTCAAAAATAATATCATCAACAAAAACTTCAATTATCAGCTCTTTGTCCTGATCCAATTTGAATTATAGATTACTATCAGTAGTACCCTTACTGAATCCAAGCTTCAACACGTATTTATTCCAATCTAGCATACCAAGCTCTAGGGGCTTGCTTAAGTCCATACAAATCTTTCTTCAATTGGCATACCATGTCCTTTTCATTAGTCAATTGAAATCCATCTGGTTGTTCAACATAAAATTCTTCTTCTAGTTCACCATTCAGAAATGTTGACTTTACATCCATCTGATAATCTTTGTACTTCTTGAAAGTAGCATAAGCAATAAATAATATCACAACTTCTATTCTAGCAATAGGGGCAAAAGTTTCATCAAAATCTATACCTTTCATTTGTGAATATCCTTTGCAAACCAATCTTGCTTTATTTCTGACCACTTCTCCTTGTTCATTAAGTTTATTTCGAAACACCCATTTAGTTCCAGTCACATTCTTGTCTTTAGGTCTAGTCCTAACAAGTTCCCATGTCTCATTTTTCTGTATCTTCCTTAGTTCTTCTTTCATGGCTTCCATCCAATATTCATCTTTGCATGCTTCATTGATATTATTAGGCTAGGCTTTAGAAACCAAGCAATATTCTTCTAGAATTCTCCTTCTAGTTTGTACACCTTTGATTTTATCTCCTATGATCTGACTATCAAAATGATTTCTTCTTACATACTTAGGAGTTTTGAAGTTTTCTCTTACCTCTTGTTCTTGTGTTCTTTCTTCTGCATTTTTTCTTGCTTCTGCTTCTTGATTTCCTTGGTTCACTGGAACAATTTGCAGTTGAATATGTGACTGAACATTTTGTCCATTGTTAGAATTATCATGATCACCATCTGAATCATATCCATTACATCTGGATGGTCTGTCAATATCTTCATCAACTTTGACATTAGCACTTTCAACCATTTTCTTCAACCTTTTATTAAAACACCGGTAAGATTTACTCTTAGTAGAGTAACCTAGGAAGATTCCTTCATCACTTCTAGCATCAAACTTTCCTATATCATCATCTCGCTTGATGTAGGATTTGCTTCCAATTTTTTTGAAATACTTCACAGTAGGCTTATAACCAAACCATCTAGCTCAAAAGGAGTCTTACCAGAATTACTGTTGACATTTACTCGGTCGATAGTGTACACATCAGTGCTTACTACTTCTCTCTAGTAGAAATGAGGAGCATTTTCTTCCAACATCATGCTTCTAACAGTGTCTAGAACTATTATGTTCTTTCTTTCAATAACTCCATTCTATTGAGGGGTTCGAAGAGCAAATAACTGTCTTTGAATTTCATGCTCTTCACGGAAGGTATTGAATTTTGTAGAAGTGAATTCTCCACCTCTGTTTGATCTCAAACATTCAATCTTCAAACTTGTCTCATTCTCTACCATAAATTCGAAATTTTTGAACTTTTCTAATGCTTCATGTTTTTCTCTTAGGAAGGCAACCCATGTCATTCTTGAATAATCATCAATAAGCAACTTAAAGTACCTTTCACCTTGTAGAATTTTGATTCTGCAGGGACCACATAGATCAATATGTACCAATTCCAATACTCCATTAGATTTGTACTGTTTACTTCGAAAGGAATTTCTTGTTTTCTTTCCCATCTGACATTCCTTGCATACTGTGCTAGTAGGCTTCACTATCTTAGGAAGTTCTCTGACTGCTTGAGAAGAACTTATCTTTACAATATTATCAAAGCTCACATGACACAATCTCCTATACCATAACCATCTTACATCAATTTGAGCAATCAAGCAACTTCCATTAACACTACTCAACTGAAAGATATTACCTTTTGTCTTTGTACCTGAGGACATTACTTTGCCTGTATTTCCCAGTATCTTGCACTTATCATCCTTGAATTGAAGATTTTATCCCTTGTCTACCATCTGTCCAACACTCAACAAGTTATGCTTTAGGCCTTCTACATAAAGAACATCATCAGTATTATGCTTACCACCAAAAGAAATAGTGCCTCTACCATGAATCACACTTGTACATCACTTGTACACTTGAATGATTTGACCTTTATTCACACTTGTACATCACTTGTACACTTGAGCATACACCACCCACTTGAATTCATACCACAAAACAACCTTGCTTATATATTCGCTACACGGATTTACATCAACAACTTTATCGGCCACAAATAATAGATGAATTATAACTATCGGCCTCAATACATGAATAAATATTTATGCGCACCAACACAAGTCAGCCACAACAAAGGTAGAACCCAAGCCAACATCCTCAAACACGCTAAACAACACGAAATTAATCCATAAGGATCCGGATCACGCTACCACCATCATGTCGACCAAGAACGTGGAAACCTGAACATACATCGGAAAAATCTTCAACCACGATCACAACAAATAGCGTGGACATGCAACAAAGATAGAACATGATCTAGAATAATCCACAAACATCACAGGAACATACACAACAACTGGAATTACTATAATTCCAACTTCCTCTTCCAAGAACAACTGCTACAGTGCCAAAATGATTGTAGGAACACCAGAACACTTTACTTGCACAAATCTTGATGCGTATCACTAAGACTTTCGGACATCATACTAGATAGGCTCAACAATAAACCCATTAGCGCGCAACACCTGAATATCAACATACATAACATTTCACCTTTCTGACCTTCTTGGCTTCACTAGCTACCTAAACTATGTTTTTAACAATTTTCTCAATCTCCTCAACACATACAACCTTAAGCAGATTAGAATGCTAATAGTTTTGACATCAATGACAACCACATATCAACAACACAATCACAACGTCCAACATTTCATTGGTCTCCAAGTGGTCAATTCTTCATGGGAGCTATGTGAGAGAATCAAAAAGAACTTTTGTATTGTAGGTAAGCCTAGTAATAATTGGCTTCTTACAATTTATGGTAATCCTTGCTTAAAATAGTAGTGTTTATTAGTACTTACTTTTGACAATATTATGGTAATAAAAAATACTTAACTAGTTATTTCTCTATGTACCTATCAAACACTCATATATTAGAACTTTTTCTACCTAAAGTAATTTTTTTTGTGAAGTCAACATGCAAACTTTTAAATTGGAAATATCCAAAAAATGATTTAGTGTCAATCTTATTGGCTAAAGAACTTCAACTCATTGAGGCTTTCGCTTTATTCAAGGCATGCAATAATTACTTTGTACAATTTTGATATATATATATATTTAAATGACACATATTTGGTATGCAATTTTGTATTCATGTAGTCAGACACCATAGAAAACTCAACTTCCCCAATATTTTTACAAGAAAAATGCTAAATTAAACCCAATTGCATGCATGCACTCTAGCCACCTCATTTTCTTCAATAACCACACATCCATTTTATGTTGAGGCTACTAAATTCTTTTTTCTCTCCAAAACCTTTTCCATATGTATAGTAACTAACAACAATGCCAATAGAGATGATGTCTTCTTTTGGATAGATTTTTTTGAAGCATGGAAATTTGGAAAAAGGAGAAAACAAAGACATACAAGCAAAGTGACTTGTAGAATGGTAAGCCTAGACAACCATGTGACTATAATTGACAGGGATAAAACGTATGACCATGTTAGACTTGTTCAAAATCATTCAAGAGATAATTTATTCCTTGTAGTTCACATTCCTTTTTTTTCTTCCAGTTTGGTTAATATCTCCTGTCTATTGTGCTTTAGTCGTTATCATAACCTATTCCAACACCTCCGTTTTCACATAGGCTACAAAGATGTTGACAAAGGTTGTAGATGTTGATTTACACTTGCCAATTACATTTGCTCAAAAGTTTCTAAAGCCTTTAGGAAACTACAAGGAACTTCAAATATCATCCACACAATATGAGCTACAAAGAAAATTAATCATAATTTGAATAATTCAAGAGATAATTTGTGCATAAATTCCCTGCTATTGAATTTTGTCCAAAGTTCTTATGAAGACTATGACGATTGAAAGTGACACTTGCAATTACATTTTACACAAAATCACTTTCAATAATACTTTCATGAATAACCATATCTTTAAAAAATCTAAAGCTATTTTCAACAAATCAATATTGAACATATTTTATAATCAACACAATCTGTGATCATATTTTTGATATATTTTATCAAAGTGTTTACATCAATAATTACCAATTCTTTCAAGAATATAACAATTAGAAAACAAAACAAATTCTATTAGTACATACTTTCAAAAACAAATACTAACCATTATATGACGCTTATTGAACATAAATTGTGTGCACATTTTATACAAAGTGCCATGCTTTTGTACATAAACTTAATTGAATAATAGGTGATCTTGTATTGCCTGGGGATTCAACATCTATACACACAAAATATAGAGCGGCTACATGATTTCCAGGGGCGTGCATAGAGGAGAAACACGAAGTCCAATCTCTCCAGTTAATCTAGAAGAAGTAGAAGCTTCCAGATTTAACAGGGTCTGAACCATTCGTACCATTTCCGTGGTATTGTTTTTGATAGAGCGGGGCAGGGGAAGGGGGAATTTCGCGGTGATTACAGAAAAAACAGTAGATAAGTTAAATCTTGATGTGAATATTATTAAAATGACTGCTTTGATTATTAAATTTTTGATACTTTTGGAAAAATGTTATTGATAAAGATGAGTTTGTTTTTATTATGTATTGATTGAATTAGTTTGCATTTGTTTGATTGTTGGGAGTAGGGAATTAGGTATGCATTATATTTTATAGAGTTTAAGTATGTTGGAACTAGTTAATATTATAATTAATTTTGTTTATAAAGAAAAGAGTGTCTTATTGAGGTGGACCTATGTAGGTCCATAGTTGATATTCTACATGTCAAATTTATGATGTTTGTAAGGAGTTATTGATTTGCATGGTTATTGAGTGGATTTGGACTAATGTTTTTTGTCTAGCTAATACTAGTCTTACATAAAAGTAATGTAAGTGTGATCATTTCCTTGTTGTGGAGTGCCCGAGAGTTATACTTGGAGCCAATGGTCATAGGAGTTCAATCTATTAAAATGAGAGTTATGTTTTATGTAAGGAGGAGTTATTCTTGAGAAGTGTGTTGGATTTTGAATGTTAAGACACATGCACCAATTTTGGGCACATGATTTGGAGAAACTATTTATGGTTTATTGAGTCTTCTTGGTCTATATATTGAGATCTTAACACCAAGACTGTATGCCATATTTCTATATTATTTTGGTGTCAAATTTTTCCATAAAGTAGAGGGTTGATCTCTTGTGAAGGGTCAAACCTTGATATTGTATTGTAACTATTTTGTTATTGAGAATACATTGTTTCTATTGCTTTGTAATTTTTTTTTTTAAATATGGACATCCTTTTTTTAGTTGTTTTTATTATTCTTCTATTTATTTCTCTATTTTTGTTCTTTTTAAAGTATTATTTTACACATTGTTACTTTATTGAAATATTTGTAGATCAAATAATTTCCACCACATCTCTCTTTTTAAAATTAAGCAGGATATATTTGCATTTCATGTTTAGAAAATGGGGCCAATGAGAATGCACCTAGAATGATATTCATAATGATCAAGATGAAATTTCTTAACTATAACACTTTAGAGAATTCAATAGATTTGAATAACCTCCACATATGACAAAACAAATATTGTAGCATAACCTCACTATCCTACCTCCAATTAAGTCAATGGATATGTTTGCACTTACACCATAGAAGGCTAAACACTTTTGCTTCTACAATATTTGCATACATGGAAAATTTATAGATACATGCATTGTTTTCGGGCATAAAAATAGTCATGAGCTCATAATTTGATCGGTTCATGAGGTTAATCTTATGAAAGAAAGTAAGATGCATTGTGAAATTGGTCGCATATCAACCCATGTTGAGGTTACATATGAGATAAAAGAGAAACCATCTAATGTGTAACTAAATTCTTATTAAACTAGAGATGAATTGAAAAAACAAACAAAGAAGAAGAAGCAACACAAAGTTATGAAAACATATTTGAATGCGTTTGGGACAATTGATAGATTGGATGAAGATAATCACACTCAAATGAAAAAAAAGGGTCTAATCTACTAGGTTTGTTACATGATATATGAGCATCACTATAGTGTATACACATAAATACGTATATCTTAGGTTTATTTTGTCTCATATCTTTTGCATTCACTTTTGGTCTTTCATTTAACACTTGTTATGTTGAACTTCTTCACATTATACATTCTACATTATTGTTCTTACATATTTTTTCCCACTTGAGAGAATCTTCATTTCCATCTCCCTTTGATTTGCATGATTGTTGACATCCTCTTTTATGTCTATGCTTCACCTATAATGGCCTATTTTTCTATTTCCTTTTGGGTTGTTCACTTGCCTTTTATTTCCCTATTTTTCTTTATTTTTTAATTCCTTAAACTTTTATGGTCCTTTCCCTTAATCATGTTGCATTCTTTCTTCCCATTCTATTCTTATGTTCATGCTTGTTCCTCGATCCTTAACCATTTCCTATTTCTTGTTCATCTCATATTATTATACCTTACCTAGTATACCTTACATATTGAACCTATATTGATACACCACACTTTTTAGAGTTCCTTATTAAGCTTCCCTTGCTATATTGTGAGCTTCTAAAGCATAATATTTACACTACTTGTACTCTCCTTGCCATGTATTTAACATTCATGCTTTTTTTGAGGGTATCTTTCTTTTCCATTTATATATTGCACTTTCATTGCTATATCCTTACATTTAGGGGATTTATCTTCTCCCCCCCTTGCATATTAACCTAGTTTCTATATTTTTAATACATTTTATGCAAGCTTATTGTCATTTAATATTTATATTGAAAGGAATCATGTTTTCCCCCACCTTTTATACTCATCTTGCCATATTTTTAGAAAATCTTTATACCTACATTAAAGTACTATTCTTCTCTCTTGCATGCCATTACTATACCTTTATTTAGGGACATCATTTCCTCCCCAAGTTGACATTATATATACCTACATTACTTTACCATCTTTGTATATAGGGGACCTCATGCCCTACTCCACATATTACATTTTCCTACCTACATCTACTTGGGGCTTATCTACTTATCCACACCATTGTGTGCTCCTACTTCTAGGCACCACATGAGGGCATCTATTGATCTAGTTCCCTATGTAATTTTACAAGTATCTTTCTAGTCATTGAGGTACATCACCACTTTTACTTGCCACTACTAGGAGTAACACTACTTCCTAGATCTTATCTTCAACTTGTATGTTCTTATCGCACCTTATTATTCTAGTTTCTTATCACAAAACATACTTATCTTACTTGACACATGATTACATGCTTATCTTTAGATTACATTTACTTTAATGTATGTTTTCTCTATTCTTTGCATCCTATTGTTACAACCAATTGAAGGTAGGAGTATATCATCACTAAATATCCCATATTGAGCTTTGAAGTAGTGATAGGTGCTATAGGGACATCATTGGGACTAGAAAAACATTTTTCCATGGCATGCCTTGTGCTCAATGCATCCTTGGTTAAATACACACATCATCTTTTGAATGGGTGGAATTTATTAATTCTAATCATTTCTTCTTGTTCCTATTTATTGGGTAGTTGAAATGCTCTTGTTTTGTACCTAATTTTCAATTGAGGAACAAAAGCTATTCAATGCAGATTTATTTATTTATTTATTTTCTGTTTACTTATGAAGAGTGCACAATGAAGAACATAGTTAAACACAATGACACTATATAGAATCCATTACTACATATGGATCTCCTTTCATATTCTTTGATGTTTGAATATTTACTTAACATACATGTTTGTGAGTGATACATAATTTTAGAGATATGATCATTTTTGAATTCACATTATTCTTGTTTGGTTGGTCTCCAAGTGGTTCATTCTTCATGGTAATTATGTGAGATAATTAAAAAATCTTTTTCACTATAGGTAGGCCTATTAAGAATTGATTGCACACAATTTTCATAGATGAGACTAATAAACTTTTGTGATTGGTTAAGGTGGGAAATAGGTAATGCTTGTCTAAAACATTAGTGTGGTTATTAGTACTTTCTTTTGGCAATATTATTTTATTCAAAATCACTTAACCAAATATTACAATTCATACTTATTAAACAATCATATATTAAAAAAAATTCTGCCTAACATAAATATTTATTTTTTGTTAAGGCAACATGCAAAAATTTTAATTGGAAATATCCTAAAAATAATTTATTGACAATCTTATTGGCTAAAGAATTTCAACTCTTTTTATAACTTTCACATTATTCAAGGCATGCAATAATTAATTTGTATAATTTTAACCTCTTAACATATATTTTTAAACAACACATATTTGGTATGCAATTTTGTATTTATATAGTCAAACACCATAGCAAACTCATCTTCCCCAATATTTTTAAACTTAAAATATAAAATGAACCCAATTGCATGCAAGCACTCTAGCCACCGACCATTTTCTTCAATACCTATACATTCGTTGTATGTTGAGGTTGATAAATTCTTTTTCCCTCCAAAACCTTTGCCATATGTATGTTAACTAACAACAATGTCGATAGAGATGATGCCTTTTTTAGTTAGTTATTTTTGAAGCATGGAAATTTGGAAAGGGAGAAAATAGAAACATACAAGCAAAGTGACTTGTAGAATGGTTAGTCTAAACAACCATGTGTGTCAAAATTGATAGGAGAAACAAAAAAAAATGACCATTTTAGACTTGCTCAAAATCATTCAAGAGAGAATTTGTTTCTTGAAGTTCATATGCCTTGTTTTTTCTTCTAGTTTGATTAATATTGCCCTTTTGTTATGCCCAATTTCAATGTCCCCATTCAATGTCCCCATTTTCATATAAGATATAGAGATGGGTGCCAGAGACTGTGTATCATATTTTTTTTTATTGTTTTTTTGCTAATGAGATTTGGAATTTGTTTTGCAATAAGTTGGAAATTTGGCAAAATAATATAAGATATAGAGATGTTAGCAAAGGTTGCAAAGATTGATTTTACAGTTGCCAATTATAATTGCTCACAAGTTTCTAAAGCCTTTAAAAAACTACAAGGAACTTCAAATTTCATCCACACAATATAAGCTACAAAGAAAATTAATCACAATTTAAAATCATTCAAGAGATAGTTTATGCATAAATTTTGATAGTTTATGTGTAACTTCTTTTTTATTGGATTTTGTGCAAAGTTCTTATGAAGGCTATGTTGATTGGAAGTGGCACTTGCAACTACTTGTTACAAAAATTTAGTTTCTAAGTTTTTTTCCAGCAAACCAATGTTGAACATATTCTACAATCAACACATTTCATGACCATACATCTTTGAAATATTTTATCGCTGTGTTTTTTATCAATAACTACCCAATTCTTTTGACAATATAACATTAAAAAGTAAATCAAATTCTATTGATACAATATTTCAAAAATAAATACTATGACCTTCATTACGAATATCTTATAAAAGTAAAGGTCAACTGAGTAGAAAACAAAATAAAACCATTTTATTATTCATGAACAAATGAAGGATCAAAAGGTTAACCTAAAAAAAGAGTAACTTCGTTCGTCCAGGCAGGACCAAGCTACCGTTTTAAATATGCTACACAAGTCCAGTCCAACCTAACACGAATTTTGCTACCGTTTTTCCCAGCAGATGCTGGAAAGAAAAGAATTGTGGGATCGAGAAATAACACAATTTCCATAACACAAGTATTGATTGCTATTTAAATACCCCTCTCAGAAATCTCAGGGCCTCTATGAAACCCCTCGTGCGAATTAGTGGCTCATAAATTCCCCTCAAAACATAGCGGCTCTGATATTCGAGGAAAATGTTTTCGATTCACAGATGAAAATTTGAAATTCTTAGCCACTCTGGTCCTGAATTTTAGTGTACGATTTTTTTATATTTTGCTGTTAAAATAGAGGTGAAATTTATCGAACTGTGAAGTTTCATCAGTATTCAACTATTAATTGTGATGTTTTATCAGATTCAATTATGTTGTTTTTATCAGGATTTATAAATCTGTTTAGAAATGGAAGCTGTAAAATATGATGAGAAATAATTTACTGGCTGTTTAAAGCTTTATTCAGAGAAAATGCCCTTATACAACAATATAAACTCAAAATCTGAAAAACCCTGATGAGCCTCAAACTAGCAAACCAGGTCAAAGGTGAACACCTTCGGGATTGGTCCTCATCATGTTCTTAAACTCAGAGAAATCTATGAGGCAGTCCAAGTTCTCATCAAATCTACATATCATTCTCTCCAGTATAATCTAGAAGAAGTAGAAGCTTCCAGATTTAGGAGGGTCTGAACGATTCCCGATATAGAACCATTCGTACCATTTCCGTGGTATTGTTTTTGGTAGAGCGGGGCAGGGGCAGGGGCAGGGGCAGGGGGAATTTCGCGGTGATTGCAGATAAAACAGCCGATAAGTTAGCAAAGTAAAGCGGCGGCTTGAGTCAGGTTCACGTGACTCTTAAGTCAGGCTCACGTGACTCTTACTTTCTATATAGAAATTTAGTTTTTTAATGTGAGGGCCTAAATTTTTAGAAGACTGTAATTTATGAAAAATAATTTTTTATATAAACTGTCATATGATTAGTTATATATTTAATTTATGATATATATTTACAAATAAATTTAAAAATAAAATATATTTTAATATTTGAATAATAATTTTAAATAGATATTTTATTTTTTTAATAAATAGAGTTTGTCATCAAATTTAAATCTTGATGTGAATATTATTAAAATTATTGTTTTGATCATTAAATTTTTTATATTTAAAAAAAAATATTGATAATGATGACTTTGTATTGAATGAATGAATTTGTAATTGTTTTAGATTTTTATTATATATTTGAAGGTTATTTTGTAGTTTTGATAAGTGAAAATTATTGGAAGTAGAGAATTAGGTATGCACTATATTTTGCAGATTTTAAGTTTTTGGGAATTATTTAACGTTATAATTAATTTTGTTCATATGTAAAAGAGTGTCTTTTTGAGGTGGAATTATGTACGTCCATAGTTGATATGTTGCATCAAATATCATTAATTTTATGATGTTTGTAAGGAGTTATTGATATGGAAGGTTATTGAGTGGATTTGCACTAATATTTCTGTCTAGTTAATAATAAATTTGTATAAAAGGTATACAAGTGTGATTATTACCTTTTTGTGAATTGTCTTGAGAGTTACACTTGAAGCCCATGATCATAAGAGTTCAACCTATTAAAATGTTGAGTTACATTTTATGTAAGGAGTTATTGTTGAGGGAGGTGTTGGATTTTAATTGTTAAGATATAGGCTCCAATTTTGGGCACATGATTTGGAGAAACCATTTATGGTTTCTTGGGTCTTTTTGGTCTATATATTGAAAGCTTAGCATCAAGATTGTATGTCATATTTTCTATATTATTTTGGTGTCACAATTCTTCCATAATGTAGAGTGTTGATATCCTTTTAAGGCTCAAACCTTCATATTGTATGGCAACTATTTTATTATTGAGAATACATTGTTTTTGGTGCTTTGTAGTTTACTTTATTTTTTAATATTGACATCTCATTTTGGAGTTGTTTGTATTCTTCTTCTATTTCTTTCTCTATTCTTGTTCTCTTTAAGTATTGTTTTACACAATAACAAATCTAATAATTTACATTTCTCTTCTTAAAATTAAATAGGAAATATTTACATATTTCTTTTCAATATAAAGACATAATAACATGTTCCACAAATCTATGTTAAATTGATTAATAAAAGAAAAAATTTAAAAAAATTAATTTTAATTTAATATCTATTCCTTAAAAAAATATTAAAAATAAAATAATAATCTAAAACTAAAAATCAAAAATATTAAAATATATACAAATAAATAATAATACTAAATATATAAAAATAGTTCCAACCTAGTAGCGATATACTGTAATCAATAAATAATTACATTAAACGAGTTCCACCAAGATGGACTCGAGAATAAATGGGATTAGCATGATTTTACCTTTACACTGCTCCAGGAAAAATGGAGGTTAACACAAGTATAAGACGACAAACATTCCTATCTAATGTCTATCGCAAGTCCGGTCTAACCTAACACCGGATTTCCACAGTTTTTCCAAGCATGTGCTCCATGGACAAAATTAAAAAAATGGAGAATGATAAAATAGATTTCCAATTATATCATACTTTCCATACCACATCGTATTGACTGCTATTTAAATAAATTAAAAAACAGAACCCCCCGCTCATGAATAAATTCTTCAATGCGAATTAGAGGCTGAAAAAAATTCCCCACAAAACGTTGTGGTTCGGATATTTTAGAGATGCAATTCCTAGCTACTCTGGTTCTGAGTTTTAAAAACACAAAATTTTATATTTACGTATTCAAATAAAAGTGTAAGTCTTATCTGTAGAACTGTTCAAAAGTATTTTGTTTGTTATGTGAAGTTGTAGACACCCAATTAACAAACAGTGTGCTGGTTGTTCAATCTTTTATCCATAGAATTGTACTTTACACATCAATAAATAACTCATACAAAAAAGTCTGAAACCCTAATTAATCTAAAACAACCAGATGAGTTCAAAGGCGAACACCATTAGGCTTGACGATCATCATATTCTTAAACTCAGAGAAGTCTATGAGGCCGTCCAAATTCTCATCATATCTGCGTATCATTTTCTGGCAATCTTCCAAACACTGCTCTCCTTGCTCTATCAATCCCAAATTACATAGCACTCGTTGAAGCTCAGAAGAAGAAATATATCCATCTTCATTCACATCGTAAACTTTGAATGCCTCCATTAAAGATGAATCCTGGTTCCATTCATTACTATCAATACTGGTGCTAGCGCTGCCGCTGTTCTCATCCAGAACAGATTTGTATAGCCCAACAAATTCATCAAATGTTAAACTACCTTGTTGCAGGCTGTGAGAAACGGTCATCACCAAACACTTCAAATCTTCCTCTGTTAGATGTATCCCAAGCCTGTTGAGGAAGCAACTGATTTCGTGTAGAGTGAGGCTCCCATCACCATTTTCGTCCAAGGTATCAAACATTCTGCGAATTTCATGGGGAACAGACGAAAGTGCCATGCTTTTGTATATAACTTTTATTAGTGATCTTGTATAGGCTGGGATTCAACATATATATAGAAAGCTCAAACACTCTGTTTAAACATAGTTAATTTCAAAAGTCAAATTGTCAATGGTTAATTTACAACTCATTTCCAGGCAAGTGCTAAGAAGAGAAAAGTCTAAAATCAAATCTGTGGGGTCAGTCTGAAAGAAGAATTAAAGGCTTCTGGATTAAAGAGTGTGCGTACGATACTCCAATTAAGCAGAATCCGTACCATTCCCGTGGTTTTGGCTTTTTTTAGAATCTCGAAGAGCGGCGGCGTGACTACGGTCCAGAGGACTCTTTCTTAGTGAATAGAAAATTATTATTTTATTATGTGAATAATAGTATAATTAAGGCGTTGATTATTAGGTAAATCTTGGAAAATAAGTGTTTAGTGGTAAGTGGGCAGCATTTAAAATATTATTGATGAAAGATTTGAATATTTAATCATTAATGGTGGGTTTAGTTGAATTAATTTGTGATTAGAGAGACCAATGTTTCACCTCTGTGAGCATCACCTCGATGTAATGAGTGCTAAGTGGACCATTCATTATCATGAGAGATGGGTTCTTGTGAACCACTACTCATGAATCATGGGTCAATGAGTTTGACTTGAAAACTACACGGTTGATTCCTGATAGCAATATCATAGTTTGTGATTGTTAATTATTTATTATACATATTTATATGTTATATGATGAAAGTTATTTATTAAGATTATGTGTTATTTGTTGAAGAGAAGATTTATTTATCAAGTTTATCTATCTAATTTGGAAGGTAGAGATTGTTTTCTTTCTTAGTGAGTTTCATGTTATAATTGATTATGTTTTTTTAATGTTTGTTTGAAAAATTAAATTATGACTTATGTTTAGATAAATGCAAACAAAACAAAAATTGAAGATAGGTTTGCGACAAAGCATGATGGAAGCTATACTTTTTAGTACATGGGAAGTGTTTTATAAATTGGGAATTGATCATTGGAAGTCAAGTCTCCCGCATTGGAAATATAAAAACATGTCACATGAAAAAGTTGTAAGATGGGGTTACACTTGTTAACCAAATTATGATGCATGTTATGTCATGTGGTATCTTTAAATGGAGGGAATGGAGCCAAAATGAAACACTCAATTTAGCCAGTGGATTCTGACAAACTTGTGATAGGTGGAAGGATATGCTATTTTTTATATTTGGACTCATCTTGAAATTTTGTTGTTGGATTTCTAACTAGGGATGTGGGTGCCATATTTTAGGTGATTTTAGCTCATGAATTTGTAATTACCATTTGATGGTTTTGTGTATTGTTTCTCCTATTTATTGGGTGTTTGAGTTGGATTACTTTACAATGATTTTTGTAGGTATTGTTATCTTTCCATAATTACTTGATATCTTTGGTTGATGATGCTTTTTTAAACACTTAAAAGACTTTATAAGTATATTTTAACCTTTGATTATTAAACAATACATTGAGTTACTTTGAAGTGTGGGTTATTTCTCTTGAAAGAGTTTGTCCTCACATAAGTGACTATGTTATGTTATATTATATTTATGTTTATTTTATTGTAATCATGTGATTAGTTTATTTTTACACATATCTCCTCTCATAGATTAGCATTATATGCATATTCCACACCTTTGATTCACTTTATTTGGTATTAGAGCTTGACCAACTCAGGTTCTATTTGTTAAGGACAAGGATTTTTTTACTAATCTTCAATTGAGTGGGAGATTTCATAGAAAAGATTTTGAATAATTGCAAGAAAAATGACAAGCACATTAAAAGGATAGAAGTGAAGAAGTTTTTGGGAACAAACTGTTATCTATTTGGATGCTCAATATGAAGGATATGCTTGTGGATAAAGATATATGGGTTATACTATTTAGTTCCAAACCCACTACTATGTGTAAGAAGATTGAGACAAAACAAACATAAAATATAAAGGTCTCACTAGACTTTGTTTAGCAAATTCAATATTTCCAAATGTACATTCAAAGAGACTATCACAAAGAACCTTTGGAAGAAGCTAGGTGATTTTATCAAGATAAATCCTTATTAAATAAAATTTTCCTAAGAAAGAAGTTGTATACCCTTAGGATGGAGGATGGTGGTTTTTTGGATAAACATCTAAATAATTTCATATTATTATGACTTAGTTGTACTCTATTGGAGTGAAGGTGGAGGAGGATCAGTGTATGCTATTGCTATGTTTTTTTCTAGATTCATGGGACCACCTTGTTATGATAGTTGGGAGAACTAGGTCACAAGTTGAAAATGGGTTAGGTAGTGTCATCATTACTTCTAAAAAAATATGTAAATAAAGATTTCAAAATTTGTTAAGGAGGCCCTATCTATTTGAGGAAGACACAAATATAAAGGAAAGAAAAAGGAAACAAAGTGAGATGTCTATATCCAAATATCCTATTAATATATTACCAAGGATTTTTTTTGGAATTGCACAACAAGATTGACTATTTTAGAAGAGACTATAAGGAAGCGAAAAAATAAAAGACTGATTATAATGATGATTTCAAAAATTCTCCTAGGATAATTGTCATGCCTTTGTTTTAGCCTTAGATAGAGATGCAATCGATGGTGTGTGGTTGATGGAATTTGGTGCTTCTTTCCACGTGACCTTATATTGGGTTTGGTTCATCAAATATGAATAATCTAATGGTGGAAAGGTGCACCCTAGAGATGAATCTCATTTGAAGCTTGTTGGTTGTGAAAGATTTTTTATTTAATTTCTTGATGGATGAGTGAAGGTGATCAATGGTGTATATCCTTCGTTTGAAATGGAAACTAAATGATTTGGGTGTGAAATTTGTATCAAGTGGATGGTGTAAGATGGTGAGATGGGATATGACCTGCTTGCTATGAGTGTATACATAGGCACTCTATTATACTTGGATCCATGCATGCTTTAGTGAAATACATATTTTGTTTGTGTAATGAAGATATTTTCATAATCTCACTTTTCTAATTTATATTTTTTACTTGAATGAAGGATTGCCATCATCTCCATATTCTCTAATTTCATCTTAATCTTCTTTAGTTTTTATTCTCAACTAATTTTCTTTTATTTGAAACAATGTCACTTCAAACATTGCTTTAAAGAGGAGAAAAATGTAGACACCAAAAATATTCCTCTTAGAATCGACCTTAATTAATTATCATTTATTAAATGTTCATCACATTAATAATTAATTATTAATTTATATCCTTTATTATCAATACCATTCACCATTTAATTATATTATACATTAATTACCATTTATCACATCATTACTTAATTATTAATTTAATCTATATATCTATTTAATTAAATAATATTTTATTATTTAATTAAATGAGATAAAATTCAATTTTTAAATAATTTCTATTTCATCTCTTTAGTCATCTTAGTCATTACTAATTAGCTAACTCAATCACCATTTAGAAGCTCAATCCTTCAGTCCTCAATTAAGTCAATCATTATTTAGAAACTCAATCTTCATTTTTTAGTCAACTTTATCTTCAAATAGACACTTATTATGCACAATTATCCATCAATTAAATTAAAAAATCTAATATTATCCTTTCATTAGTTTGAAATAGTAAATTTCCCCTTTTCAATTGAGTTTACTCCATAATCAACTCAATTAACTAAAATCTGTATTCTTATCCTCATCTCCTAATTTGTTTTCTTTCTAAAAGTCTATAAATAGGATAATCAATTCATCGATTTGATATATCACACTTAAGCAAGTCTACTTTGTCAAAATCAATCATCAATCTAATAAACATGTTATACTATTGAGATTTAGCATCCACATCCAAAGACAAAGAAACATCATCTTTTTGAGGTTTGTAGTGGGATCGGTAAATTAGAATAAGATTTGATATTAGTTTATGTTATTGAGTTTTTTAATTTCTTATTTTCCAATTTTAATGTTTACAGTACTATTTGTGGATTGAAGGATCATTTTGGAAAATAATGTTCGAACAAAAAGTGGAAAAAACAAACTTTAAAAGATAGTATATAGATCGATTGTGGATGGATTGATGCATCTAATTGTAAAAATGTCACATATATGTTCAAAATATTGTATAAGCATAAATATTCTCATGTCAAATAAAATAACAATCAAGCAAGGTTTGAGTGTTTGATTTGGGTGACTAATGATCATTTGCTATGACTTAAAAGAAGTAATTTCCTTGTTAAATGTTATAGTGAGGAAAACCTATTCACAAAGGCATTAGAAAATGAGACATGTGAACACCTAAGCCATAATTTGGAATCCTAAAATAATTAGTGGTAAAAGTTAATGAGCGTTGGAATAAACTATTAATTTTTTACACTAGCCATTATATAACTACCACCAAAATTTAAAAAAGAGGGTAAGCAAATTAATTGTTTGGAGGCGTGAACTTACCAAAGAGGATCACATTCAATAATTTAAAGTTGTAAGAATTTGAAAAGACTATCTAGATTTTGTGTTATAAGGAAACTTGTAACATTAACCATTCATTATTGGTCTAGGTCCAACCTTGAAGAACTATGAAGATTTGAATAAAAGAACTATCAATAATGAGAAATAATTACCTATAGCATATATTATTTAAATAAAAACCAACTTATTGGCTACACCTCCTATTTCCTTATTTTGTCCATTTTAGTCAATCTTTTCTTCGTTTGGCCTATAGCACATTTTATCTTTTCTTTTAACAGGAAAAAATTATTATAGCATAAAAGACATGAAGGGATAAATATCATCCTAAAATCATATAATTTAATCTACAAAATTTTGACCACTATAAGGACCACTAGAATTCTATCCATGTAGAGATGTGAGATTTGTAGTTGGAGAACTTATAAAAGTGAAATAACTAGAATTGATTGCAAAGATCATTAACATATCTAAATTTATAGAATTGATTGCAAAGATCATTGTTAAATTAAAAAATTTATAGCATTGATCACAAAGATTGTTGGTAAATCTAAAAAAATGTAAGATTTATTGTAAAGATCTTTGTTGAATCTAAAAAGTTGCAACATTGATAACAAAAATCACTATTGAATCTAAATAGTTGTAGTGTTAATCACAAAGATCATTGCCAAATTTATCTATGAAGATTTTGAAGGAAAAGATAATTACAAATGACTTCACCTCCTATATTGATTAAATTATGAAAAATATCATATTACGGATAATGATGAACAAAAATAGTCAACTGTGTTCCAAATAAAGATAAGTTTGTATGCTTTTGAGAATACATTGATGTTAAATTTTTTTAAATATTAGTAATTAATAAACCCATATTTTATAGGTGGTAATATTTAATTAAGTTGTATGATAAAATAAAATTTATGAAAGATATTAAAAATATAAAATATATTTAATCACACTCCAAAATACTTATTATGAAAAATCAAGAGACATATATCCACACATATTATCTATTTAAAAATAATTAGATCTAAAAATATAATAATAGAACAAATCTATATAGTCACAAATGATGTTTGAAATGGTCTAATTCCTACCATAAAGAGAGTTTGAATGGGTTCAATTCTCACACGTTTTTGGTACCTGGCCCATAAAATATTATTTGGCATGACTTGTTTAACAACATAGGTGATGAGGGCTTAGAAAAAAGAAAATGACAAAGAAAAAAACAAAATAGAAGATGTTGCATGGGAGTTGAAGGGACCCATTGGTTGTAGAATCGAGCAAAGAAATAGGGGAAAAAATGATGTCTGATCTCTCCACTTTAATCCAAAAGGAGAATTAGAAGCTTCCAAATTTAAGAGTATCTCCACAATTCCTAGTATATGCCTAGGCATGCGCATTTGCTTGAAATTCAAAATTAGAGGAAATAATTTTATGGTGATTTAAAAACGACTACAAGTAAATTTTAAAAGTAAAGTAACATTCAGAGTCAGGTCCATGTGACTCTTTCTTTGTAAATATAAAAATATGTTTATAAGTAAATATTAGTGTTCACCTATTTGAAATATTTATTATAAATTTCTTTGTTCTTTTTGTGAGTCTATAGGTTGTGTGTCATTTAGAAAGGCCTTAGCATTTAAAAGGTTTTCAAATACATCATAAAGTGTTTCAAATACATCATAAAGTGTTAATGTTTATATTTTCTTAAAATTTATTAGGAAAGCAGGGGGAAGGGGGTTCTCAAAGTTAAACACAACAAAGATAAGGTTTCAAATGGTCTAATGGTAGTAACCTTAGATATTTTTCTCTTAATTTTTTGTATAAACAACTAGTGCCAAACTTCTCCATTTCTAGCCAACTTAACTCTATTTGGTGTTGCAACCTTAAGTGAAGCAATTGGAACAAACTCAACCTCCAAATTTGGAAATCTAAAGTTGATGCCCAATCTCAACTCATTGCTTGGACAATTCTTCATGCAGAACTCCCGATTGGATCACGACATAAATTCCTCTACCCGCCTTCTACATGCCCCTTTTGTAGTAGGATCGAATCCTTCAAGCATTGCTTTTGGCTTTGCCCTCATGTTAGCCAACTGTGGACAACTCTTTTCACCCTCATACCTGCCCTTTTTCACTTCCCTTGGTCATGGAAAGTAGCTCTTCTTGGTTTATCAACTAAGCATAATTTAATTTTGAGCTCATGTTGACATACTATCATCAAATGTATGTGGAAATTTAGATGGTTAACTACTTTATCTCAGTCCTTTTCTCCCTGCGAAATGGAAATCCATTTCATCTGCTCTAGTCTAGTAAACCAAGTGAAGTGGTTAACTCATTTAGTTGATCAACAATCTGATGCTATCAAACGACAGGTTGAAGGTCTTCTCTTGTAGCTCAAGAATAAGGTCTGTCCTATGAGATTCCAACTTTTGCCAGACACTAGCTTCCAAGGCTACTTAGCTATTAATAACACTTGATTTGTGCAAGGTGTCTAGTTGACAGTTATTTTTTGTTGCGATGAATTATTATGTTGCCTTCTTATTCTGTTGTGAGTATGAAGCAACTAAATTGCTACTTCTTTGTCCTTCCACAACAAAGGTGCTTGGTTCTTGGAGGCAACATTCCAGATGAATTTGTTTCATTGGGACACTTGGTATTGCTACTGCAGTTGTGGTGTTGCTGATTTGTTGTTGTTGATGTACCTAAGTTCTTTCTCTTCACTGTTACTGATTTTGTAATTGATTTGTTGTTATTTTTGCAACCGAGTTGATTCTTTTAATGTTGTTGATTTGTCGTTGTTAATGCAAATATTATAACTGGTTGATTATAACTTATGCCAATAAAAAAATCTGAAATGCCCAACAAATTATCCAAAATCTCGTGCATTTTGAAGGGAGGTTGCAAAAGTTTGTTTTGTTTCTTTAACTAAGTCAACCTGCTCTTAAGGTTTCTTGTTAAGTTTGTTAAGTTTCACACAACTTAACTCAGCTAAAATGGTGCTTATTGTACCTATTGAACCTCACAAAAGTTGACAAGATCATGGACACTGTTGCAAAAATCATGGAGACCATTGTTGCTAGCTCATGCAAGACCAGACAAGTGGGACAACACTCAATTACCCTACTTGACCCACATTGCAGGAAAAAGAAGAAGATTCACCACATAGTAGTGGTTTTGGAGGGGTAACCCATATTGTAGGAGGAAAAATTGGCATGTTAAGAGGAATAAATGATAGTTGCAACAACTCATTCATACCTCGTTCATGCATTTGACAGTCCAAATGATGCAAGCTCTTATCGGTACACTCCTTAATACTTGTAGACCTATCTGTCATGTGAAAATATTTATTATCTTCATTAAGGATGTTTTAATATTTTTTGAGGCAAATGTTTCTCATCTACATCCTAGAGAAGTTTCCATTCTATCAATAGCAACAGTTGTTTCTTTCCATAACTCACCTGAGGTCACCTAGTATTTGGTCCTAGTTTGTGCTCAGACATATTGATAAGAGCTTATTCAGGATTTTATATTAGTTCTGATAAGAAACAGAGTTAGAGAATTTATTTTCGAGGATAAGTCAAATGGAAAGGAGGTCCCATATGTTATGATAATCTGGATTAGCTTTCATGGGAGAAGACTCTTGTGAAGAAGAATTGCACAAAAAGAAGGCAGTTTGGTGGAACATGGACACATTGTAACTTAAAATTTCTTTAGAAAAGCATCACTTTCTGATCACCGATGTGCAGTTCAATCCTAACTCAACCTTCCTGGCTATATCCTTTTGATATAATAATTAGGGTTTTGGATGATGACAATCCAATCTTCTTATACATAAATTTATTGGTCATTTTGCATCTATTATGTCACTTGATTCCCACCCAGACAATGAGAAACTCATTTATTTTTGTGATAAAGGAAGTGAAATCCACACATAGGTATTTACACAAGAATATTTAAGGGTGTTATGAGTCAAATGTGGTTTCAACCTTGAATTGGTAGAGGCACACAAAATCTGTGCATTCTCTTTGTTGGGACCAAACTGGAAACCTTTAGGCATCTGTTAGTGAAGATTTTGTAAGGGTATGGACTGTTGGCTCTAAAGTCATGAATTGTTAAGAGCATGTATCTTCATTCTTCCTATGACAGATGAAAGTGGAGGATAGTGAGCTTAGAATTTGTGGGCTGTCTAGTTGATAATATTGTTGATTTTGAATAGTTTTGTTGTGAAGTCTATATTCTTCCAAAACATGCTTTATTTATTAAATTCGGATTCTATTTCTTACTTGTGCAGAAAATCGAGAATAAAATGAGGAGTATGATAGAGATAAATCGATTGTGAAGGTTCTATCTATATCAATGCACATGGATAAGGTTTAGAAGAAAATGGTCTCTATCTAGTAGGAAGAGAAACACAATATGAAGACCTTACAGTTAAGAGATCAAGGTAACACAACCATGTCATGCAGGGTTCCTGGAGAAATATTTGTAGGTCCATAATGCTATTGCCATGAACAAAGGATACCTATTGGAAGAAGACTTTATGTGGAAAAATTTGCAACTTTTATAAAGATTTTCATGGAGTTTAACAATGATAAAATCATGGTATGTATAGTGATTAATGATGGAAGTTTAGGGGTTTTGTAGCCAAGAGAGAAGATAATACAAAAGTCCCAATACTCGGATAGATTTAATATCTTTTGGTGATGATGTAGACTTCTCTTTTCCACCCATTCTAGTGTATGCAACATATGTATGGCAATTCAATGCAGATGTTGTAGACTTTTGGGTCAAGGAAATTGCTATATTTTCTTACCTTGCATTATAGTGTGGAGAGCTATTATGAAATTGTTGTTCCAAGTTTAACAATGACAGTGGGATCTAGCATCACATATAATTCATATTTTATCTGTTGCATACTTGATACTATGTTTCTTAGGGAGTTCACGTTCCCTAATTGGGGTATGTTTCATAGCATACATCCATTTGTTGCTTTGGTGGCAGTCAAAGATAGATACTCCTACAATCATGCTCACACCTTCACATGATTACTACAATCATGACCATGCTCAATACTTTTCTTAGTATTGTTACTTCTCAAGGCCTTGGAATGGCCATTAGTGTTGCCTTTATGAATCACAAGACTACAACAACTATTTTATTACTAAGGATCTTAGGATAGTTACAAGCATATATAACAATGACCTTAGGGATAATCTACTATGTTAAGATGCATGAAGCACAAGTTCAACTTACTCTGGAATTAGGAATCCCTACAATATCAACACTCATGGGCTCCCAAAGGTTTCTCTTTCCAAATTTTTCCTTTGATATTTTGCATAGTGATAGATTCAAAGTCTAATGGTATGTTGATGATGCCAGACATTCAAATGATAACATAATTTTTTGACCGTTTCTAAGAACTTACCCCTCTCTTTTATACATAATTTTCTCATATGCGGTTAAACCACCATATTTAATAAAATAACCCCTTTAACCTTGGAAAATACAAGATAATTTCCCCATTTTACATAAAAAATAATAATACCCCCTTTAGAAAAAAACCCATAATTTGTTTTTGAGCCCTTGACTTATTATATTTTCGGGCTTTTGGGTATTAGGTGGTTTGTTTTTATTTAATTTGAAACCCACCTAAATAACCATTAATAGGTCATTTGTTAATAATGCAGTCTTAATCATACAACAAAACCAAACAAACCGCGTATATTCATGGCCCTCATAATTTCGGGCTATGAAAATCATAAGGGATTAAATTTGTTTTAAGTTTGGAGGTTAACTTTAATTTTTTTATGAAAATCTTTTTTGATATTTTAAACCCTTTAAAATATCATTTAAATCCCTTAAAATCTTTTAAAATCCTTAAAAATCTTTATAAATCCCCTTAAAAATCTTGTAGTTTGGGCTTTTAAAACTTAAAAGGTTTAATAATTTAAATATAAAGGAATTCAACTTTTAAATTCTATTTTAAATAGCCATGTCATCATTTTTGCCACGTCATCATTCTTCCTACATCATCATTCCTGCCACATCATCATGGTCAACCCTCAACTTTGACCAACTATAACTTTCACGCATAGACTCGGATTTGGTCCGTTCAAAATGCATCAGAAAGCTCTTTACGAGATCTTTGAAAAGGTGATGAAATTTGGAGCATGTGGAACACTTCAATTTTCAGTGAAAATATCCCCCGGATCAGGCCTCCCCATTGAAGAAATTTTGGACCTCCAAAAGTGGCATTTATTCAAACATCAAGTGAGGACTTGGCCTCCCCATTTGTCATGTATCATTTGTACACTTGTATACTTGGCTCACAATCACAATGAATATTGCAAAAACATTGTTGAACATAAACATCATTTTATCACTTCCATAAGCATCTACATAAACTATCGTAGCCACTAACCAACAATTATTGACTAGCATCAAGTTGAACAACAATGCAGAGATGAAAGAGAATAAATAAAAAACATATCGATATTTCGTAACAGAAACATTTTTACCTAAGGGACCATCAATTATTTCAATCCCCATTCCCTCATGTTGTACTGTGGGTGCACCCTGCGACATCTGACCCTGGTTAGCTACTCCAAGTTCATGGGTAGAACCACCTGTACTAACAGACATAAGAGTTAAATCTTTACGTGCATTAATTACCCTCTTTAATTGCCTTGTGTTTGTAATAGAACGATTAGTCTTAATCCTATGAGAATGTACAATATACTGAATGCCATCTTTAAACAAATGATAATGATTCTTTTCCCTATAGAAAATAGCTTTCCGATCATATAGATAAGGGCTACCCAGAACTATCCCATAGATATCTAGTGGAACCACATCAAACTGTACTTCATCCACAAACTTACTAGTGATTGTTAATCTCAAGGTGCATTGTCTTGTTACTTGCAACTTATCATTCTCGCAAATCCAGCCTGGTGGATAAGGTTTCTTATGCAGTGTAGTTTTCAATCCCAAGTTTCTTACAACACTTTTAGAAATTAAGTTAACTTGAGAACCATTATCTATGAGTGCATCAATTTTTAATGTTCTTAGAAACAACCCTTAATTGAAATAGCGCGTTCCTTTTCTTATCTTCAGAGTCATCATTAACTTTAGAAGTAGAAGCGCAACTATCAAAGGAAACACTGGAAATAGGAGCTTTACCTTTCAAACCTATAGTTGTTATCTTAGTTTCATCATCAGAATCAGAACCACGATCCATAACAACATTTGTGGCTTTCTCCTTACCTTTATGTTTCTAATTCTATTTCTGAGCCCACTTAGGCTTCAATTCCGGATGCAACTGCCAACAATGATCTTCATCATGACCCTTCCTGTCACAATGAGAGCAAGAAAACTTGTCATCCTTCTTGATTGTATTTGTCTTCTTTCCTTTCCATGTCTCTGCAACCTTAAATGATTTCTTTACAGATTTATCATTATCAAACTTATCAATAAAATAACCCTTTCCTCTTGACTCTAAATGTATAGCTTGGACACAAACTTCATCCAAATTACTAGGGTTCAAGACCAAAATAGAATGTCTGAGATATGAGTGAAGACCTCCTATGTACTTTAACAAAGTATCCTGGGTGTATAAAGGTACATTTAAGGCAGTATCCCTTTTACAAAACTCGTGGGTGTAATCTTGAACAGATTGTCCTTTCCCTTGCCTAATTTTTTTCCATTTCATCATTAACTATTGCATATGGCCTAGGGGATAAAACTGATTTTTAAGAGCACTAACATATTCTGACCAAGACAAATTGACTCTACCATGCTGTGAAATTTCTGCTCTAGTCCTACTCTCCCACCAGGTGAGAGCTAAACCTCCCAACCAAAGAGTGACTAATTGGATCCTAGAAGCATCATCAAAGAGGTTTTGGACTCTACAATAGACCTCTACTTGTTGAATCCAGTCATCTAGTTTTTCAACATCTAATTAACCACAATACTTAGGAAGTTCAAATTTAACATCCAATTTAATCTAAGGCTTGTTTACACCCTTAAAAGGATTAGCAGAAAGAGAATGTGTAGAAGAAGAAGGAGGAATAGATAGAGGAAATTTTGGGGGTTCATCACCACCTACTGGTTGCTTCCTCTTGCCTTTACTGTCCATGTGATCTTCTTGCTTCAATGCATTATCATCATTCAAGTTTCATGTGTTCTTCCCTTTCTTTGAGAAGCATCTCCAACACAACTCTCATCTGCTAGAAGGCTCTTTAAAACTCTTGCTCATTGAGTTCTTCGGGTACCTCCATTCTAGACATAAACATTTTTAGAAAAGTTATTTGTTTCTCGATCTCAGGATTATATTCCTCAAGCTTTCCTTCGCCCTTCTGAATCCTAGATCTTGTTAGCATTCACAACAAATCTACAATACTAGTCACCAAATGCTTTGATACCAAACTTGATCTTATTAGGATATAGACTAATTGCATAATGGAATGCTTAATTTAAATAACTTAATGAAAATTTAATACATGTGTACATTATTGAAAATTAAGCATTAAAAATTAAGGTGAAAACAAGAATGTGAGAAAGAAGAAGAGAGAAAGTGCAAACAATCTGATAACGAAGTTCGCCACAATCGTGACTATGTCTCCAGGTTCGCTCCAATAGAGTGAGACCGATCCGATTAATCTCCAAATTTCAGTTACAATTGCTTCAAGACTATCTCCCTTAAGCACAACAACATAACGGTACTCTAGTGTGCGGAAATGTCTTCAAAATCTCCTAAACATCCTCTCTCATATCACCTGTCACCTATTTCTGAACGTTTCTAAGAACTTACCCCCCTCTTTTATACATAATTTTCTCATATGGGGTTAAACCACCATATTTAATAAAATAACCCCTTAAAGGAAAATACAAGACAATTTCCCCATTTTACATAAAAAAGCAATAATACCCCCTTTGGAAAAAAACCCATAATTTGTTTTTGAGCCCTTGACTTATTATATTTTTGGGCTTTTGGGTTTTAGGTGGTTTGTTTTTATTTAATTTGAAACCCACCTAAATAACCATTAATAGGTTATTTGTTAATAATGTGGGCTTGATCATACAACAAAACGAAACAAACCCCGTATATTCATGGCCCTCATAATTTTGGGGTATGAAAATCATAAGGGATTAAATTTGTTTTAAGTTTGGAGGTTAACTTCAATTTTTTTAAGAAAATCTTTTTTGATATTTTAAACCCTTAAAAATCTCATTTAAATCCCTTAAAATCTTTTAAGATCCTTAAAAATTTTTAAGAATGTTTATAAATCCCCTTAAAAATCTCGTAGTTTGGGCTTTTAAAACTTAAAATGTTTAATAATTTAAATATAAGGGAATTCAAATTTTAAATTCTATTTTAAATAGTCATGTCATCATTTTTTCCACGTCATCATTCTTTTCACGCCATCATTCCTACCACATCATCATGGTCAACCCTCAACTTTGACCGACCATAACTTTCACGCACGGACTCAGATTTGGTCTATTCAAAATGCATCGAAAAGCTCTTGACAAGATCTTCAACATGGTGATGAAATTTGGAGCAGAAGGAACACTTCAATTTTTAGTGAAAATATCCCCCGGATCACCCTCCCACCACCTCTCTCCCTCTCTCTCTCTCAAGTAGAGGGTTTGGGGTTTAGGGATTAAGGGTTAAGGGTAGAGGTTTTAGGGTTTAGGGATTAGGATTTATGGTTTAAGGGTAGAGGGTTTAGGTTTTAACCTGGTTAAGGGTAGAGGGTTGAGGGTTTAGGGTTTAAGGGTTGAGGGTTGAGGGTTTAAGGTTTAGGGTTTACAAATTGAGGGTTAAGGGTAGAGGATTTAGAGTTTCGGGATAACGATTTATAGTTTAAGGGTAGATGGTGTAGGGTTGAGAGAGAGAGAGGGGGGTGTTGAGGGTAGAGGGTAGAGGGTTTAGGGTTTATAGTTCAAGGGCAGAAGGTTTAAGGGTTTAGGGTTTAACTTGGTTAAGGGTAGAGGGTTGAGGGTTGAGGGTTGAGGGTTTAAGGGTTTAGGGTAGAGGTTAGAGGGTAGATGATTTAGGGTTTAGGGTTTACAGATTAAGGGTTAAGGGTAGAGGGTTTAGGGTTTAGGGATTACGATTTACAATTTAAGGGTAGATGGTGTAGGGTTGAGAGAGGGGGGTGTTGAGGGTAGAGGGTAGATGGGTTGAGGGATTAAGAGGGTATATGGGTAGAGGGATTAGGGTTTAAGGGTTGAGGGTTGAAAGATTAAGAAGTTATAGGGGTTGAGGTATTAGGGTTTAAGGGTTGAGGTTGAGGGATTAAGAGGGTATAGGGGTTGAGGGATTAGGGTTTAAGGGTTGAGGGTTGAGGGATTAAGAGGGTATAGGGGTTGAGGTATTAGGGTTTAAGGGTTGAGGGTTGAATTTTGAGGGATTAAGAGGGTATAGGGGTTGAGGGATTAGAGTTTAAGGGTTGAGGGTTAAGGGTTGAGGGATTAGGGTTTAAGGGTAAAGGGTAGAGGGGTTGAGGGATTAAGAGGGTATAGAGGTTGAGGGATTAGGGTTTAAGGGTAAAGGGTAGAGGGGTTGAGGGGTTGAGGGATTAAGAGGGTATAAGGGTTGTGGTATTATCATTTAAGGGTTGAGGTATTAAGAGGGTATAGGGGTTGAGGGATTAGGGCTTAAGGGTTGAGGGTTGAGGGTTGAGGGTAGAGGTTTTAGGGTTTAGGGATTAGGGATTAAAGGTTAAGGGTAGATGGTTTAGGGTTTAGGGATTACAATTTATGATTTAAGGGTAGATGGTGTAGGGTTGAGAGAGAGAGGGGGTGTTGAGGGTAGAGGGTAGAGGGTTAAGGGTTTATGGGTTTAGGGTTTAGGTTATTAGGGTTTAAGGGTTTATGGTTTAAGGGTCTCACTCCCTCTCTTAGGTCTTTCCCCCACCATAACTAAATAAATCTCTCCCTCTCAAGTCTCTCTCTCAGGTCTCACTCCCTCCCATGCTACCTAGACTAATATGTGTCACTCCAATGCCCTCTCTCACAGTCCCTCTCTGTCAGGACTCACTTACTTCCCACCCTACCTAGAGGAATATGTTTCACTCCAAACCCCTCTCCCACACTCCCTCTCTCTCTCCCCCTTTTGTATTTTTGTATCTCTTGAGTCTCATCCCTCCCAACCCCTCTCTCATAGTTAGGTATTTTCCCCCACTGTAACTGGATAACTCTCTATCCCTCTCAAGTATCTATCACTCTCAAGTCTTAGTCGCTACCACACTACCTAGACTAATCTCTCTCACTCCTATCACCTCTCTCTCTATCTCGAATGTCACTTCCTTCGTCTCTATGGATTTTCTCCCTTTCAAAACAACACATTTGGTGCTTGCCAAATTTGGAGAGTGTTAAATTTGGAGAGTGCCAAATTTGGCGTGCACCAAATTTGGCATGCACCAAATTTGGAGAGTGCCAAATTTGGCATGCGCCAAATGTGTTTTACCTTGAAATGGTAAAATAGGGGTTGACCCTGTGATTCAGGCCCACATGCTTCTGTATTTGTCACGTTCAATGCTTTATTTGATTCATAAACGCCTTTTTTTATGCAATTGACTTCATTTTGTACCATTGAATGCTTGTTCCATCACCTTTTTACCACCAATATGTATGGTAGACAACGTAGAATAAGACATTTTCAAGTTTCTTTTTTCATTTTACATTATTTGAGGTAATATATTCATTTTGGTAATATTGAAATGTTTATATTTAGTATATTTATTTGTTTTTGACAATTAAAACTAAATTTATTTAATTATTTTATTAATCATAACAATTAGACATAGAATTCAACATTGAATTAGATGGAATTTGCATAAAAAAGTTTAATTGTTATGAGTTTGAAGAACAAAAAAATGAAATATATGACATTTACTGAATACAAATATACTTATGAATTCTTTTTGCATTGCTTATATAGTAGTTGATTTCTAGCATGGCTAGTGGAATTCACTCTATTTCATTTATTTTCAACTAGTTTGGAAAACCTAATAGCTTTCATCAATGTTAATGCAAATTTTCATTAATTTTTTTGTTCCATAAAAAATTCACCTTCATCACATGTGCTTAGATAAATTCAAGTGAGTTGACATAGTTGTTAATGCAAGTTTTCATTCATTCATACCATTTACCTTTCTAATAAATTAAAAAAATGGAAAGTTTTGTGTAATTGTCATTTCCAAAGAAATAGTGAATAATTATAAGATATAACATCATAAACCCTTCTTTGAATTCATATTCTTCATGACTTCGTTGACAATCACAAATTTGGTTTTGAGAACAATAAACACAAGATTCTCTATTTTTAATTTAGGTGGAAACAACTTATACCCTAGGTTTGTGATGCACAACAAGGAGACAAAAAATTCATAAATCACAATTAGATCAGTTTCAAACAATCTTTGATCTCAAAAACCTCAATTCAATGCTCAACTGACCAATTCACATTCACTTCCTTGTAGCATTTGCAACAGAGAAATTTGTTCATATCTTATCATATATTAGTCACTAGAGTCCTCTCTAATGCATATAAACACTAAACCCTTGCTTTAGGACTTTCTATTCTTGAAACAAGGAGGGTTTATTCAAAATCAACGTTTCAGGCCTCTGGTCCAGAGGCACCTTGTAAGCTCAATTTTGTCAAAAAGGTCATCTTTAGTGAGCATGGCCAAATGCTAGGATTTTAGTTATTTTTGAGTATTTTTTTTTCAATAAGTTAAATCAGACCATTTTATAATGTATTTGGAGCTAAGGGAGTTCAGTTGTGTCTTAGCTTGCAAGTTGGCAAAATGTGGTCAAAAAAGTTGCTAAAAGATGCAAAAGTTACAGACTTAGGTGCATGCAAGGTTAGGTAAGTAGAATGTTAGTTCTATGCATTATTTTATGTTTTTATGATTCCATGAATGAGAGGATAGCCTAGAGGAAGAGGTGAGAGTATGGAAAAAATGAAGAAGATCAAGAAGTATTCCCTATTTTTAGTGTAAAATTTTGAGTTTTGACTGGTAAATCTATGGTTCATGGTCTAAAAGCTATGGAAAATGTTAAAGGCATGTATTACCTTTCATTTTTAGTTTGTTTGATTGAATTTCACGGAGTTTTGTGAGTTTTATGATCATTTTGGTGTCAATGGGTATGAAACCCTGTTTTGGGGTTTTGAACACTAAAGAATGCATGTATGAACTTTTACTTAGGTGGATACCTCTAGAACTTAGTGAAATGAAGGCCGACAAGCTTTTTTCCATGTTTTGTAAGGATTCAAGATTTGAATAGTTGATGGAAGTGTTTTGTGAGTTGTTGTCCTAGTTGATTTCTTGTGTGTCTTGACCAGAAATCGAGGTTTCAAGTACTTGGGTTTGAGGAAATAACAATGCTAAAGGCTGGGAGTAAGTTTCTAGAGCATGTGTAGGCTATTTTTAAAGTGTTCCAAGTATTTTTTGGGTGTGGTGTGTTGAGGAAGTTCAGGTTTCAATAAACCCCTAGGGGAGACCTAGTTTGAAATAGCTTACAGTGAGGGTTTGAAGGTTGGTACCCTATTGAACATTCTAGTCCCTAAAATAGGTGGAATCTGAGGTTTGAAAACCTAACAAAATATTGTCCATGGAGATCAAGTTCTTTGAAGGTGTTTAAAGGAGTGTCTCTTTGTAAGAGTGGCCTTATTGGCCTAGTTGCTTGAGTGGAACAGGGCTATTTTGAGGTATTTTCTCCAAAAGAGATTATAGTAGTTTTGAGATATGTTTAGGCCATGGAAAAGGGTATCTGAAAATGTTGTTACAGTCTTCATAAGTTACCTGGTTGATTGGATATGAGTGATTGTCCTATGAGGAAGGATTACTAGTTTGTAAGGGGTTAAGGAGTGAGTGATACAAAATTGGTGCAGGGGAACCTACACCTTGTATTGAAAGAAACTGGATTGTTTAATAGGCTAGGTTTAAGTTTCTTTATTAATACACAAGGAAGTTGTAAAATATATTGAATTGTAAAAGTTATCAATCAATGTCAATGATGACAAATGAGGTCTAGGTGGATAGAGTATGGAATAGGTTTGATTTTCATTTTTTATTTCATGAATAAGTTCAATGAAGACCATTTAAGGTGTATTAGGTTGAGTTTTAAGTCTTGGGGTCAAATGTGCAAAAACATGCATTCTTGCTACAAAATTGTCAATATTTGAATTTGTAGCCTTTTGAAGGAAAATCCTTGAATTTGGATGTAAATGTGAAAGAATGAGGTATAAAATCTTTTAATAGGGTTAATTAAAGGTGTTTGAGTGATTTAGGAGTCCTTAGGTGTCAAACTTAAAAATTTGCAAAATTCATGTAATGTTGTCATGTGTAAAAGGTCTAAAATGCAACTTAATGAAGATTAGAAAGTCTTAATGATTAAAAATAAG
Organism: Sequoiadendron giganteum; assembly: GCA_007115665.2. Classification (NCBI taxonomy): domain Eukaryota; kingdom Viridiplantae; phylum Streptophyta; class Pinopsida; order Cupressales; family Cupressaceae; genus Sequoiadendron; species Sequoiadendron giganteum. Next base: position 85,438,023 of record CM021100.1, on the reverse strand, counting down.
TTATGGGAATTGGAGGTACTTGGAATGAAATCAAAATATGTATAATAACCCTCAATTCCTTGAAGGAGAGGTTTTTTGTTGATTTGTAACCTTTTTTTTTATCAAGAAGAACGTTATTTTTCATAAATTTACTGGTTTCTTTCACTTTTCTTATTGTTGTACGGACTGTAAAGACTCTAAGATGATCTGAAACTAGTTGGATGTTGTATATTAATGAATTATCTTTCATTTTAACCTATTTATAGGTTCTAACTCTTTGTATAGTGAAAGTTATCTTGTTTTTACTGTTGCTACCTACTTTCACAGTAAACATTCTTGGATTGAAGGGTTTCATGATATAATTCAACCCATTCCACTTTTTGTGCCTACTGTAACTTGTGGAATGGGTCCTATAACTTTTAAAATACATGCCTAACCTATTTATAATTTTTTGGGGTCAAGGTTGGGTGTTTGGGATGATGTTCTAGGACTATAACAGGGTATTTTCATGGTGAAAATGAGGGCTTCAAGTGGTGTTTTGAAAAAATGTGGGAAGCAATATCCATGTAATGTATTATTCACCATGTACAAGGATTGGTAAGTGTTTTTTGTGCTTTGTATGGTTCTGGAAGGTCTGGGAGATAGGATTTTCATTAAAACCCCAAGTATTTTGCTTGAAATTGAGGGTTTGGTGTATTAGGGGTCTAGAGGTCTTCGACCTGGAAACAAATCAGGAAATTGGAGGTTTTAACACATAACATTCTATTTTTTGAGCAGTTTGAGTGAATATCTAGTGTTTAAAAGATACTCTCTTGGTAAATTAGGCCAATTGAATAGCCTTTTCCAAGGTGGGTCTATTGGAAGTCAATATTGGTCCAAAGGAGTTGATGTTGGGGTTTACCTATGTTTTATAAATTGAAAATGGGTATCTTAATCATCCTTGATTTTGTCAAGTGTTTTGGAAAATATTGGTGAAAAGGCTCTTGAACTGGGTTACCTATGCTACAAGAGAAAGCTTGGTACAAGTTGGGATTTTCAGTTGAACATCTGATTTTTCTTTGAAATCTGATTGATTCTCACTGATTTGGTGTATTGAATGGTTTCCACCCCTCTCTGCATCAAAAATGGTGTTTATTGGTAAGTTAAGTGATCAAGTTGTGTTTGGTTTATTATTTTAATCTTGTTAGATGCCTTAATAGGCTCATTCAAAGACCTTATACCTTAGTGTGGATTGGAGTCATTAGAAGCCTATTTCCTTTGATAAAATGCTTTGGTGTGTTTCATATTTAATGCAATATAATCATCGATATCAATATTTTCATAAAATGGATTACTTACTTTTGTTCTATGTGTGTTTGTGGTTGTAGGTGTGTTTTTGAACATGGACCATTGAACATCATGCTAAGGAAATGAACGAAGCCTCTAACACTGGAATAACTTGCAGTTAAAAATGCAAGGAGAAGAGAATAAAAAAATGTAGCTAGTGAAGCAAAGGAATTGCAACCCATACATCCAAAAATTCCCGTGCAATCTAAGAGAGATGTCAAATTGGAAAAACCAAGGGCACAAATGAGGAAAGTTCGTGGAAGGACACAAATGGATACCGAATTTGGGGAAACATCATCAACCATAGGTGAAGCTCAATGCACATCTCTAGTTTAAGACACATCAACAACAACATGTGGTTTTCCAAGTACATCAGAAATCACATCTCCAATTGAAGGCACACCATCAACAACATTGTGTTTTGAAAGTACATCAACAAACACATCTCTATTTGAAGGCACTCCAGAAATGACATCTCAAGTTGGAGGTACAACATCGTTTTCATGTCAATCTCAAGGTATGTCATCAATTGCACCTCTGATTGAAGGTACATGATCTATCCCCGATGTTGTTGACCTTCCCAATGTTAACACAAATTTACATTTGAGAACTCCTCCTAGAGTTTTGCATAGAAAACCTATATTTTTATTGATATTAATTCCAATGTTTTGAAATGGATGCCTAATAAGATTCCAAAATGTACATGTCAAAGATATACACAAAAGATATGGGGTTTGTTTTTTGTGAAGCTAAGTGAGGGTGGAAGATGCCAACTATTTGCTGAAATGATGAGGCAACTCAAATTTAGGCCCACCATGAAGGCTCTTGGGCTGAGAGTTTCAAATGACTCAAGTGAAAATTCCATTGTAAAGAACTTGATGAGTGCATATGAGAGCATGGATTCTACCTTACGCACGAAGGATAGTTGTGCCACACGATGTGTGATGACAACAACACTATTAAGCAGTCAAACAACGAACAAGGTGAACCTTACAAAGGAAAGTAAGTCTTTGAAAATAAGTAGATCATCTCTAATGAGATCCAAAGGAAGGCGTGAAAGAGTGGAGGATCCAAATAGCAATGAGTTATGGGCATTCTCGGGTAGAGTGCCACATAAAGATACAAGAATTGCTCAAGGCTTGAGATCTTTAATTGTGAATTATTGGAAGGATAACACAAGGAAATCTCCTAATCAAAGAGATGTTGTAAGAAGGAGAATTGGTAGTAAAATCCGTGAGCCACATCCAATGCATTATTTGGATACCACTCAAACCCAAATTTTTTGCTGATTTTGTACAAAAGTTTCCTGAAATTATAATATGTCATAGGTATTTTGAAATGCTAAAGCCTTTTTATGTCAAAATATATCACACACGCACTACTTGTTGTTGTAAGGTTCATATTGAGTTTTCTAACCATTATGATGTTTATCGATGTATATGTGTAGGTATGCATATTGACAATGTTTTGCAAGAATGTAACATAATGCCTCCACCTAAATCGTCAAGAAATTTTGTCTTTCATTTTATGTGAAAGAGAGGATGGTCAATTTTTTTACAAGAAGTCATGTTTGGATGGCACATGTGATCATTGTGGTGGCATGCAACATTTTCCAATTTTCCAACACATGGCTAGTACACACACAATTGGAGACAAAATTGTGGAATTTAGCAAATATAAGACAGTGGCACACAATCTAAAAGATGAGAAAGAAGCAAAGAAGTGTGAACTGGTCAATGATAAGATTCTAGTGTATCAGTTTATGGGCATTTTTCGTGATCAGGTGATCTGTGATTATGGAAGGTGTACACACACAACACAATGGTTGAACTCATAGTTCAAGTTATGCAAGGACACATTTCCACTTTGTCATATTGTTTTATTTATCGACTTCGCAGAGAACTACACACTACAATGACAAAACAAGGTGCAATCACAGTACTATAACTCCACGCAGGTTGCTATATTTTTGCATATATCATTCATTGATGCAAATGATAGTACAGAGGAAAATAGGAAAGTATTGAGGGAGTATCACTTTTACATAAGTGATGATCGCACACATTCTACAAAGTTTGTGTAAGGTTGCTTTCATATGTTCTATGTTGATCTGGCTAGCAGGGGCATATCATTTAGTTAGCATATCATATGGTCAGATAATTGTACATCACAATTCAAGAACGTCAGAATGTTTTATTGGTTGAGCAGGATGCATAAGATCAGAGGTGTTTAGCATATTTGGAACTTCTCAGAGGTTGGGCATGGAAAGGGGGTGAATGATGGAGCAGGTGCATATGTCAAAAGACCCCTAGCACGAGAAGAGTTAAAGTACACAAATAGTGTAAAGTTGACAGATGCAAGATCAATTGTCTAGTGGTGCAATGGTGCAATGGGTCTAGGTAGAGAAGGTAATTCTTTAGTTTGTAGATTTTTTCATTTAGTAGATGATACTAACATTGTAAAATATGAGGATTTTTGTACACTAACAGGGTCGAGTGAGCTACACTCTTTTAGAAGCTCCAATGTAGGTACATGGACTATCCATACACGGAAGATGGCATGATTTTGTTCTGCATGTACACTTCAAGCATGGAATGATTGCGAGTCAACATAGTGGGTTGATGAATGGTCTATAAGAAGTCTAACCCCACTTGACACTTATCAGCTCCTAACAGCTCTACAAATCACAAAGATACAATCATCCATTGACTTTGATCATGTATCAGACCTACTAGAAGTAGGTAATTTATCTTACATGTTTTATTATGTTGCTTAGTAAATACATCTAACTAGATGAACAAATCAATGGAGGGCACGTTTATGTGGTGATATCAAATGAAGAAAATGAAGAGGGTACAAATTATTACTTATGTCGTTGTATTGAGGCAAAAAACAAATTGGAGGCCCCAGTTATAGACGAAGAAAAAATAGAATATCCTACAGGTTTGGTGGTTGTTACTGGAACATGAATTCAAAGGTATACAGTTAAGAATGTTGTAGTTTGGTTGTTTGAGGACTTCAACACGCATCAGAAGATTCTTCACTACTCGAACCTTGTCGTCGCCACCAACATTCATTTGATCAAATATAAGAGTAGACCTATGAACAAGAACTTGTGGAAAGTGTGCGAGTTTGACCATGAGGCAATACTTGACACAATAAAGAGTAGAGCAGATCTAGATGGTTCCCTGGATTGATTTGTAAGTATGCACATTGAATTTTTAAATTCATTTTATTGATCATTGCTTTCTTTAAAGCATTTAATTTTGATTGTATAAGGGTTAGCAAAATTGCATTAATGTACATATGAAAAATGATGGTTATATGCTACTCTCTATTGAGAACCTTTAAGTTGGTATTTTGATCAATAATAGGGAGGTTAACCAATTAAAAATACAAGTTCATCCAACTCAAACCAACATTTTCCCCTAACAACTCTTTTTCATCAACTATTCACTATTTCAACCTAGTTTCCTTATACATGTCCAAACACTAAAACCAAGGCATACCTATCGACCCTCTTAACAAAGACACGAACCATTTAGGGTTTTAGATACCCATTACGCTCATTCCAAACATATCTCAAATGGGCATATCACTCTTTTAGACTCCCAAATAGGTCACTTTTCAAAAGGACCTAAACCTTAAAAATTCCTTTTCACCCAAATTTCGATTGGGCAGAACTCACTAGCGAAAAAAACCCCAAATTCCACAATTACTTTGCAAAGACACCTTTCCCAAACCACCCCACGTTGATACCCTCATTTCTTTCTCTTTACATGGGGATTTAAATTGAAAAAAAATCTTCCAGGGCTTTCCTAACCCAACCAATACCTCTAACACTTCATAAAAGACATGCACAAACTCAAAATGATGGAAGATCTTTGTTGTCCCCAAGTTTCATATCATTTGCCCACTCAAACCACTCAATTTCACCCAAATAAGGTCACTTTTTCAAAGGGACTCTACTTTAAGCTTTCCATTTCACTCAAAATTCAATTGGGAATCATTCTACATGTTTTCAAACCAAAGAATCCACCATTTACCCTAAAAAAATGATAATTACAAGCACCAAATCACAAAACCCTCCTTTTAAGCCAAATAATGTAGGGCTTATTGAAAATCACACATCCAACCCTCACCAAAACTTGCCAATACCTCAAATAGATCTAAATAACTCTTCCCAAACTTAATTCATCAATAAATAACACTGCACAACCTTTTTACACACTTTACTATCAAACCTTACTTGACAACATCTTGACTCATTCATCCTAACTAGACTCAACTCAGAAAATGGAGGACAATGTGATCTGCACCATATTCCCTATTAGTGTTTAATGTCATATGCATTTATGACTGTCATTGATCCTTTTCTGATTGTGACTATAGGTAATACTAAAGTTTGTCAAAGTTTAAGAAAATAACAACATTGGTTGGTAGTGCAAGTGTTCAGTGGTATGAGAAACATCGATTGTTGGTGCATTTTCTAGTTGTCAATCTTCTCTTTCTTTTCGATTTCGTAGATTTATCGGATTCTTATATGCTACATGTTTTATGTTAATTATGTCAGTGATATATTTGAAATTTATACATAGGATCATTGAGAGATCATAAAGTAGCAAAGGGCTACATCACCATTGTAGGACCTTCAATCGACCTCCTTATCTAGCATGCATGAAGGTGATAGTCGGTCTTGTCAGGTGTATGGCTGATATTATTTAGTTATTGCTCTTTTAATTATTTTAATGTGAGTCAATGTCTAAGATTGATAGGCTTTTGCAAGTTTTTTGTGGACCAAATTCCTATGAGAGTACACAACCACAGAGAGGCTACTACCCATGTGTTTCGTAGGGAGAAGGGGATGTACATGTTTTGAAGCATTTTGGAATGCAAATAATTGGGTTAGTTGAGGTGGATTGGAGAAACGAAACTAGGCAACAATTCCTTTTGTTTCTTCTTGTACAATATATTTCATGATATGTGTTGCAAATGGGAGGATTATTTCTCTGCATGTATTGCTACAAGTATTGAAAAATGGGAAGATTTTCAAGATGTTCTTCCATCACTACTGTAATTATTTTCATTGACTTAGTGTATTTTTTTATATACACAAATAATGAGAAATTAATACATGCAAATATGTATATTCCATAATATATGCCTCAATTAAATGTGTACATTACATTTAAAATTAGTTGTAATGCTTCATGGTTTACATTTAAAGTTGTGTTCAAAGAAAATCATGTGGATTTATGAGTAAGAATGAAACAATGTCTAATATAATTGTAGAAAGGCATATTTTATTTCCCCTACCTCGTCAATCCTACCGAATTGGCAAGCTAGTGAGCTCATTGGCTTGCCAATTCTGTAGGGTTGACAAAGTAGGGGCAACGTATGCCTCATAGAAATCGATGCAACCTAGGTCATCTCTATTATACCCCAATTCCACCTAAGACTCCTTTGGAGCAACTTTCTAAAAACTTTAAAACAACGATGTCCAACCTCACTTTTTCATGTAAAAACACCCAAAATGCCACATAGGGCATCACCAAAAATCGGTATGCACAACTCCCCTGCTCAAGAAATAATGAAAACATGTTTATCTATCTCAACTAAGCCTATCCACTAAGTTACAACATCATACAGTGGGTGGAAGGCTTAAAACACCATTTTAAATGCACTCAAACCCTTGAAATAGGGCTCACAGACCGACCTCCTACAACTGACTCCAACCACCATCCTACAACTGACTCCAACCAATTTTTAAACTCGTTATGGATGTTGGAGTATAAAATTGCACTTTTTTTACATTGGGCAGCATTAACTAGTCTTCCAAACCACCATTGGGCAGCATTAATCAATCTACCAAATGACCAATTCCTCCACTTTTAGGGAGTGATAAGCCCTCTAACATAACAAACCCCAAAACCCTCTTCATTCACAAGTTAGGCAAGGGTTTATTGAAAAACCATACTCCAAACCTTCCCACGGCCAACCAAAGCCTGAAACACCTTCAAAAAGGTTTGCACAAGCTTAAAATTTCAAAAGATATTGCTGCCCCCAAATATTTCTTCAAATCCTAGCACTAAACCACCATTTTCCACTAAAAATGCACCATTTGACATCTAGGGCATCATTTAAAAACCATCTATTCACCTCGCTTACACATAAAACTTTGCACACATTTTTAATAACCCTAACTAATCCTTTCCATTGAGTTACAAAAGCATACAGTGGGTGGAAGGCTTAATATGACATTTTAATGCATTCAAAACTCTTAAAATAGGGTATACAAACCGACCCTCAATAATTGGCTTATAAAATGCACAAAATCACTTGAAATCCAACCAAACCAAAACTAAAATGGATTTAATTCTATTGCCCACCTAATTCCATCGAAAGAGAGCACAATCGCTCTGAGATACGTTCAATCGGCTTGATCCCTTAAGGGTCCAAAGTGCAAAAGGGCAACAATCTTTGACGAGGTATTAATCATAAACTGTGGTGCTTACAAAATCTCTATTTGAACCTATGAGATCAAATTGGGCCCCTCTACAATAACCTCTCTCATTTTTTGTTATCTTAGAGGCATTTTCATGTGGTGTCCAATTTTCACTTGATGGAAAAAGTGTCAAATGCAAGTAGTTGAAAGTTGCAAAGTGGTGCAACTATCGTTTTGTAGTTCGTGTGACCAAGCAGACTATTCCAATGCGTCTGGATAGGTATTTTTACTTTAGGCATGGTCTTCTTTCGCACCCAAACATGTGGAATCGCTTTGAGCTATGTTCAACCGGATCAATCCCTTAAGGGTCCAAAGTGCAAAATGACTGCGAACTTTAGCATGCTATTACTCGGATACCGTGATGCTTAGAAACTTATCGTCGGATCCTACAAGTTTGCGTTGGGACCCTATACAATAACCTCTCTCTATTTTTTCTATCTCAAAGGCATTTTCCCGTGGTGGCGAATTTTCACTTGGGGAAAAAGTTGTCAAATGCAAGTAGTTAAAAGTTGCAAAGTGGTGCAACTTTCATTCTACAGCTCGTGTGACTAAAAAAACCATTCCAAAACATTCAAGTGGGTATGTTTACGCTAGGAATGGTCCTCTTGCACACCCAAACACACAAAATCGCTTTGAGCTATGTTCAACCAGATCGATCCCTTAAGAGTCCAAAGTGCAAAATAGCTGCAAATTTTAGTGTGCTATAACTCAGATACTGTGACACCTAGAAACTTATCATTTAATCCTATGAGATCATGTTGGGCCCCTTTACAATAACCTCTCTTAGTTTTTTCTATCTCAGAGGCATTTTTCTGTGGTGTCTAGTTTTCACTTGATGGAAAAAGTGTCAAATGCAAGTAGTTGAAAGTTGCAAAGTGGTGCAACTTTTGTTATGCAGCTCATGTGACCAAACACACTATTCCACTACGTCCGAGTGGGTATTTTTACGTTAGGAATGGTCCTCTTTCGCACCCAAACACGCGGAATTGCTCGAAGCAGCGTTCAACCAGATTGATCCCTTAAAGGTCCAAAGTGCAAAATGACTGCAAAGTTCAGCATGCTATTACTCGGATACTGTGGCACTTAGAAAAATTTTGTATGATCCTACAAGATCACTTTGGGACCCTCTACAATAAACTCTTTTGGTTTTTGCTATCTCAGAGGCATTTTCCTGTGGTGGCAAATTTTCACTAGGGGAAAAAGTTGTCAAATGCAAGTAGTTGAAAGTTGCAAAGTGGTGCAACTTTTATTTTGCAGCTCGTGTGACCAAAAAAACTATTCCAATGTGTCTGAGTGGGTAATTTTATATTATTCATGGTCATCTTTCACACCCAAACACGTGAAATCGCTCTGAGCTATGTTCAATCAGATAGATCCCTTAAGGGTCCAAAGTGCAAAATGGCTGCAAACTTCAGCATGCTATTACTTGGATACCGTGACACTTATAAATTTATCGTCTAATCCTACAAGATCAAGTTGAACCCCTCTACAATAACCTTTCTCATTTTTTTTTATCTTAGAGGTATTTTCCTATGGTGGCAAATTTTCACTTGGGAAAAAAGTTGTCAAATGCAAGTAGTTGAAAGTTGCAAAGTAGTGCAACTTTCGTTCTGCAGCTCGTGTAACCAAATGAATTGTTCCAATGTGTCTGGGTGGGTACATTTATGCTAGGCATGGTCCTCTTTCACACCTAAACACACGAAATCACTCTGAGCTACGTTCAACCAGATCAATCCCTTAAGGGTCCAAAATGCAAAATGGTTGAACAATTCAACATGCTATTACTCAGATACCATGATGCTTAGAAACTTCTCATCTAATCCTACAAGATCCATATAGGCCCCTCTACAATAACCTCTCTCGGGTTTATCTATCTCGGAATAATTTTCCTATGGTGGCGAATTTTCACTTGGGGAAAGAGTTATCAAATGCAAGTAGTTGAAAGTTGCAAAGTGGTGCAACTTTCATTCTGCAGCTCATGTGACCAAACAGATTGTTCCAATGCATCCAGGTGGGTATGTTTACACTAGGCATGGTCCTCTTTCACATCCAAACATGCGAAATCGCTTCGATTTATGTTCAACCATATTGATCCCTTAATGGTCCAAAGTGCAAAATGGCTACAAACTTCAACATGATCATATTTGAACACCGCCTTGCTTATAAAATTCTCGTCTGAGCGTATCGGATCATGTTGGGCCTCTTTACAATAACCTCTCTCTTTTTTTGCTATCTCGGAGGCCTTTTCCCTTGGGTGATTTCTCGCTTGGGGAAAAAGTTGTCAAATGCTGCAATTAGTTGAGTTTGTAAAATTGACTTTTTAGCCATTCCACCTATTATATCCTACTATAACTTAGTGGAATGGCATAATTAGGGGTAGGGAACATATGTGCATGGTTTCTGGAGTAGGGGAGGTGAGTTGAGTGGTTTGGTGTGATACCCTAGTTTGTAATTTGATGAGTTTTGGTGAAATTCAGTGGTTTAAGAGTGGAAATGGTTGAAATCCTTTAGGGAAGTAGTTTGTGAGGGACTTTTAAGCATGTGTAGGTTCTTTTACGCATTTTTGATACACTGGGAAGGTGTTATGAGTTGTGGGAATATTAATTTCAATAAACCTCTCGTTTTAGGGTTTTAGCCATAGCACCAAGGCAGTGAACTGTTTGATAAAATGCTTTGGTAAACATATACAAAAAATGTGGTAGCATAGACAAGGCAGTGAATTATTTGAAAAAATGCCTCAAAAAAATGTGGTCTCATGATGATGGAATGTCATGAAAATTCATAGTTGTGAGGATTTGTGACTTCAAGATTGTGATAAATGATTGGAATTGTGTTTAGTGAGATTGTAGGACCTCCCCTACTGCATCAATGTTTTAGGGTTTTATCCATAGAAGCAAGGAAATTAACTGTTTGATATAATGCTTTGATAGACATGTATAAAAAATGTGGTAGCATAGAAAAGGCAGTGAAATCTTTGAAAAAATGCCTCAAAAAAATGACGTCTCACGGTGATGGAATGCCATGACAATCAAAAGAAATTTGATTGTCATGGCATTCCATCACCATGAGACCACATTTATTTGAGGCATCTTTTGAACTAGTTCACCACCTTATATCTATGGCTTGTCATAGCATTCCATCACCATATTTATTAAATGATGATTTTTTTCAAACAGTTCACTGCCTTGTCTATGCTATTGCTTACTCTTATGCTTTTGATATATTTTTTCGAAGCATCCATAGCTTGTTTGTAATCACTTGTTTTAGGATTTTAGCCATAGAAACAAGGCAGTGAACTGTTTGACAAGATTCTTTGGTAGACATTTATGAAAAATGTAGTAACATGGACAAGGTAGTGAACTATTTGAAAAAATACCTCAAAGAAATTTGGTCTCATAGAATGCCATGATAAGAAAATGCAATTGGCAGTTGCTCCTAGTTATTAGTTATGCAATGAGAAGAAATTGCATAACCGCTTAGGTTGAATTTGTACAAACTATATTGTAATTGAAATTTTATCATCTATCAACATCTAGTTATTAGTTATGCAAAGTGAAGTAATGTTTTGACTTTGAAAGATGTGCAATGCAATGTAATCAACGATATGAATATAAACTACAAAAATCTATTTTTTACAATTCATTAGTTAAAATATTTATTTTATTTTCTCTCTATATCTCTATATATGCTATGGAAATACCTCTCAATTTTTTTTAAATTTCTTTTTATCTCTTGTTCTACAATTTTTCCCAATTTTTCCCAATTTTTTCACAAGCTATTGTACTTTTGGTTTATCAAAATTTTCCCCAAAAGATTTTTTTTGCTATGCATTGGAAGCATGTAGCATACACGTGAATACACACAATATAGGTGAAGTATACATGTGGTTAAGTGAATCATACATGTGAATAAGTGAGGCACAAGTAATTGAAGCATTTCAAAGGATACAAACCACCACGAATGGAGGTTATTTACACAATACACTTTAGATGGGGCTTATTGAGCATTTGATAGTAATTAATTAAGCATTAGATGTAAAAAAAATCCATTCCTACAAAATTCAAGCATACAATTTATGCGATACGCATAATAACATCATTCAAGAATGGCAGTAGCAAAATAATATTTTCTTTAATCAAAAATCTGAAAGGCTATACAATGATATATATTGATAGAAGTATATACAATATATCCAAAAAAACCATACAGGCTTAGTACAAAGGAGCCATATGGACATAAAATGTCACGTATATATCGATAGTATAAAACATATGTTCCAAAATGCCACATAGGCATACAACAAACAACCCTAATACATAGTCATTTCCCTCTAGGGGAAGGAAATAGATCCTATGTTGCCTTCAAAATTCAACTGGATGAAGTGACTATTGTTTCTCGTCTTTCAAACACGCTCATTAGTCCTCCTCTCTTCACTCTAGACCTTCAACTGATACAATAAAAAGTAAAGATGCTAATACATAGAAATTGAATTATGTAATGGCATATAAATATATATATAATCACTTACCACATACATATAGTCATCATGCACATTTACAACATCACCACGTCCACGATCTGTAGTGAAAACCACCTGTAGCAACCATCAAGATATAAATTAAACTACATAAAATTATCGTGAATTTTTTCTATAATAGACCATAAAAGAGCAAATATAATGTCAAATCGACTAATCTATTTCGTACCTCTCTCAATGGATCAGAATTGGCTTTTGCTACAGAAACTCCATGGTCCATCATGCCACCAAGATTACTAGGGTTGTCTCTTGTCAAAAATTGCAAATGAAACAATATCTCGGGTATCATGTTGATATAAAGACCAAGAGGGGATAATAGAACATAAGGTGAAATAAAAGAGGGTAATGGGATGGGAATAGAAGGGTGATGTAGAGAGGGGGCGCAAACTCATTCAAACTAACAAATTGCATTCAAGAGGCATCTAACAAGATTAAAATGGCCTATTAGAGTAATCCAAACAATCCTCAAAGCTTGACAACAATCGGGAGTGTAATTTCTCACTTTCACCAATGTAACCTAGTAGTAGTGCAAACTCAACATTGTCCTAGGCCATGGATTAGGCCAGATTTACAAAGCAACATACCTTTAAAATTAACACAGACCCTTGAAACCTTGAGGTGGAATTTCCTCTACCCTCAAATCTCTAAAACCACAATCAACACCCAGGGTTGACACCTCTAACATAGAAAAAGTCCAAAACCCTCAATTTCATGCCAAGTCAAGAGGGTTTATTCAAAGTCCCACTTGCACAACCTCCCAGACCATGCCACTGAATCAGACATGTATATTCTGACCCCAATATGCTCAAAAGTTGGAAAAAACTCCACACTCTCATTGATTTCCACAAACCCTAGACCCAAGGCTCCATCTTCATGTGTTTTTCTTCACAAAACTCATCAAGACAACATTTTTATCTCCTTAGTTCCTTCTTCAAAACTCTAATCATGCAACCTACAACTTACTCAGGATCCCTAGGGCCCATTACACTAGTTACAGTAGGTGCAGTCAATGTAAGGGCCCTTAAATCATGATTTTGGTTACAAAACCCTCAAACAATGTGTCCTCGGCCTGTCACAAGAAAACAAGGATATTTACTACAAATCACAATGGATCTCACCTATTCCAAAAGAGTTTTTAACACCTGCCACCACAAATTAAAATTATTTACATGGCACAATCAAACTGTACAGACTCGTACAAACCTGCAAATGACAAGAAAACTCATAAATTTGATGAAAAAATGAGATATTCTTATTGCCAATGCTTCAAACTTCAAGCCAACGTTACAAAATGAGTTGTCATGCATTTTTAAAGGCTTATCCTCATCAAACCAACACCCAACTATCTTACAACTACTTTTTAAACCTCTCATGACCATTGCATTACAAATTTGTTGCATTTATGCAACTCACAAATTTGGCACTTTCAAGTTTTGACTCTTTATTGTTTCCTAGACCCTCTTAAATGCATAAACTATTACAAATAGTCTAATAAGACCTTATTCAACTAATAAATCATGAATTACTCAAGAAAAAAATCATCCTATCTACCTTAACACCCCTTGTCAACTTTGACAATTCCTTCCACATGATTTGCAAACCTTATAACATGAATACAAAAGCCCCTCAAAGTTGATCAATTACAATAGAATGGTCACATTGGACCTTATTAAGACTCAAGAACTCAACTCAAACATCCTAACACACCTTTCCTATCAGATACTTAATGAAGAAACATAGAAAGAGTGGTGCCCCTGCACCAAAGGGGTTAATGGAACATAGGATGGACTAGTATAGATTGATGGGATGGGCTAGGATGGGATAAAAAAATATAGGGTGGAAAATTAGAGGTTAATGGGATGCAATTATTATGGAATAATGCAACATAGGGTGAATTAGGAGGTGTCTAGGGTTTGACTATAGTACACGAAGTGCAAATTTGACCTATGTGTAGCAATAATGGAGAAGAGCTATCTAGGATGAAGCGTGGATAAATATGGTATAACATAGGATGATATAAAGGAACATAGGGTGGCACATATGGGATCATGGAACATATAGGGTGAAATAATAATGGGTAGAATAAGATGGGTGTAGCACACAATGACACATAGCATGGACTAGAAGATATTAGTGGGATGGGCTAGGAGGGGATCATGGAAAATAGGGAGAACTATTAAATGTTAATGGTATGGGATTAGGAAGGAATAAAGGAACAAAAATTGAATTAGGAGAACATAATGTGACACGATCAAGGAATACAAATGCAATGTTTGTGTTTCTCATCAATTTTTTAGATTTTTATATACGCAAAATTACGAAAACTAGCTAACATAGATTTACAACACCATTAATGAATAAAGGCTACCTGAGTGTACGTTTTTTGAGGATATGAATCACGAGGTGTGGAGGAAGAAGGTGCACCAAGAAACTGTTTGAAATCCAAAGCATGTTATGAGACAAACATTCAAATATAACATTCAACTGTTCAAATGCAATAATAATATCTTTAATACTAGTTGCATACATGTGAACTCATCGTCAAGAATGTATAAGGGTTTATAGGAATAGAGCATGCCTCATGAATAGTGCAACCTTGAAATTTCATCATATCAAAATTCAACTAATTTAGTTATTCTTAAATTTCAAAATATAATTTAATAAACATTAAAATAACTTGCTAAATTTTACCTGAGTGTCAATGTCGAATGTATCATTCAAAATATCATCTATGAAATCCATTACCTCTACAATTGATGTAGGTTGTGTAGTTGCATCACGAGCACTTTGATAATCGTACGTGCAAACAACACCACAAGCACCACAATGGTGGGGTGGAGCTTGGGGTCTACACGTCTCCTCCACACTAGGCTCTACTAGAGGACTCGCACACTGTAAAATAGTCTGGGTGAGTGATTCAATCGACTTCAGCGTGTCCACCTCTACACTATCCTTAACAATGAAAGGAACAACGACATGCTCCACCATGGGTCTGGCCAAGGCTCTTGGTGCCAACTGTGGATAACATCATGCAATGGGTTTATCATGTTTGGAGCCCCCACCTCTACCCTGAAATTCTAAGATATCAAAATAGTTTGGCATTTTATTGAGGGCAAACTTGCAATAGACTTTCCTCAAAAAGTATTGCGGCACCTCATGGTTATTGCATGGAGATTGGTCAAATACCATCCACCACCGCTCCCAAAATTTGTTTTTAATTAACTCATGGTGGTACCAATGGATGGGGAACCTCCTGCATGCATGAGACAAAGGTTCATTGGTTCTCAGGTCTATAAATAGGGCACACAAGTCGACTTTGCTAAAAAAAAAAAATTTGACATCTACATATGACAAACCACTAGCATAAAATTATCTCATCTCATGCCTCTTATTTGACCAAAAATTCATTTGCTCGCTCATTTATCCTACATGAGTTACACTTAACTTCAATGATTCAACAATCCCTCTCCTATAAGGGTGGGTTTTGGCATGCTCGGTTAATCTTCCAATTAATTGTTGAATGTCTCTTTTATTGTTTTCAATTTTATTTTGAATATTTTCTTGTGTTTCTTTAGGATGCCTATGAATTGATGGAGCGGTTTCGGGTTGTTCTTGTATAGGAGGCTCTTCATGAGGGGGTGATTGTGAATTATCAATGTTTCAAGGTGGAGATTACTTCCCTGAGAATTAGAACAAATTTTTATAATAAAAACCTATTTAAATTTGCATTCTAACTCAAATTCGAAATAAATAGAATAAAAATACATACCTCTTTGCAATCTTCGCCCTCTCTGACGTGTTGGCGGCATCCTCATGGAAAATGACAAGCTAAGGATGCAAACAATGGACGAGATTTGGCGAGTGCAAGTTGCAGACTTGAAATCCTCTTGCTCAAGCCGCGAGTTGAAGAGAAACGAGGTTTTGAAACCTAGTTTTTCACTTTTATGTCTACTTTATCAATTTGGCGCACACCAAATGGCTTATTTCGAGATTTTTTTGAATTTTTTTCAATTTAGCACCTAAATTGTGTCACAAATTGGTGCACTTACCCCAAAATAAAATTCATCATGAAACATGGGTCTTCAAAGTATGCAAACTTAATGTTGATGACACAATTTTAGTAATTGTTGTTCAAATGAATGGATTTTTCCATAGTATGAATTTCAAGCCCACACATGATTGCATGGTTGTTTGTAGGCTTGAAGGATTTATAAAACCTGGAAATTTGCATCATTAGGTGTAGAAGATTTAAGGAATGACAACAATCAGGTAATGCCAACTACTGTCACTGAACATGATATGAATTCACTTGACTTGAACAAGGAACAACTATGGGGTGAAATCACAACCCCGTGTCTCACTTTTTTCCCAAGATGGGCATTTACATCAATATTTTTAACTGAATCTTAATATTCTGAGACCTATAACAACTAAACCATGAAGAATATCAAGATGATGTGAAGTAGTGATTTGTGGAAATTTTTGTGTAGATTCTAAATATATTTTTATTTTTATTTTAAATAAATTTGAATCTTTCAGCATCTCCTTTAATAACTAGTTTTAAACAAAAAACAACATTTTCAAAAGTAACTCTTGTGTCACAAAACATAATTTTTTTCTATGAAGGATAAAATTCTAGTTTTTGAAATATAGATTTTCAACATCAATATAGAGGGAATGGATATTTTTTACAAAACTTTGGTTACATATATATTTTTAATTAATTTTTGAAGTCACTGTAACTATAATTTTGACATACATGTGTGTCATATAACATGTAACTTGTTATGTATATGTTGAAATCTTTTTTTTGGTGAAACAAGAACACCAATACAGAGTGAATGAATATTTTTTGAATTTTTTGATAATGTTTCACTATTTTTTAACCTATACGGAATGAAGAGCTTGATGTTCAGAGAAAAACCTATGTTCATTAAAAATTAAATACATGATAAAATGAAAACATATCAAAATTATACTTGTTGGAAAGCTTGTTTTGAGGACTACAATTTTTCAAAATATCTTGTCAATTTAAGCTCATTTGTAGGTGTAACTTAGGGTTTGAAATTGAAATTTCTAAGGAAATTTTGATGTAGATGCATAATTTTTCATTTTTGGCACCTTCAATCGAAGGTCATTTCGTAAATGTGTGTTTCTTTACTCCTTGATGTTCGATCGAATGTCGAGCTTCTACAAAAGGTACAAACTGAGATACCTTTGATATAAGGTTTTGCTTTGATTGAAGGTGCATTTTTAAAACTTGAATTCAAGCTCAAAAATTTGTTGTTGCCAAAAGTGAGACATAGCTCTGTGATTTCACCCTATGGTTTTAAATATTCTTGTTGTTAGGGTATGTGCAGGATCATCATGGAAAAAATAGGCCCTTAAGTGGCAATGAAAATTCAAAAAATCAGAGTTAGGCAACTTGACATAAAAATTTGAATAAGTTATCTATATTATTTCAAAAATATGTAAGAATAAAATTTGTATAAAATTGAATGTAGTTTCTAAACTACTAGGTTTATTTACAAAAAAAAATCTATTTGGTAAAAAATTGAAATTTCAATGCAGTAGTACTTAAATTTCAGGGAAAAAATAAGAAGTAGGTGTCTATCTGACCACCCTAACCACAATAAAATGATAATATTTTTTTATAAGATTTTAGATATAAGTAGAAGACTCGTGTCTCGATGTGATGCATATTTTTTTGTAATTTTTTTCCAAGTAAATATTTAATTATGATTTTTTTATTACAACTTTTAAAAATTATAAAAACTCGTATGTCTAACCACCTTAACTTGGTCAAAACTTCATGGAATTCAATTTTTTTTTTTAATCCTATAGTATGCGAAGCATAGAATGTGACGCATGTTTCAGATTCAAAAAATTTGATACTGTTTGAAAGCTAAAGATGTTTTTCAATCATCCTATCAATTAGGACTTTAGTCGTAATTCAAATAAAAAATAAATAAAAATTATTTATTAAATTCAAAGTAAAGAATAATTTATATTCGTGGAAAGATGAGAATCTCGTCTAAAAACCCTTTTCGTTTCATCAATTTTGGGTAAAAAAAATGTCATCAACCACATGGGCCATCATATCACTTACATATCGCCACTTTTTGGCCCATCATGATCCTGCACATACACATTAATGAGGTGTAAGGAGATGAAAATGAACATAATCATGAGGTGAAAGCACAAATAATGGACAGCTTGATTTACATAGGAAAAGAGAGTAATGATCATAGCTATAGTCATATGGATAGGTGATAGTCATTGATGAGAAATACAGACTTATGCCAAGAAATTCCACCAAGAGTAAGGTAAGGTTATAGTCAAGTTTGGATAGTAGTGGTAGTAGTTAGAAGGGATTGTGTATTAATTTCTAAGAACCTCAAGCCCCAAGATGATAGAACAAGAAGGATACATCAAAGGATGAGAGTTAGCATGATGAAGGTGGGAAATAAAATCTTCTATAGATCTAGCATGGGAAGGTGGGA
The DNA here is from genome assembly GCA_007115665.2 of Sequoiadendron giganteum. NCBI lineage: Eukaryota > Viridiplantae > Streptophyta > Pinopsida > Cupressales > Cupressaceae > Sequoiadendron > Sequoiadendron giganteum. Next base: position 85,419,173 of record CM021100.1, on the reverse strand, counting down.
ATTTTAGTTAATTCTACTCAATGATTGATGATTTTTTTTTATTAAGGAGCAAAAAGTCTACATGGATAGTTACTGAAGCCTGGAGAAGAGATAAAATTGAAGTAATATCAGGGTAGCATGAACTTACAAGTGCACAGTCCTATTAGGATTATCTCAAAGTGGTAAGTCGTGATGATTATGCGCATTCCTCCTGAAGCACGTGACAATTATAAAATGTGGTTGAGTTTAATACGAGGGAAATTTCAACCTCTAGGAGTCTTATGAAAGCTTTTGAGTCCAAGTCTCTAGCAGTGATAAGAAAGGTACAATGAAAATAGCAATAATAAATACTATGATCAAACTGAAGACAACCTATGGAGTGCTTTGAGGACAAAGGAAAAAGGTCGTGTGTTTCATAGTGCATCTCAAACTAAATTAGGCAATGACAACATTGTTTCGAAAAAAATTCAAAATCTAGAATATGCAACACTGTTTCACCAGTTTTTACATTAGTGCTTATAGAAGTGATCATGAAGACATAGAGGATACATAGTTCCTATGCCCACATTTGATTCTATTTTTAGGATAGATCAATGATAGCCTTAACATGAAGACAAGTGATCTCCTATGAACCAAGTAAGTGAAAGTCTATAAGGAAATTTTAGTTGATAGTGATTGATGGCATGGGTTGTTGAAAGGATAAGTTCTAGTGATAGTGAGAAGTAACCAGGTAAGTACTAGTGATATGTGAGTAAGGTAAAGGGAAAAAACCCCTAATGTTAGGTATGAAAGGACAAAACAAGAAAATTATAGAAGACAATTACATGTTTCAAAAGGGAGTAGTCAAGGTAGTGACAAAGGTTAGTAAGAGGATAATGGCTTAGTTTGGTGAGGATATGGAGAAGGAAGGTCTTAGGGGATTGAAACATGTGGCATAAGGCCTTTCGTAACATACCTCCCACACCTTGCTAGAGATTTTAACCATTTTCAAGTATTTTCCACTTGTTCTATGAAGTAAATTCAAGAATAATAATGAGCTTTTGTAAAGGTAGAGGTCGGTTATACTTTATCCCAAGAATCTAGGGAAATTTTGGTGAATTGTGTAGTAGTTGCAAGTATGTAGGAGGCAGTTTTGACCCATTTTAAGGTAGTGGAGAGCATCTAGAAGCTATTTTTGGGGACTTGCTTGCTAGACAAGGTCAAGAAAGGAATTTTTCATCCCTCAAACACCTTTTTGGAGTAGTTTTAAGGGCTGCAATAGGGTTTTTCAATTTTGGACGACCAAAGAAGGTTTGACTCAACAAGTTGATGCAAACACTTGTCATTATTTCTCCACACATGTTCCTATTCTCTTGCAACTATTGAGCAACATAAAAGGAAGCTTCTGCACCAGTTTTTAGTTAGTTATTTTCTCTCTTGGCATGTATTATAACTGGTTTTTTCAAGTTCTTTCAAGCAAAGACAACAATTGTAACTCCATTTTCAAGCTTATATAACTATATGCAACACATTTTTTATCAATAAAATAAACTATTTTACCTTCTCATTTGCTATTTATTGTGCAAATATTTTAGATAGTTGATAAGTCATCTTGTGGTGATATCATTTTCCCTTGATTTTTAACCTATATTTTACTTTCCTTTGAGAAAAAAGTATGCATTTTTGTAGGCCATGACTTCTGTTAATCAGTTAGGAATAGAGTTTAATTTGTGATAGCGCTCCTAACTCCTTCTAAACATTTTTTTTAGCATACCAAGCCTTGTTATGAAACACTTTTGCAAAGACGTACAAAATAATGAGTTGTGTATGTGTTGGGTTTAGATTGTTGATGATTTTGAGTCCACAAAATAGTATAGGCTTTGAAAGAACCATTTGGTGCATCACATTTTATCTTAGGATCATTCTCAAGTTATCCTTCTCTCTTTTCTCAACAAGCATCATTAGTGTACTTAGTTTAGGTGATAAATCAAAGGGAACCAATTCCCTCTTTGGAGGTTGATCTCCACAATCTGAGCTGACACTTAGGGAGATCATCCCAAATTTCATGAGGTGGTTGAGTGATTTAATCAACTCAACAAAGGGTGCACACTTTTGTAAGAACGACTAGTAAATTGAGTGCTTTGATTATTACATTTTTTATATTTACTTTATAAAGATGGGGTTGTTTGTATTATGCATTGATTTAGTTTATAATTCTTTTATATATTTGTAATTTATTTTGTATTTTTATTTTATTTTATGTTTTTGAAAATAAAGATTTTATTATGTAGTTTTGATAATTTGGAGATAGTTGGGAGTAGGGAATTCAAATTTTAGATTTAATTAAAATTATTTAATATTATAAATATTTTTTATTAATATGAAAAATAATATCTTATTTAGGTGGAATTATGTAAGTTCTATAGTTGATATTCTTAATTATATTTTATATTATTTGTAACAAGTCATTGGTTTGGAGGGTTATTGATTGGATTTATTCTAACTAACAAGAGTCTTGTGTAAGAGACATATAAGGGTAATTATAACTTCATGATGCAGTTTCTAGTAGTTAAACTCATATCCCATGTCCATAGCCCGATTAAACTAGTTAAAATGAGAGTTACATTTTAAGGAGTTATTCTTGGAGCAAGGCATTGGATTTTGATCACATGATAATATAGGTTCCCATTTATGATTTTTTGGGTCCTCTTGACCTACATATTGAAGGTTTCAGTCTAATATTGTATGCCACTCTATCCATGTACTCATTTTCTTTATGTGTTATAGGACACATCTTGGAGGATAATTTAAAATGATCACCTAGGGGTGTGCTCATTGCCTTAACATTCTTCATACTAAAAAAAATCAACACCTTTTCAACATATTTCTCTTGTGATAATTTTATTTCCTTCTTTCTATCTCTAATAATTTTCATTCAAAGGATTTTCTTTGTAGCACCCAAATCCTTCATTGAAAATTTCTTAGCTAATTGTTGTTTTAATTGACCAACTACAACCATGCTAGTTCATGTCACTAGAATATCATGAACATACAACAAAAACACAAATTCACCATTTTCTAAGGTTTTATAGTATACACAAGGGCCAAATTCACATCTAGTGATTTTTTTCTTAGCCATAAATGAATCAAATTTTACATATCATTGTCTTCGGGCTTGTTTCAAACCATACAAACTTTGATTAAATTTGCAAAGTAAATCATCTTTACCTTATATTTTGAAGTCTTTAGTTTGCTTCATCTACAATTCTTCTTCCAAGTCACCTTGTAGAAAGGCTATCTTAACATCAAAATTATCCAATTCAAGGTCATACACAACTACCAAACTCAACACTACTCTAATAAAAGTCATTTTCACAACCGATGAAAAAAATTCATTGAAATCAATGCCCTTTTGTTGGTCAAAGTCTTTGACCACAAATTTGGCCATGCATTTGTTCTTTCCACCTTATTCTTCCTTCAACCTATATACCCATCTATTTTTCAAATATTTCCTATTACATGGAAGAGACAAGAAATCCCATATGTGTTTTTCCACCAAAGATCCCATCTTCTCTCTTATAGCCTTCACCCATTGTTTATTGTTTTTATCTTCACATGTTTTTTCAAATATAATAGTTTCAACTTCATTGGACAACAACAAATGTTGAATGAAATCATTATATTTTGTTGGAGGCTTGCACTCCCTAGTTAACCTTTGAACTTGAGGAATCAATTCCTATTGTGTATCGGTCTCGTGAGTAACAATGAGATGGCATTGCTCTTCATTTTCATTGAAATTTGGGGGTTGAACTTGTGGTTGTATTTGTTGATGAAATTGTGTATTCGGTTGATTTACTATCTCCTTAAATGTTTGAACATATCATTCCCATTTGTGATGTCATCTAATCGAACATACTCCTTCTCTGAGATATTTTTGAACCCTTTGGATCATTCTCACGCCTCTTCTACCAAACCTCTTTGAAAACTATTTAAGCTTGCTACATCTACCTCTTATATGTGCATGCACAATTAATCCCCTCTTTATGTGGAGTGGAAGATCAATTACATATATTTTACATACATTGAACATAGACAAACAAAACTGTTATATTTACTATTCTTAATTATTTTTTATTTCACATATATGGATCTTTCACACTCATATACAACTATAGATGCCTCTTGACATAATTGATATGTTTAAATTCGTATATTAAAAAAATCACACATTTTAATCTATAATATATTTACAATTGTTAAATTTATAATCTATGATTTTTTATTTTATAAATATTGAAAATCATAAAATTTTCTATATATAAATACAATTATAATTATATAAATACATATAATTATATACATGCACATATAAATCTCTATATATATTTAAATAACTTTTACAATTTATAAATTTTAAACTCTAAATAAATATAATTTCTAATATTTTGTGAGGAATCGAAAAACATACTTTCATCAGTCCTTAGTTCTTAGTCGAACAGGTTCAGCCCAAAAAGGCTCGTGCTCCCGTATCGAATAGTAAAAAAGAATTTGTGAATGACCTCCATCAAAAATTAAAAATAAATAAATATACCAACTATCATACAAATAACAAAAAGGGAAAGCTCCACTCATAAAAAAAAAAAAAAACATTCATAACAGGAATCTTATATGCACCAAGAGGCATCCGAGAGACTCTTAAATTCTGAGTATATTTTTTTAATCCATTACCCTGGTGTGTATTTATTATCGTCTCTTTCATAATCCACGAGATCATATGAAAGAAAGGGCTTTTTTAATTTGGACCTTAGAGCAATATTTGTACGACATTTTTGCTAAATTAAATTATGATTATAGTTTTTTAAGTTTTATCTATACAGCCAACGTAAAGGAACTGAGAATTATCTGCTAAAAAATAAACAAAAAACCCAAAGCATTTATGTTCCGTGCAGAACAAGTATAATACAAACCAAACCATGAGTTGGACGAAGAGTGCAAGACTCATTAAAAAAGAATAAAGTAAGTATTGATATCCTCAATTTCTACATACTCTATCTACATTCTCCATTTCAACATCTCATATTACTACAGTGCAATATACCTCCTCCATTTCAACAGCTGTCATCACTATGCACTCCATTGCTAAGGCTCACCTGTAGCTTGTCATTCCAAATTGGATTGCAAGTACCAATATTAAGAATTAAAAAAAAAAACAATAACAAATATCAATATAAATCAAACCATGAATTAGAAAGGAGCGCTGATAGAAAAAGATTCTCTTGAGGCCGTAGCATTCATTAATTCTTAGATGTTCTCAGCTATGACACAACATCGAATTCCTATGCAATCTAATTAATATTTCCATTCAGGCCTGGAATTTGACGGCCATCCCTTCCTTCCATAATTCCATTGAAGAAGATTCAACTGCAAAACTCATAAAAAAGCACGCAGTATCAAAATCTCAAATAATGTTTAGCAATTGACTTACCTTCAAGTAACTTACAATCTACAAGATTATCAATTGACTTACATCCTCCATCTTTTTCCTGCATTTGTTCTTTTTGTATCACCATATCTAATCAATCCTTGAAATCCTTCATTTCAAAAACTTTTCTATGTATATATTCCATCGCTACATCTACATACTCTAAATTGTTCATTTCAACACTTCTCATCTCCACATCTACGGACTCCTGTACATTCTCCATTTCCATACCTCTCATCACTACATTGTAATCTACATGCTCATCTATATTCCCCATTTCAACATCTTCATCACTATGTACTCCATTGATATAGCTCAGCAGTAACAGAAGCACAATCGTCATGTAGTGGGCACAATGATAAAAAACAATGGTACTACAACACAATAAAGAGTATATATATATATATATATGGGTTTGAAGCATTTGGTGCATGAAAATTAGTTGAGAGAAGGAACACTTTTAGAAACTTGATATAAATGTCCTCACAATTAGCTGTGGAATGGATTCACAAAATCTTAAATTTGAGTTATTCCAGCCGATCAACTTCAGGTGATTTGTTGTGCCGAATAGAAATAAAATACTTAGTTCTGGTCGTATTAATGGCAACTTTTAGCAATTAAAATTTAAGCTACTTGTTAGTTATATTTATGGTATGCTTGCTAAAATCGGCCATAGAGGAATTGAGTGTGATTAACCAACACTTGCCATTGCCATTTAATATCCCCGGCCATGAAAAGTTACATTATGTATTGTTAGTTACTTATGAGTTATTCTTTTATCTTATTCAAAAGAAGGCAGGAATGCATGTAATTTTAATATGGGATGAACTTCTTATGCTCTAGAATTTAATTTGAATGTCACCATGGAATGACAATTCCTGTTTGTATTAAAAAATAATTAAAATATATTTTTGGAAATATTTTTAATTTTATATTAAGCATAAATGATATATTTAAATATTTTAATTGTTTGTCAAATTTCTAATGTAAGGGAAGTATCGATTTTTAATTTATCAAAGAATTGTTGAGTGTTTTATTTCAGTTTATACATATTTTTTTCATATTTTTGTGACCCTCATTAATGAAAGTGTGGCATGAATTAATATATTTCAACATAGATCATTTGTTTTCATCTTTGATGTTGGTTATATATAGATAATGGTCATATAAAAGGATTTGGAGAGGTTTGGCTTCAAGTGGGTTTTCGATAAAGCTTGAATGTAAAATAATTGATTCCAAAGTCTCCAAATATCTCTCTCAGAGCTAAGGGTAGCTTATAGGTGTTGATTTGAACACATATTGATGTATCATTGGCTCCTAAACATCAACATCGAACAACAAAACCAAAGAAACCATGTAAATTTAGCTAAACCAATAAGGGTGAGGATAAAATAGATAGAAAAATCTACTCAATAATAAGAGAAAAAATAGCAAGGCAAGGTATCTTGAAGCCATATAATTTCAAAGGACTTTGAATCTAGCCCACCACTTTATCATTTGATTCCATCAATTCAAATTCTTTTATGGAAAATTTCCCATTATGCTTCTTAAGTTCTTAGCCTAGGCCATCTCCCTATTTTCCTTATTAGATGTCATCAAGGTGGGTGAACATTGAGACCCAAATGTAGGGATGAAGGTATGAGAATAAAGCGACACCTCATCTAGGCCCTCCTTAATAGTTTCCCTCTCCTTGTGAATTACCTCCAAACGGATCTCATTAGGATGAAACTCAAACTCTTAAGTTCTAAGAATTATTTCATTTGAACTAGTCCCATCCACAAGAGGACCAACCACCTCTCCATTACATCCTATGGGATTCTCATCTACAACCAAAGTTATTAGAAGGAACCTTCTAATCCTTTTTCTTCTTGTGACACCACTTTCCTCTAGAGATCTTACACTAAATAGTAGCATGGCTAGGCATATAGCAATGGTGATAAAACATGAGGGAATCCTCATACATTATCTATTGTGACCATTGATCCAAGTTAGAGCATAAGGTGATTGAAGAGAGAAGCACCTTATTGATCTCAGGCTAACACAAAACCTAGTGGATAAAAGGTATTTTCTATTTTTGATTAGTTGGTCAATGGTAATGAGATAGCAATATTGAACCAAAATTACTCCCAATATTTTAGTAGTGATCCAAGTAGTGTAACACAAACTAGCCTTCTCCAAATTAAATCCTAAAATCCATCTTTTGATCAAAATACTAGGGTTTCCTAGAAACCAAGGGCCTCTTAAGAGACTTTGGACATAATCTTCATGGAGAGAAAGGGAAACAAACAATAAATCCTCACACAACTTGTAGAACTCTTTCATGTATTCTTTGGTTGACATGTCTTTCTGCTTCAAATTCTGCAATCTTTTGAAAAGATTTGTTTGGTAGTCTACTGGAAGGAAATTCATATTCAATTTGGAAACCATTCAATCCCAAGAAGAGATATTCTCCTTATTTTTCTTGTGTCTTTCAGCTTGCACGTAATCCCACCACATTGCAATGTGGCCTTTTAATCATGTATAGGAAAACTTCACTTTTCTTTCCTCTGCCACTCCTTCGTCTTCAAAATAATTGTCAAAATCATTAATCTAGTCTATAAGGTCCTCTCCATTCAGGCTTCCAGATTATGCAGGAACTTCAATTCTTGGCTTAGCTCCCACATTCATAACGGCCCTTATCAATCTTTCTTCAACCCTTTTTGATTCTTCTTGATCTTCGTCATCAACTTGGGGTTGCTCTTTTTTTGAAACTTCAATCACATCATCCACCATTACTCCTCTTCATTGTGCTTGTTCCATTGCATCCATTCTTGTTGTCAGGTTTTGTAGAATCTCCAAGATTCTTTCTCCATGGCCTCTTCGACCACCACCCCGAGCACCTCCTTGTCTCATCACCTTCGATGGCATTCTACCCACTTCCCACTTTTCCAATCTCACGTGGCTCTGATACCAAAATATGATGACTAAAGTTATTCTTATTTAATTTCCACAACCTTAAGCACCATAGCCACTGATGGAAAACAACTTCACATTACAAAAAATTCATCATTCATAAGGTCAATACCAAGCCAAAGAAACAGTGATAAAATGATACTCATTCCTATTGCTAGTCACAAAATTTGTAAAGGAAAACAAACAACAAAGAGCCTTCTCGAAGATCAAAGTGTTGCCTAAATTGGAAAATCATTTACCATTTTCATCTCTATTTGCACAACATAAAACCAAACACACCAAAAACCCACTATAGGGAGGTTAAGCTTATTATATTATCAACATGAAAAAATAGAGCATAGTAATGCATATATAGATTACACAATCAACAATAACAAGATGTGTGTTTAGCACTCTTTTCTCACTCTTTTCTCACTTCCATGTGCCAACCCTATCACTCCAACATTTCTTTTGATTGAGAAATTGTTGTTTTGTCTTTCTCTTCTCGTATACATCCAAGAGCCTCCCACACGACCCAAACTAGTTTGAGATTCTTCACAAAACACTTAGCATGACTTCTTCTTTTGTAAGACAAAACAAACCATGACCTCCTTACAAAATTGTTCCCTCCCAACACTAATTGGATTGGCCTATTTTGTTTTACCCTAATCATCCTCTCAACCGGTAGCCAAAAAGAAAGAACAAAAATCCCAATTCAATCGATGTAATTGGCAACACTAGAATGTGCAACAACAAACAGAAGACTCAGAATATTGCTGCCACCTAGCACTTGCCACATGGCATGGGAAAACCATCACAAAAAAAATAGTCACAAGCAAATTAAAAACCAAAATTACAAAGTAGAACAAAACAATGCCCTTGCATCATCTAGTTGTTCTCTCCACCAATCTAGCATTAGTCACTTAAAAGTTATGTATGTCCCCATCTCTAGTGGAAGGCCCAAAATTAACCTTAGTGATATTGAAATCACTAATAGTTACTCATCCTACATAATTTTGTATAAATGGGTGAGCTAATTCTACATACATATTTGCACTATCAGTATCCTCCATCAATCTAGATGTGGCTTTCAATTTCTTGGGCTTAGGGGTCCTCTAAAGCATTTGGTTGACAATTTTTTCAAGAATATTTAATTGAACTATTTTTCTCTTCCTCGACAATGTTCTAACCATGTTGTAGAAGCGGGAGTTGTCATAGACTTGGTGCTAGGAGATGTGAATTGTAAGGCTCTCCTAAGAGGAGTACCATATATTCTCACTTTAGGAGAAAAAGGTGGATTAGGGCCTACCCTAGGTGGAGAATTCTATGGTAAAATTAGTGGAGGAGAATTGTGAGAATGAGAGGAAGAATCACTTTCCTGTGATGGATAAGAAGGAACATCAACTCTCTCTTATTTTACTATATGTTTTTCCTCCTTCTGCATTTTCTTTGGAGCATCATCTCCTTAATTTTTCTCTAGCATCCCTTTCTCTAGAGGATCTTCATCACCACCTCCTTGTACACCAAGGATCATTTGTTGAGAAAAGGAGGGTGATTGTAAATTGGATTATGACAGCGCTTGATTTGTTTCCCCTTGATGTTGAGAATCTTACGACTTTGGGGACATAGTTGTTTGTTTCTGTGTAGTTTTCCTAGCCACCCAATCCTGATTTATCTTAAGTAATACTATAGTATTGGCATATATACTTTCCACTTCTTTAATACTCCAATCCATCAACACAATTGGTTGAGTCTGTACATAATTGATAAAATATAGATCCAATAGGTTAGATTGATCATCTTTTATACATTAGATATCCAAATTTAATCTAAATGTTATAATTTTCCTTAAGTACAATATCATCCAAATTATCCTTCAAACCTCACTCATCTACACAATCTGCTCAATAATCCTCTAGATGTGGAATATGATAAAATCCTAATCCTAATTGCAGATTGTATTTGACAAAGTTTGTATTGTCAAAGGGAAATCTCCTCTCATAAAATTGCATTATATACTTTGTTAAATCTATTTCAATGTTGAGAGCATTCAACATTGAATTGAAAAAGTAATTCCCAAGGCCAATAGGGAGTTGAATTACAACCTTCTTCCTCTCTTGACATCTTTTATATACCTCTACAACTTGTTTGCATACTTCAATAAGAACAAGTTTGTCCTTAGCATACTTAGGTAGCTTGTAATGAAGTCCATCAAAACCTCAAATTTTGATATAAGTAAATATTTGGAATTGTATGAACTCGCTACCATAGGTGTCAATCAATTGGAAAACTTTTAAAGAAATCGTTAGACCTATATCCCCTTGAATCTATCTTACCATTCTCATAATGAATGCATCATCCACTCTTCTAAAATGCCTATTTTTTTCCAATTAGAGTTGATTCTACTAATCATATATTTAAAAGTCTTTAGATCATAAACCATAATTGGTCTCAAACTTGGCTAGGTTCTAGTACATGCAATAATAGGGTAAACCCACAAAATTGGTTTACAATTCTAGTGAGGAAGGAAAATTGCAAAAAATGCCCCCATGTAAAAAAATTTGGTTTTTGGGGGTTCGAACGAAATTTTGGTTCAAGCGAACACAAAGGGGGTTTTCTCAAACCCCCCTTCAAGCAAACCTATTTAATGTTGGGAGCCACCATATTCTACATTTCCTGGAATGAAAAAGAAAGGAAAACTTAGTGGAAAGGGGGGTTCCCTCAAACCCTGGTTCGAGTGAACCTCCAAGGGGGGTTCACTTGAACCTAGGTTCATTCAAACCCCCCTTTTACCCCTTCTCCCCTGTTGGCACCAAATTTCTCCAGAATTTTTCCCTTTGAAGCTCAAGTTGAGGATGAAAATGGAGGAGACATCATAGATCCAACTAGATGATGGTAGTCCTCGGAATGAGCTATCCAACGAATATAATGTTAATATGTTTTGGTTTTATTATGTATTTGTTTTTTTAGTTTGATTAAACATAGGTTTTTCGCCAAAAATCAAACTCTCTATTCTGCACATGTGGAAAAATAGCATATTATCAAAAAATTTTGAAAAAAATCAGTTCACTAGATACTAAAATCCTTGATCCAACAAAAAAAATTGAATTTTGATACATACAAAAAAAGTTGTTGTATACAATCTACCTATGTCTGAATTGAAATTGGTTTGACTTCGAAATTTGACTAAGGAAAAAATATTCAATAAAACTCTATGAAACCAAATGAAAGTGTTAGATATCATAGTTACAAATCTAAATTCGAAAAAATTAGAATTTTATCCTTGATGGAAAAAAAGTTATGTTGTATACGGTGAGCATCACTCCTTAAAAATGGTGTTTACTGGAAAAAAAACTAGTTTTCGAAGGAGATGGGAAAAAAAGTGCAATCTGATTCCAAAAATTGTGATTTTTTTTTTTAAAAATCTAGAGACAAAATTTCACAAACCACTAGTTAGCGTCATCTTCAAATTCCTCGCGGTTTAGCCGCTATAGGTGCCCAAACGTGAAGATTTAGTTAGAAAAAATTAGTTCAGTGTCTAGTTTGGCCAAAAATTGTAAACCAGTAATGTGAGATCACCCAACATAAAAAATTAGGAGGGTATATAAAATGACTTGTTGAGGGGAAAATGAATTAACATATAATGCATTTTTTCACATATGTGTTGAGAATAGTTAAGGTACTACTCACCATGGATAATTATCTGTACAAAGAAATACATCCAATCCTCAAAGTCATGAGCCCTTTCATTAGCTTTCAGCCTATGTGAAAGAAAAATCATATCAGAGATCTCATCAACAAAATGCCTGTACTATGTAGCTTTTTAGGAAATTGAGGTTTGCCTCTTTTCAGAGTAGTAAACCATTTCTGAGCAATTACATTTTTGAATTGTCCTTTCTTTTCCTAAAAGCGTTGATAAGAGAGAGTGAAATTAAAATTTGCATACAATTATGTGTTTGACAATCTCAAACATGAGGTGAAAGTATCCCTATTTATCTTAACAACCAATCTATTATTGTTCATTTTGACTTCCCTTGCATTAGGGTCATAGTGATTGATGTACTCTAAGACTAAGTTTGTACATTGCACCACCGTTGAAAAATTTGCGGCTTGCAATAACCCACTCTCAATAAGTCTTTGAGTGATTGGGGATCTATCCTCCTTCCCAATTCTTTCCCAAAATTTGTCCAAATCAATGTGTCCTAATTTGTTGTCTCCAATTTTTGGTAATGTACTTGATAGTTCAAATAAATGTTCATAACCTAAATACTTGAATTTCATGGTGAATATAATTTGAATGAGTATAGTCACACTTCATACTTAGGAAATGATTCAACCGAGTTATATGGCTATCAAATGGCACTCAATTCACAAGTTTTCAAGAACTCCCCTTTAGCTATCTTATAATATGCTACAACAAAATGAAATTTACTGTACCTCTATCTTAAGCTTGAATATTGCATACCACTACTTTGTAAATCTACTCTTCCATCACTAGCCAAATTTTCTCCTAAATTCTTGTTAAAATAAATTCTTTTGATAGTGTAACCTCTATATAAGCACCTATAATTAATGTACTAGAATGGTAGATAAGCATTAATGGGGCACTTAAAATTTGGTACATGTGATATTTCCTAGATCTTGTATTTATTCTTGAAACTTTTTGAAATTTTAAAAGTGAACAACTATGAAATCTCATCGAAGAATCCATGGGTTTCAAGAACCTTTTCGAGTTTTGACATAGGTTTTGAATCCTTTATAATCATGCAAAAGTTCTTATTAAAACACTTTTTAGAGAACACCGTCTTTATAATATAAATCTCTTCAACCTTAACAGGGGTTATCGAAACCCTCTCAGGCTTCAACAAAGGTTTCAAAATCTTGTCGAAGTTCTGAAATACCTCTTTTCTTCATTTTTCTTGCAACTTTTAAAATCCCACATTTAGAACTGAATCTTCAATTTAAGGGAGCTTAAATTTTGGATAAAAGTGTTTGGGTAGATATAAATGAGGTTTTTGAAACCTTGTCAAAACTCGACATAGTTTTTGAAACCTATAACAACTTCTGAAACTCTTTCAATTTTCTCTTGAGAACTCAACTTTTTCATTTAACATCTACGTTTGGCTAGGTTGTGGGAACCTTTTTGGATCCCAAAAAAGTTTCAAGAACATTGAAGAGAACTGATGGGAAAGGCATTTCTAAGATTTAACATGAAAATGGCGAGATAATACAAGGTTTTGACAACTAAGTTGAAACCTTATGGGTTTTTGGAAACCATTTCAAAGACCGACAACCAAAATTATAGTTTTTGATGGATGAAATGATTTTGACAAAAACCATGGTAACACCTCCTTACAATCTCTTTTTCATGGCCAATCTTATTGTAGTTGTAGCATTTAGCCTTAGACTTTCTAGGAGATTTAGATCTAGAATTGTATTATTTTTTTTCCTTCTTGCATTTTTTCCTATCAAGTAGAAATAATTAGGCCCTCCTTTGTAGATTTATAAGGATTTCTTTTCATATATTTAAAAAATAGTTATTCCACCACCTCATCTATTTTAAAATCAGTGGTAGTTCTCCCAATATCCATAACAAGATAATCCCATGAATTTGGAAAAGAATAGAACGAAGTCATGCAACGATCCTCCTCCTCCATTTTTACTCCAACAAAGTGCAAGTAGGTAAAAATCATGTTAAATGTATTCAATTTTTCAACCATAGAACCTTCATACTCCATCCTAGTGCTATACAACTTCTTTCTCATAAATATTTTGTTAACAAATATATATTTATAGATATATATGAAATGGGTGCATGTAAACCAACCAAAAAAAAATCTAAAAGGTGTCATAATGATAAATTACTCTAAGATAGAACCATTATAAGAGAGATAAAATCACTACGTATACCAAGACCCTAGACAAAAAATGTAAGCATATGTATATTAGCAATAAGAAATATGAAAATAGAGAATACTTGTTGAAATTATATTAGATTTGAAAAGCTTAATAGAAGAGTAGAGTAGATGATGATCAACCAGGAAAAAATAAAAGCAAAAGATTCCATATTGCACAAAGGTTAAGATTTAAAATAAAGAAAGAGATAGGTAGACTTGATTCCAAATAGAACAAAAGTCCAATACAAAATGTAAGACATTTTAGTAACAAAGTTCAATCATACTTTTCAATCAAATATCAAACTAACTCCAAAAACCTTCAACACAAATCTCAATACTTCAATCATAAAACTAAATAAGATCACCTTCACAGTCTGTCAATATCCAATATCATTAACTAATGTATGTTTAAACTTAAATAATTATATTTAATTAATGCGTTAAGGAAAAATGTTTTCCTCTTACAAATATTATTGGACACAAAATATTCTGCATCATCTTGGAAAATAAGCTTAATTCATTCACTAGAAAACAAAATACAAACATTTTATTATTCTTTAAGAATGGGGGACCACAAGGAAAAATATGAGTAACCTCATTTGTTGAGACTGAAAACAACAAAACACAGTTTCAAATCTTGTTCGTAAGTCCAGTCCAACCAAACATGTGATTTATACAGTTTTACTAGGTATGTGCTCGGAGAGAGAAAAGAAACGCAGAATGTAAAAAGAGATTTCCATAACACACATATCGATTGCTATTTGAATAACAAAGAAGAGCAAAATCTCATGAAACTTCCTCATGCCAATTACTGGCTCAACTTTTTCTCCTTAAAAGGTTATGGCTCTGATATTTTACGAACGGACTCAATTCTAAGAACTCTGGTCCTACATTTTTATTCTGCCTAGATTTTATGTTTCATCATCAAAATATAAGTGATATCTTATATATACAACCTCTGAAAATGAACACGCTCTTTGTTATTTGAGGTTATAAATATTCCAAATAACATACAGTGTGCGGCAGTACAAACTTCAAATATAGAACTTATCTTTTCTACACCAATATAGTAACTCATATAAGAATGTTGATATGTCTGAAACCCTAATTAGCCCTATTCAACCAAACTGGATCAAAGGTGAACCCCTTTAGAATTGATGACCATCATCTTCTTAAACTCGGGGAAGTCTATGAAGCCGTCGGAGTTCTCATCATATCTGCATATCATTCTCTAACAATCCTCCAAATAATGCCCGCCTTGCTCTATCAATCCCAAATTACACAGCACTTGGTGAAGCTCGGAAGAAGAAATATACCCATCTTCATTCAAATCGTAAATTTTGAATGCCTCCATTAAAGATAAATCCTGGCATTCTTCATTACTACCGGTACTTGTGCTTAGTTTAATCTTAATTAAATCACATATATCTAATTATAGTTCCTGATTTAATTAAATCACATATATCTAATTAAATCATTCATATGTATTTTCCTCTCATTTGATTTAAAATAAACACAAAAATTAAAATTAAAATCAAATGTCATATCACCTAAACTCATGTTAGATTAATCAAATCCTGATTAGTTTAATCTTAATCACCTAAATCATCTAGATTCATCCACTTGCACAATAAATCATTTAAATTGATTTATTAAAACACCTATTTTCCCTTACAAGAGCATATTCTCAAGGACTATGTCCTCATTAACTCTCATGTTTGATTTTTTTGGACAAACACAATTCCCCCCAAAAACCCTCAACTATATTCATTTATTACCATTTTCAAATTTTAAATGGACACATTAGCCAACACTTGCACAATCATGGGCCAATCCCATTGTGACAAGTGGTTCTCTCCTATTGGATGGGATTTAGTCCCACATCTCTCAATCTTAGCTTCTCTTCTCTCAACTTCTCCTATAAATGCAATGCATTTTCTCTCATTTCAACATCTACAATTTGAGCACTATCACTATAGGCAACTTGAGTTCATTAGCATCTCATTGTCTATCATCTAATTTGGCTTATCAAGGATTGGGAAAAGGCTCTTTCACATATTCAAAGAGCACCAATCCAATATGGGATAGATATATTTCATGTTTTACATGCTTTGTTCATTTTTGTCATTTATTTACATTTTTTAAGCATGATGTATTATCTCATATGGATTTTGAATATTTGTTTTGTTTGAAATACTAATCATGCTACTAATGGTGTGTGTTAGGATCAACCATTTAGGATAAAATTTGTGGGTGAAAGCGAGATGAAGTGGATGCACCATTTTGGGTTTTCAGATATTTTGAGGCTGTTTTTGGTATTTTGAGATGTTTTACAAATGTTTTTGGTATTTTCAAGATTTATGATGAACAAACTAATTGAAAGACCTATCCTAGGGGTCTCGGGAGCTGATCCATAGATTAGCCTTGCCTACGTTATACACGCAGAGACCACGTAGTTCGACTGACGACAAACTTGACTTAATGAAAAGATAGATGAGCAAACAGATTGCCAATGCGACAGACGCCTAAGGACTGACCCTAACTGTCTCAGGGGATGATCAAAGATCAACCTTGCCTACGTTCAAGCTCAGAGACGACGTAGTTCGGACAAGGTGAAAGATTGACAAGACTCAATGATGAATTTTTGAAGATTTTTTGATATTTTGACATGTTTTTGGATTTTTGATGATTTGGATGTTTTTAGATTTTCGATGAATTTTTTGAATGTTTTTTTGTTTTTATCTAATGAATTTTTGAATGTTTTTGGTTTTTTTCTGATTAATTTTTTGAATGTTTTTTGGTTTAATCTGATGAATTTTTGAATGTTTTTGGTTTTTTTTTATGAATTTTTTGAATGTTTTTGAAATTTTGATGAGTTTTTTGAATGTTTTTTGGATTTTCGCATGATTTTGACAATTTGGAGGTGGATATGTGATGATATCAGTGCTCGGATTTGAGATTTTGTTGAAAACCAAGCTTAATGTTGATCGATTGGATTGATGGATTGATAGTTTGACTAAGTGTGTTAAGTCAAACATAAGTGATAATGCACTTGTAAACTCTAGGAAGTTGTGTTATCCTAGAGTAAACTCATACAAGAAGGTAGTTTGACTAAGTGTGTCAAGTCAAACAAGGTGGTTTTGGATTTGATAATTTGGCTAAGTGTGTTAAGCCAAACAAGATGATAATGAACTTGTAAACCCAAGGAAGTTGTGTTATTCTAGAGTAAACTCATGCATAAGATGATAGTTTGACTAAGTGTGTTAAGTCAAATAAGGTGATAATTGATTGGATTGGATTGATCAAGATTGATGAAGCTTGATTTGGAACAAAATAGCTTTGATGATTTTGATGTGATGCTGAAGTACACATTAGATGCAACTGATATGGATTGCTTGGATTGATGTTCGATGAAAGATAAAACTTGGTAAGGAACATCTTCTTGTCAAAATATGCCATGGGCTAGTGATTTGGATTTTGGATCACAAGTTCTTCAACTAATTTGATTTTGTGTTTGCCAATGTTCGGATTGCCACATAAATTGGAGGATATAGATCAAGATTTATTCCTGAAGCAAGATCTAAATATCTGCCCCCAATGTCTAGTAATGTTTGAATGACCATGGGTGGATTCTTGGATAGATGGATGGACGAATGGATATGGATCATCTTGCGATAAGATAAGGGTATTCAAATAGAGGATTCTCATTCAGATAATGCTTCAAGGTTTAAACAACATTGGGTAGGACAAGATCAATGAAAATGACCCATGTCAAGATGTTTACCACAAGCAAGTGTAAAGTGTGCCCCAAAATTTTATCAAGATAATGCAGATAGATGGTAATGGGTTGGATAAATGATTCATGGATGAACGAATGATATGGCTGAAATGTTGGCTTTATTATGGATGTGATAAGATGCTTTCTCTTGAACTGGAGCACGTAGATGCTCGATTCTACACATAATGCCTGTGTGCCAGGTTTTCATCATGGTACTTGTCCAAAGCACCACCGAAATGGTTTTCGCTAGAGGACAATTTTTCTCTTTATTGTTTTCAATTCTTTTTCTGATTTTTTTGGACTTTTTATATTTTTTGATTTTTTTGTATTTTCTGAGAGATTTTTAAGCTGATGTTGAACCACCTAGTGGTGCTGATGTTGATGCTTTTGTTATAACATGCCATTGGTATCCTGCTTGAAGAAGTTGCTTTGCCAAGATACGTGCACTTGAAAGAAAATTTTGAGAAATTTGTTCTGCTTTGCTGATACCAAAGTTAACTCTGTCTTTGTGCACACATTGAAATAGAGTGCCTTCTGAATCCTTATGATGAAGAGTCGTTTCCAATACATGGTCAATGTGAGAATTGGATATCATGCGTGGAGGCATGGATGGAGTGTGTTTAGGAATAAAAGATGGATTGGTTGATAGTTTGGAACCTTTGACTATCCAAACTTGGGAAGATGAGCAATGATGGGTGGATATGAAAGTGCACGTGGAATTATGACCAAAAACTCGATACACTTTGTATGTCACTTGGGAAGCTTTTTTTTTCCTTTGTGGACATCTTTGATGGATACTTGCCCCTTTTTTATTTTGCCCCATAGTTTCTTTGACTGATGGAGTTTGATAGGGATAATCATTTTTTGTATTCTTTGGTATCCATATGTATTTGATTTGTCCTTCGTGCTTTGATACTTTTTCTTTGATAGCATTCTTCGTGCTTTGATTCAAATATCCCTTATTTTGATGTTGATCCCAATTCGTGGATGGGGTGATGGGTGGATGAAGATTCATGACATGGCGGGTTGTAGTATTGGCATTGATTTCATCATAAGGATTCTTCGTGCTCCCTATGTTGACGTTTGCTCGAGACGAAGTTACCCTCAGTTTTGTGGAAGTATTACTGATATGTTGAGATCCCTTGATTTTCGAATAACTGAGGCCTTGATGCTTAGGATTGCCAACAATCTGCACTGGTTCTAGGATACCCTATTCATGTAGGCCTAATCCTTTGCCTTGATAATTCATCTTCTCAAAAAAATTATTTTCCACAGGATACGATTCACCTTGGAAACAAGGTACTAATCCTTCTCTGCTTTGTGGTGTATCTTCAAACATGATAGCTTCTTTATTGATAAAAAAAAATTCCCTAAGAAAGGTAAGTGATCCAAGTTTATAACTGATGGGATCCTCCATATGTGGGATGAATGCCTGATTGATATCTTTAGCTTAATCTTGTGAGATATCAGATTGTAATGCTTCTTCAAGAAGTGTTGATGCTTTAATGTCCTTGTAAAAGTCTTCCTCATGATTCATTCTTGATATGCTTTCATATGATGTTTATAATTCACAACTTTTGTAGAAGCCTTCTTCATGATTTGTTTCTGATATGTCTTTGGATTTATCTATATCTTGATCATGTGTACAAATGTTAGGAGTAGGAGACTCTTGTACCTTGGTAATGATGTCAAGAGTATGAGACTCTTGTTTTTAATGAAGATCATCTACATGTCCATCCAAAGAAAGCATCTTGTGGGTAGATGGAGGAATATGTGCTATATGGATATGATCATCATTTGTGGCATCTTGTATAGATAGGAGAGTTCCCATTAGATCATTGTAGTATCTCGGAGATAAAAATTCTCAATCTTGAGTGATTTTAGAACTATTTTCAACATGCTTTGGATCAATTTTTTGACATGGGTCAATTTCAAAGGATGGATTGCTTATAGTGGGTTCTTGGGTATTGTCTTTAGGCAAGGGAAGTGGCTTAATTTCCACTTGTTCTCTGAATGGATTTGGATCAAGTGTAAAGTCAAAGATTCTTTCACTATTCTCAACTGTGAGGTCGAAGGATGTCAACATGCCTTGGGAGGGACCATTGCTAGACCTTGATGGAAGATTTTGATCATGCTTTGGAATACATTCTTGAGATATGTCCTCTAACTCATAAGGTGATGTAGAGACATTTTGAATATGATCATTGGTTGATGGATCGTGGATTATGTCAATGGGATCAAATAACGTTAACACATCTTGGAATAGATCACTAAAAAGTGGCTCTTGATGTACGATGATTTGATCAATGGATGAGGTAGAAGCATCTTCAAGATCTTGAACATTGTTTTCAACAATTGTGGAAGAGAGATTACCAATGTCTTCAACCATAGGATCAAGTGATGTTGACATTTCTTGAATTTGATCATTGTTGGGTATTTTTGGTGGATTTTGATCGTGATTGAAAAGTAGCTCTTGGTGTATGTTGATTTGATCGTTGGTCGAGGTGGAAACATTTTCAAGGTGCTCATTGATGGATAGATCTTAATTAGTGTTTTCAACAATTATGGTGGGGATCTGTTGCAAGCTTTGTTGAGCGAGTAATGCTTGTGTTTGCTGCTGAGCCAACAATGCTTGTTGTTGATCGTGTCATTGTTGTGCCAACAATGTTTTTTGTTGGGCTTGTTGTTGAGCTACTTGTTGATGCACTTGTTGATGGATTGCTTGCAATAGTGTTCAGAATTTTGCTTGCCCCTGTTGGGCTTGGTGTTGGGCTTGAGCTTGTCGGGCTACTTGAGACGCTTGCGCAACTTGTTGGGCTTGGAGTGCCTTTTGGTGGGCAGATTGTTGCGCGGCTTGCAACATGATGGAGAATGAATTGGTCGTGTTGTGTTTTGGCGGTGGTGGTGGTGGATTGGGAATGGTGTTGATTGTTGGGGTTGCTTGAATGGTTGCCACCTGTTGTTGCGAATCGATGAGAATTTTGAGTGTAGCAATTTTGTTTCGCAAGATTTGACCTTGACATTCTTCATATGGTTGACTTGGTTGTTTAACAAGTAGCTTTGGAATGCATCCTTGTGGTGTTTGTTTCGGATCATGGACAAGTTGATTTTGGATAATGCTCTGATTCGATGTGATGTTTAGATTCGGCATCATAGATTGAAAATGAACATTGTTGTGGTTGGGAATCATATTGCCTTGATTTAGGCAACTTTGATTTTGCATGGTGTTACCTTGAATTGGATCAATATCTGAAGTCGTTATCATATTGCTTGGATTTTGAACAACATTGGTTTGATTTGCAAGCATATCTATCCCAAAGTTTACCAAATGTGGATTTGAAATGGTCATTTTTGACAAAATTGTATTTGGCATGTATGGATTTGGTGGGATAGCGTTGTTTGGAATAAGACTCATGCATTGATTTTTCGGTTGATAGATTTGTAGATTTGGACTTGTATTTAAATCTATCATTGGGAAAGGTGTTCCAAACTTTGGATTGGGCATACTCACATTCGTTGTACTTTTGAGGTTTGGAGGAGATAATGACGCCATGTATAAATGTGAGTTTCGATAATCAATTGGCATTGCGAGACTTGGATAGTTTGGTTGAATTGGATTACTCATGATAGATGGATCAAGTTTATATTCCATGTCCCTCTTGTGTTGTGATCTTGTTTGGACCATAAAATAAAGATCGATTTTCAAGAATGTAAGAGATGAACCTCTAATTCTTTAGATCGGTCTAAACCTTAGATTCAAAGAAGGGAAGAACTAGGATAATTGAAGGATCAAAGCGATGACGAGGATGCTCCTTGGAAGAGATACTTTTAAAAACTTTGAAAGGTTGTTGGGTGTAGCCCTTGGATTATGAAGGAATACTCTTTAGATGTATAGTTTGTTATAAAATTGGGAATTTGGCTGCTCAATGTGCTAAACACGGAACAACTAAATCTGCCTCATGGTGAAAAAATGCTACTCCCCAGCATTATACAGTGGAGAAAAAGATAGAGAAACAAGTGAGCACGCAGAAGAAAGATAGGGAAGAAGGGGGTCAAGAGGGGCAAACGCTGGTGGAAGCTGGTAGAAGGGAAAATCAGAATTAGACCAGTGATATCCCGACACAAGAAAGGATTTATTTTGTGAAAATCAGTAATGATGTCTTCATTGGAGGTGAAAAGGAGTTGAATTCCAAAAAATTGGGTAGCGACTCCTGAATGTCAGGAGAAGAAAGGTGTGGGGAGATCGATGGAGAAAGAAATTGGGAAACGAAAAGTTGATAGATAGAGTCAGCAAGCAAATGGAGGTTTGAATGGAGTTTTGGAGAATCCCCATGTCAAACTATTGGAATGGCAGAAAGAGGCTGCCAGGGTGGAGGAAGGTTGGCAAATTGCTAAGGGGAAGAAAGCAAAGAACGCGAGGAAGGAAACTTTTGCAATGGTCCTCCGATCTCAGACAAAGGGAAGACCAAATGGTGCTCCAATTTCTTGATCTGTTAAAAATCTCTTTAGAGGATAAAGGTTTTAGGCTTGCTTTAGGGCTATTTGGGGATTTTCTATCTATGATGATGGGGTACATTTTGTTACTCATGGAATTGAATGTTGGAAGGGGTTTTGTACTTGAAGTTGTAGTGAGAAATGCTATGTAATTTTCTCTTTATTATTAATAAAAACAACTCTATTACTGATCAATAATAATAATAATAAATATATATATATAGTTATTTTATAGTTTAAAAGTGTTGTTACGTGTCTTAAATAGTTATTATTATTATTATATTTAAAATATTATATAGATTTTATAATATTATTATTATTATTAACTTAACATATTATTAACTTCATATAAGTGGATGTATAGTTGATTTGAAGCTATCACTTCTTCATTGAAACTTTTATTACACAAACATAATTCTACCTCATATACTACACAAATATATACAAACAATAGTCCAATTCTTTTTTTCTAATTGACCTTCCACACCTCTTACACGTACCCATTGCACACCAAGATACGATTGCTAGTTAATTAATGAGTTAAAAAAATAAAATAAAATCCTCTTACAAATATTATTGAGCACAGAATCTTCTCCACCATCTTGGAAACTTAAGCTTAATTCATTCACTAGAAAACAAAATACAAACATTTTATTATTCTTTAAGAATGGAGGACCACAAGGAAAAGTATGAGTAAGAAAACGACAAAACACAGTTTCCAATATCGTTTCGTAAGTCCTGTCCAACCTGACACGTGATTTCTACAGTTTTACCAGGTATCTGCTCAGTGAGAAAAGAAATGCACAACGGAAAAAGAGATCTCCATAACCTCTGAAAATGAACAGGCTCTTTGTTATTTGAGGCTCTAAATGTCCCAAATGACATACAGTGTGCGGCTGTACAAACTTTAAACATAGAACTTATCTTTTCTACACCAATACAGTAACTCATATGAGAATGTTGATATGTCTGAGACCCTAATTAGACCTATTCAACCAAACCAGGTCAAAGGTGAACGCCTTTAGGATTGACGACCATCATCTTCTTAAACTCGGGGAAGTCTATGAAGCCGTCGGAGTTCTCATCATATCTGCATATCATTCTCTGGCAATCCTCCAAATGATGCCCTCCTTGCTCTATCAATCCCAAATTACACAGCACTTGGTGAAGCTCCGAAGAAGAAATGTACCCATCTTCATTCAAATCGTAAATTTTGAATGCCTCCATTAAAGATAAATCCTGGCATTCTTCATTGCTACCGGTACTTGTACTTACTCTGCTTTCATCCAGAACAGATTGGTAAAGCTTAACAAATTCATCAAATGTGAAGCTACCATCTTGTCTGTGAGAAACACCCATCAACATGCACTTTAGCTCTTGTTCTGTTAGATGTATTCCAAGCTTGTTGAGGAAGCAATTGATCTCTTGCAGACTGAGGCTTCCATCGCCATTTTCTTTTAAGGAGTCAAACATTCTGCGAACTTCATTGGGAACAGATGAAAGTGCCATACTTTTGTAGATAACCTTAATAATAGCTGATCTTGTATTGGCTGCGGATTCAACATAGATAAACAATTTATAGAAATCGCAATACTATATGTCCAGAAAACTCTAGAGGAACTGGAGGCTTCCGGATTGTTCTGATTTAGGGGTATCAGTCTGACCTGGATATGGTAGTGCCCGTACAAATTCTCTGTTTTTTAACTTTATTTTATTCCGTGAGAAATTTCCAGGCGGTTGCCGAAGGACGGAAAGTACTGGATAAGATAGAAAAGCAAAGCGAGAGAGAGTGAGGCCCACGTGTGACATCACTGCTCAAGGCTATTCTAAATTTTGAGGATTTTTTTTAAGTCTAAATTCGATGTGGACTTGTTATATTTTTATATAATTATATAATCACATTTTAAATTATTAGTAAATTAGAAAATTTAGTTATAGATAAATACTATATAATAATTTAATTCATAATATATTATTTCAGAATATTTAATATATAAATAAATATCAATCTCCCTCTATCTCTATATATTTCTATCTATTTGTTTCCTTCTTCCTCTCTTGTTCAATATTCATCTCTACTTCTATCTATTTGACTCACTCTTCCTCTCTCGCTCTATATTCATCTCTACCTCTACATTCCTCTCTCCCCCTCCATATCTAGAAATGTCTCCCTATCTCTCTCCCCTCCCTCTTCATAGACCTTCATTGTCTTCTTGATTCAGAGGTTTTCTTTCACTCATTTTTAGAGACCTTTTTTGCACAAACAATCTCATTTTTTGAATGGCCAACCAATTGAACTCATGTAATGCACAAATTTATGCAAAAAATAGGCTTAAATTTTCCCTAATTGACTTCCACACCTCTTCAAATACCCATTGCACACCAAGGTGCAATTGCTAGTTTTATTTTGTATGTGAGTATTAAAAGTAAATATTATTATTTATTGTTTTATTTTAATTCTTATTTTATTTTAAAAATTTATTACATAATATAATTTTTTATAAAGATGTGTCTTTATTCTTAATTATAAAATAATATTACACATATTCAAAAGAAGGTAGGTGGAAAAAAGTCACACCCTTAAATTCCATATAGAGAGGAGCTTGAAATAAAACAAACGAGACAAATATGTCATTAAGTGACAAAGACAAGAGTTATAGTTAGAGCAAGTCTTGGTCATTTGGTTTGGCCCCATACATCAACAAGGTTTGGAGTGACATCAAGGGCTCACATCCATCACTACCATCTTCATCCTTAGTTTCTTGTCAAACAACCAAGTGTAATAAGTAGGTGATATAACAAGAGCAAAGTGAGAGAACTTGCAAGTGTCAGGGAAATCGCTAAACACATGGCTAGGAGCCTAGGGAGAAGTAGAGTGGTAGTTGGTAGGTTGAGACTATTCCTTGCCTCTTCTTACAAGAGTTTGCAAAGCATGAGAATGGGCCTCTTGTTCTTCACAAGAAGATTGAGTACATCCCTAATAACACCCACGACATGAAATACAACCTCAACTAGAGGTAGGGGTTAAGGGAATCTAATAGTCATGCACAAGAACATTGTCTTAGTGATCCAAAAGTATTTGAATATGTGTCACCTCTAGTGTAATCTTATTGTCTTGCATCTAGATTTGTATAATCACATTAGAACAATTCATTGTCTTAGTGTAAAGTAAAAAAAATAGTATCAATTTAATATTTAGAAAATAAGATAGAATTTATGTCATTTCATATGATGAAAATAATTTTCACCCTAAAAGCATGTCAAATATAAGTATACCTACAAAATGATTCTAAGTCAATCCCCTAATAAAACCATGTGCTTTGAAAAATATTAAAATAAAAATGTTTGAAGAAATTGTGAATCTAGATGGACACACAAAATGAGCTCTTGAACCAAAAAAGGGAAAGAATTTGTTTAAAAGACTCCCAGCCTTAATGTTAATCCGAATATGATTTAATCTTAAAACTCATAAGACAACCTTGAAAAAAAAAATACCAAATAAAATGTACAAAATTCAACTCTAAAACAGTAGACCAAACTGTTTGAAACTTGCATTTCCAGATGCCCAAAGAATATTGCAAAATTCGTCTCTGATTTAAAATAGACACCATAGATAAATTATCTTATATATAAGTGATCTTATATATCCTAAAGAATATACAGTTATTGGTTGTTCAAACTTTAAACACAAAACTTATAGTTGTAGAGCAAGCTTTTGGATTTAACTATGTATGCTTTTTGATCGACATTTTGGATCAGGCTCAGTGATCGACATTGTAGAGCAAGCTTTTGAATTTAACTGTGTATGCTTTTTGACTCTTCCCTCTTTCTGATGATGGATCACTGAGTGTGATCCAAACGTCGATCAAAAAGCATTCACGGTTAAATCCAAAAGCTTTCTCTACAACTATTATGAACTGTGGAAAATTCATACCAACAATCACAAAACTTATATTTTTGACACCAATACAGTAACTCATTTACGAATGTTCATATGGTACATACACAAAATCTGAAACCCTTATACAACTAGACCTTTAGGATTGATGACCTATCATCTTTTTAAACTCGAAGAATTATATGAAGGCATCGAAGTTCTCATCATATCTGCATATCATTCTCTTGCAATCCTCCAAATAATGCCCACCTTGCTCTATCAATCCCAAATTACACACTACTTATTGAAGCTCGTTAGAATAAATACATCCATCTTCATTCAAATTGTAAACTTTGAATGCCTCCATTAGAGATAAATTCTAACTCCCTTCATTGCTACCTTTACTCGTACTATAGTTGCTCTGATCCAGAACAGATTGACAAAGCTTACCAAATTCATCAAATGTTAGTCTACCATCTTGTCATGAGAAACACCCATCAACGTACATTTTAACTCTTCTTCTGTTAGATGTATTGCAAGCTTGTTGAGAAAGCAATCGATTTCTATATAAACATTATAGAGAAATTGGAGTATACTATGTCCAGAATAATGTAGATGCTTCCAGATTGTTCTGATTTAAGAGTATCAGTCTGAGTAGTGCCCATTCAAATACTCTCCTTTTTTCTTAATTCCGTGAGAAATATCGAGGTAACTGCCGAAAATATTAAATAAGATATACAAGAAAAGCGACGGAGAGTGAGGTCCACGTGTGACGTCATGTGGAGGATTAATTGCTATACAATCATCCCCCAAAAATTAATGTACTGTTTTATTTTTTTTTTATTAAATTAAAGATTATATAATATATATGAGCAAATTATAATTATAAATTTCTAATATCTTCAAAGTTATTAGAATTTTTTTGACAAATTATATATTTTTTAAAATATCAATTGAAAGGTACTTAAATGATCATGATGGGTAGGTGTGATTATCTATTATTAATAGAAATTTATAATTATAGAGAATTTAAGAAGAGTTGTTCAATTATAGAGAGATAAAAAAAATATTTTATGCTGGACTATAACTTGTAAGTAGTATAATCATATTTTTATTTATTTATTTATTTTTTATTTAATTAAATTAGAATCTAATGGGAAGGATTATATCTAGATGGTGATGAATCTTTTGTTTATGTCTTAATTTATCACCTTAAATAGACCACGCTCTTAATTTTGTCCAATTAAAAAAAAAAACTTTTAAATTTTTTATTATAGATCCAATTCAAGTTAAAATTGAATTTATGTTTTGTTTTAAATTTAATATGAAGTGTTGTTGACCCATCCATAACTTGAATGAAGTATTTTACTATAGATAAAAAATATCTATATAATCTCAAAATCCCACCTAACAAAGTAAACCCTACTCAACTAGAAATTTTTTAATCTTGCTCTACATCCATGTGATCACTTAATATTCCTTAAGATATCATAATTAAATGCACATATGTTCTACTTAGACCTTTAAATGCACATTTGTCCATACTTATTCAATCATTTCCACTTGACATTTTTTCTATAACTAATATATAGAAGAAACATTTAATAGCATTTAGTAGTATAAACTCCCATAACAAATTGAACATAAATCATTTGACAATTCACAACAAATCAAATTAAAAAAATTACACATAATTTCTAATAATTTTTTTGTTTTAATAAAATTAATTTTTTTCTCTTAAAAATATATAAGAAATTACATTTATTTACAGTTTTAATATTTAAACATAATATATTTAAATTTCTATATATTTAAAAAAATATTGAACAATTTGTTTTATAATATATTTACAGCTGTTAAATTTATAATTTATTATTTTATTTTTTATAGATATTCAAAATTGTTAAAATATTTTTATATATATAATCATATATATCCATTTATAATTTATATATTTACAATTTATAGATATAATCACTATAAATTTTAAAATCTAAAGAAATCTAATTTCTAATATTTTATAGATATGGAGCTATTTATTTTTTCAATTAGCAAACACGTAATAAATAAAAAATTATTGTTAGATGGAAAAAACGAAAAATATTGTAATTAAACAATAAAAATATAGTTTTATGATAGTGTTTATTTTTTAAATGATTGAAAAAATCAATAAAAAATCATTGCACATGAAAATAGAAAGTAGATTTTTGTGCTTTTTTCATAAATTTATGTGCTCCACTGTATAAAAAATTATTGTTAGATGGAAAAAAAAACAAAAAATATTGTAATTAAACAATGAAAATATAAAATTATTGTTAGATGGAAAAAAATATATATAAATTATAATTAAACAATGAAAATATAGTTTTGTGATACTGTATTTTTTAAATAATTGAAAAAATCAATAAAAAATCATTGCACCTGAAAATAGAATGTAGATTTTTATTTTTTTATTCCTGGATTTACTGACCACTTATATGTGCTGCAGTTATGCTATCGACTTAAAATCATTGCACATGAAAATAGAAAATAGATTTTTGTTTTTCTTTCACGGATCACTTATATGTGCCGCCATTGTAGAGTCTATAAACATAATAAAAATCATTACATATGAAAATAGAAAATAGATTTTTGTTTTTAACTCACGAATTTAATGAACACTTATATATGTACTACCATTGTAAAGATCTATCGACATAATAATAATAATAAATAAAAACACCAGCCACTATACATATAACAAAAAAGGGGAAGCTCCAATCAAATCTAAAAGGGTTCTATGAAACCCCCTCATAGACGCCCAAGATTAACTCTTCAACTGGTGATTATTATTTGCATTCGAGCATAGATGGTCTTTCATTATCTGCAGTTTTCCCACAAAGAGATCAAATGCATCCAAACAAGAGAATCAATACTTAAATAGTTAATTGCATAGGTGAGGAGAGAATGTCAACTTCCTTGTGTGTTCATTGTGTGAAAAGGGTTTTTATAATTTACTTTCAGAGGAGGATTCTACAAACATCAACTTGGCTTTTTTTTTTGTGGGTGGGATTTGAGAGTAACATTGACAGTCAATGGCTTTATAAATACATAATGTTTAAAACCTAGAAAACAAAATCAATCCCGACAGGAATCTGAAATGTAGCAAGAGGCATCCAAGAAACACTTAAATTCTGATTATATTTTTTTAATCTATTACCCTGGTATGTATTCATTACCCTATCTTTCATAATCCATAAGATCCTAAGATCCTATGAAAGGAAGGGTTTTTTAATTTGGACCAGAGAGCAGTATTTGTACCATGTTTTTGCTAAATTAAATTCTGATTATATTTTTTTCTTAGTTTTATCTAGACATCCAAGGTAATAGAACTGAGATTTATATGCTCAAAAATAAATCAAAAACCAAAAATATTTATGTTCCGGGCAAGGACTACCAAGTATCAATACAAAGCAAACCATGAGTTGGGAGAAGATTAGATTCCATTATACCATTGCAAAACTCATTAATAAAACATGTATACCACTGCAAAATTAAAAAAAAATATATTATCAAATTTTAACAAATGGTTAACAATTGACTCATCTTCAATCTGTGAGAATTTCATTAATACTGATTGAGTTATAAATTACACAATTGCAAAAATTGAGATAAGAATAAACTCTAAATAATGGTATTCGAATAATAGCTTAGTAATGAGTACAATAGATAAAACATGAAAAGAATCATCTAGAATGGCAACTGGCAACTAGAAAATAGGCATGCAATTCCATGCAAGATTGTACAACTAAGTAATCACTATCTTAACAATTTAGCAACTAGCAAATTTATCTTGAAGAATATTTTAGGCAGAATATTCTACACTAACACTTCCTCCATATCAACCATATATAACTGCTCCTTGATATCCTTGATCTAGAAAACTTTTATATATACATATTCCATCACTACATCTACATACTCTTCTGCATTTTTCATTTCAATCTCTCTCAACCTCTCTCAACTTTACATCTATGTACTCCTCTACATTCTCCATTTCAACACCTCTTATCACTACACTGTAATTTACATTTCCCATTTCAACACCTCTCATCACTACATTATAATCTACATTCCCATTTCAACATCTCTTCATTGATATTGCTCATATGTAACAGAAGCACAATCATCATGTAGCAGGAAAACAATGGTACTACAACACTATAAAGAGCATGGTTTGAGTTTTGTATATATAGAGGGGATTGAAACATTCGATGCATGAAAATTAGTTGAGAAAATGAACTCTTTTAGAAACTTGATATAAATGTTCCCACAATTAGCTGTAGCATTGATTCACAAAATCTTAAACTTGAGTTATTCCAGCCAATCAACTGCGGGTGAATTGCACTGCCGAATAGAAATAAAATACTTAGTTCTGGTAGTATTAATGGCAACTTTTTAGCAATTAAAATTTAATCTACTTGTTGTTAGTTATATTTATGGTATGCTTGCCAAAATCGGTCATAGAGGAATTGAGTGTGATTAACTAATACTTGCCATTGCCATTTAATATCCTCGGCCATGAACAGTTACATTATGCATTGTTAGTAACTTATGAGTTATTCTTTTATGTTATGCAAAAGAAGCCAAGCATGCTTGTAGTTTTAAGATGGATGAGCTTCTTATTCAAATTTTTAATGCTCTGGAATTTAATTTGAATGTCACCATGGAATGACAATTCATGTTTGTATAAAACAAAAATATATATTTTTATTGGAAACATTTTTAATTTTATATTAAGTAAAGAAAATTAAGAATATTATTTTATAATGTCTCTAAAAAGTATAGTTTATAAAATGTATTAAATGATATGTTTAAAAAATTTAAATGTTTGTCAATTTAGCAATGTTAGGGAAGTATCAATTTTAAATTCATTTAAGGAATGGTTTCAATGATTTATTTATACTTTATACAAAAAAAATCATATTTTTGTGACTTTCGTTTATGAAAGTGTGGCATGCATCAATAGATTTCAATATAGATCATTTTTTTTCATATTTAGTTTTGTTTATATATAGATAATAGTAATGTAAAAGGGTTTAAAGAAGTTTGGCTTCAAGTGGGTTTTTGATAGAGATTGAATGTGAAACAATTGTATTGCAAAGTCTCTCAAAATATCTCTCTAAGAATTAAGGGTAGCTTAGTGGTGTTGAACTATGCATATTTATGACCCTTTACAATTCTTTATTTCTATGGGTAAAAGAGGGATTTTGAAAGGGTATAAATGACTTTTTTTTTTTTATTAAATTAGAGATTGTATAATATATGAGTAAATTATATCTTGAAGTTTGTATTAGAATTTTTTTTGACAATTTTTTTTTTAAAACATCAATTGAAAGGTACTTAAATGGTCATGATGGTTAAGGGTGATTATCAAATTCTAAGGATTATATCTATTATTAATAAAAAATTATAAGTATAAAGAGATCAAGAAGAGTTGTTCAATTATAGAGAGATGAAAAATAATTTATGTTGGACTATAAATTGTAAGTAATATAGTCATATTATTATTTGTTTTTTTGTTTTTTATTTAGTTAAATCACAATCTAATGGGAAGGACTATATCTAGATGGTGATGAATCTTGTGTTTATATCTTAATTTATCACCTTAATAGACCGTGCTCTTAATTTTGTCCAATTGAAAAAAACTTTTAAATTTTCTATTGTAGATCCAATTCAAGTTAAAATTGAATTTATGTTTTGTTGTAAATTTAATATGAAGCATTGTTGAGCCATCCATAGCTTGAATGAAGTATTTTACTATAGATGAAATTATATATATATATAGTCTCAAAATCTCACCTAAGCAAAGTAAATCCCACTCAACTAGAAAAATATTGCTCTACATCCATATAATCACTTAATAGTCCACAAGGTACTATATATAAATGCACATGTGCTCTACTTAGGCCTTTAAAAGCACATTTATCCATGTTTGTTCTCACTTTCACTTGACATTTTTCTATAACTAATATATTGTAGAAGCATTTAGTAGTATAAAGTTCCCATATCAAATTGACCATAAATCAATTTGACAATTCACGACAAATTAAATTAAAAAATTACACATAATTTCTAATAAATTTTAATTTTTTTAATAAAGTTAATTTGTTTTTGAACTTTTTCCAATTTGTATATTTATAAAAAAAATCACGATCTTTAATATATTTACAACTACATTGTTAATAGTGGCATGGTGTGATGGTTAAGTTGTGTTTTTATTCTTTCCATCAAGATTCAAACCCCACTGGGATGTAATTATTGAAAATTTATAGTCGAAATTAGATCCTTGTGATTTAAAACAACTGTTAAATTTATAATCTATAATTTAATTTTTTATAGATATCCAAAATTGTTAAATGTATATACATATATACATTTATAATTTATACTATAATTACTATAAATTTTAAACTCTAAATAAATCTAATTTCTAGTATTTTTAAGAATATTAAAAAACACCAACCAATATACATATAACAAAAAAAGAGGAAGCTCCACTCATGAATCTAAAAGGGTTCTATAAAACTCCCTCATAGCCGCCCAACATCAACTCTTCAACCGGTATTATTATTTGCATTCGAGCATAGATGGTCTTTCATCACAAAGAGATGAAATGCATCCAAACAAGATAATCAATACTTAATAGTTAATTGCATAGGAAGGACAGAATGCCAACTTCCTTGTTTGCTCATTGTGTGAAAGGGTTTTTATAATTTACTTTCACAAAAGCATTCTACAAACATCAACTTGGCCTTTATGTGTGGGCGGGATTTGTGTGTAAATTTGACAATCAACGGCTTTATAAATACATAATGTTTAAAACCTAGAAAAATATCAATCATGACAGGATTTTGAAATGCACCAAAAGGCATCCAAGAAACTCTTAAATTCTGATTATATATTTTTAATCTATTACCCCGGTAAGTATTCATTGCCTTATCTTTCATAATCCATGAGATCCTATGAAAGAAAGGGTTTGCAATAATTTGGACCTTGCTAGATTAAGTAGAGAAAACTAATAATATTATTTTATAATCTCTAATAAAATGTATTAATTTGGTATTTTATAGTTTATAAAATTTATTAAATGATATGTTTAAATTTTTTAATGGTTTGTCAATTTTGTAATGTTAGGGAAGTATCAATTTTAAATTTATAAGGAATAGTTACAATGATTTATTTATCTTTTATACATTTTTTTTCATATTTTTGTGACCTTCATTTATGAAAGTGTGGCATGCATCAATAGATTCCAACATAGATCATTGTTTTCATATTTGGTGTTGTTTATATATAGATCTTCAATCCTCTCCCAATTCACTTCATATCTATAACTTGCACACAAGAAAGAGGGGAAAGGGTTGTGTCGTATAGGGGCTTGCCTAAGTCAAACCCTGTTTTAGTATTTCTACCTCTACAATGGTTATCATGATATAAAAGAGATCTTACCCTTGATCAGGTAGAGGCTAAATGATAAACAGGTGATAAATTGACAATTGCTACAACTTACCACTCATATCTGCATTCCTTGATGGACTAAAGTCATTGTACTCATCACCTTCAAGGAGAATTAGATGATTGACTTGAAGGCTTGCAAGTGTTAGTGCTCATAAAACAAATAAACATGAAACATAAACAAACTCACATGAAGACATTATGCATTACTAACATGATGCTTGATTGAAATAATGTTGTTATAATTCTACAAATTCTTCTCTTGACTACTTTTAGAGGATGCTCAATTATGCTCTCAGTTTCCGTAGGGTTCTTCTAGCATTTCAAATGATGAAGAAGACATGCAATTCTTTAATTTCTTACAAATTAATTACCGACAACCAACAAATGGATTTGAATTTATAAATGTTAAAATACTAACACCAACATATTTGAATTGTGGCCAAAATAGGCTAGACAAGGGTTCTAGCACCCTAGTCCAAACCTATTTTGGGGCTTTAAGCATCAATAAATAAAAATTAATTCATTAATCCCAATTCAACTTTAAATTTTTTGGAGATTATTATAAAATAAAAAAATTAAATGCATGATTAGGTCCAGGAACATAAGGGGGGCGAAACCTTGTGTGAAATTGTCAAGGCTGACAATTTATGATAGTATACGTACTTATCCTAGATGGTGTTAAATGCATGATTAGGTCCAGGAACATAAGGGGAGCGAAACCTTGTGTGAAATTGTCAAGGGTGACAATTTATGACAGTATACATACTTATCCTAGATGGTGCATATCTTAACCCAAGAGCATTGAAATTTAATGAATTGTGTGCACAAGAATAAGATTTTGTTGCTCATGAAGGCCAAGATATTTCCCTTTGTAGTTCTCATTGCAAAACATGCACAATAAAATTATATACTTATTTTCCTCAAGAAACAAGCAACATATTCTTCTTCTTTATAGATTCATATGTCATTGTAGCCTTCATTGTATTTTTCAACTACTTAGCCATGGTGGGCGAAGGTAGTGGGCCCATATTTTTATGTTGGGGAAGGAACCTTTAGTTATGGATGCAGTCAACCATAGGACCAAAGGGAGATGGGAAACTTCGATATGTGAAAGGCTTCATGGATTTGGTACTCCACATCTTTTATAAATTATTTTAAAGGAGGAACCGAGGGCTCCTTGTTTGGTAATTAGGTTGGTGGAGGGGAGGATGTAGGATGTGGAATTAGTGGAAGTGTGGTTGTGTATGGTTGTATAGATTGGGAAATGGTGGTAGTTATAGAATTTCCCTTCCAAAATTTTCCAATATTGAGAGGGGTGATGTTTAAGAGGAATGGTGAATTCTACACCATTATAAGGAAATTTGAGGGATTGATTATATGTGGATGGAATGGCCCTCACGGCATCAATATATGGTATTCCTAGGAGGTTCTTGTATGGAAGGTCCAACTCTATCACATGGCATAATATTTATTGCAATAGATACCTACCTTAAGAGAGAGGCGAATGGTCTTAGTTGATTCTCTTTTTGTGTTATCATATGCTTTGATAGTGGTAGTTTACAAATGAAAATCCTTTACAAAATAACCAATTTTCCACACTAGTTAGATGAATATATGGATGTTCAATCCAAACCCATCATCTATGAGAATAAATTTAATTTTATGTTTAAAAATGATGGTCTCAATATGGGTGGTTGATTATGTGAAGGGTTCATGGGGGGAATATCATGTGTACTGAAGGTAATGTGATGGTCAATAGAGAGGTGGTTGATGAGGGCTTGGAATTGTGAATGGTGGATGAAAATGTCCTTTTTGTAATTACTATTAATTTGTTGGAATCAAGGAAAA
This sequence comes from Sequoiadendron giganteum, assembly GCA_007115665.2. Taxonomy (NCBI): domain Eukaryota; kingdom Viridiplantae; phylum Streptophyta; class Pinopsida; order Cupressales; family Cupressaceae; genus Sequoiadendron; species Sequoiadendron giganteum. The sequence goes on along the minus strand of CM021100.1, from coordinate 85,383,408 downwards.
CTGAGAGGGGGGGGTGAATCAGTGTTCTGCACTTTTTAACTTTATTAATCTGATCCTTAAAGCACTTATAACATTCAACCAAAAGAAATATACATGAACATAAGACAAACAACCACAACACCATAACACAAGGATTTTTACATGGAAACCATGTTAGGGGAAAAACCACAGTGGAGGTCAATCCACAATTTTATCTGAGTATACTCAAAAAGATGTTTTACAAAATAGGAATGCACTTGCATTCAGGCACACTACCTAGAGCTCACTGCTCAAAAAAAAAAAGGCTCACTACTTTACAAAAGTATTTGGATAACATCCAAAATATTTGAACTGAGAAAGTAAAATCTTCTAATGCTTTATTATAGTTCCAGTTAAGCTCATCAATTGAATTCTTCACCTTCTATTTGATTTTTCTCTTCTGCTTTGACTTGCATCATAGATCCTTTTATGCACAAGTGAAATTGTGCAAAATCGCTCTATAATCCTTCTGATATTCACAACACACATCAACACACTTCGTATCTATATATCAAAATGATATAATCGATCACTTATATATATCTGCAACTAAAGATTTAATCGTTATATGTCAGCTCCAACAAAAATATGAAAATATTTACAAATTGTTGGCTCAATCCATAATCAATTCTCAATGCACACCAACCAAAGTTGGCCACATCATAGTGATGACCCAAATCAACATGTTCGAAGACAAAAACACTTAAACAATTACTCCTCAAATATCTACAACAACTACATCCACCAAGTCATCCTTCATGCACTGTTAAACAGAAAATTAATCAACTGAATCTCCTAACTTGCACACAGATCAACACGAGGCTCTAAGATTCAAGGATAACAGAGATCATATACCAAAAAAACCTTCCTTGAAATCCACAACTCAAAACTATAACAAAAAATTAGATGTGAATTGATAAACACAATTTTGTCGGATGCTTTGTTCTTGCTTGACAGTTAATCACAAAAATTTAATCTGACTTCTAGTATGATCAAATGATGACGTGTAGATCAAATCATTGACTAGGGTTGCCATCAATGACAACACCAAATGAAATTTGCAGTGTCTCTTGCCAACAATCTCCCCCTTTGGCATTGATGGCAACACTTAGTGAAAAATGACTAAATGTCGAATCGGTACCAACATGAATACACTGCCACCCTTCAAAATTCAAAAACGCAACTCCCCCTAAGATGATTAAGGCATTTTTCACTGTCTCATTCTCCCCCTTTAACATCAATGCAAAAGGCAGGAATCCACATACCAAAAATCAAACAAAATTACTATAAACAAATTGCATATGTACAAACATGTTTCTACAACTTACATAAACTTGAATAGATCTATAAAATTGTTCTTCAACAAGCTCAAACTCATGTCCCAACCCTACTTGAGACTCTCCAAGATAGTCATGTGACCACAGAATAAGTAAGATTGCATCTCTGCAGATTCGAGGTTCGCCATATCACTAACTGTCATAGCATCTTGTGCTTCCTTCAATGCACTCAACATTGTTTCCATCTTAGGACCAATTAGTCCTCTAAGCTCACAAACCCTTTCAACCATTTTACCTTCTTCATGCTTCAAACTTTTGATCTTGTCGAGCAGGGATATGACTTGACCTTCTTGCTTTCCAACAGATACGGTTAGAGGATCGAATGCTTGAGTGATATCTACTAACTATTTCTCACATTCTTTCATTTTCTTTTCAAAGTCCTAAGTGAACTTAGATAAAGATAGACATGACTTATAAATGTTACCACCTTCAAAAAAAGCACTTTGAATATTCTTTACACAAGTAGCTAACAGATATTTATCATTAGCTATCATCCCTTTCAACATATTGAACCTTTTAGCATCAAACTCCTTATGTACCTTATCCTCGGCTAACTTCTCAAGGGACTCAAAATGAGTACTTTAGCTCACCAGAGGGAGAACCACATGGATCCTTAACATGAGAAGGCATGATCTTCTCCAGAATACCGGATGCAACATTCAACAGCTCACTATCTTCAATATGTGATTTTAGAATTTCTCCTCTTGCCTTGTTTTGAGCAAATGATGCTACCTTCAGCTTTTGAATAGGGGATAAAGTGTCCAGGTTGATAGGACCTTTTACTATTTCACAATCAAATTCTTCTTGTTGTTCTTCCAAACACACCTTCACTGCCTTAGTAGTGTTTCTTTCTTTCACAGGAATCGCCTTCACTTCATCCTTCTTCTCTTCAATTATTGATTCTTGCATGGCTTCATTTTTCTTCAACCAACACAACTTTAGGAGATTCAGTCTCCATAAGTATTTTAGCATCGTGCATGTCAAGAGGATTTAGAGTGTCCTCAAATGTATCTTCTTTTCCCTCTTCTACTATCAGATCAGATGAAATATCTCCATCATGCACTTCTTCAGAAACAACATCAATTATGTTCCTTAACAAAACTTCCTTTAGAATCTTTTCAGTTTCTTTTTCAACTTCTTCAGTCTGACCAATCATAAGCTTGTTTACTCTTGTTTTTCTCTTGAAATCCCTTTTAGCACCGTTCAGAATTGACTTCATTTCCTCAATAGACATCACCGAACATAAACTAGCAAGAATGCGCTCTCTCAACTATTCATCTTAAATTCTTGCATTCACTCTCCTCATTTCTAAAACTTCATATGGACTTTTGGGTAACATAGACATTATTTCAATAAGAGCCTTATTGAAATTATTCAAGTACTTTATTGAAGCTTCCTTAAGAACTCTTTGATCAGCACTGTAAAAGGTGTCATACCATTCACAAAGAGGCCTAATATTACCATCCTTAATCAATGCAATCTCCACTTCTTCTATAGACATACCTGTTTTGTCTGTTTTCATCTTTTTCTTTCCTTTCTCTTCACCAAAGAGCTTGTCCTTAGAGACTATTGTTTCCTTTGTGCCCTTTTGCTTGATTTCTCTTATCTCTTCATCAGATTCAATCTCTTCATCTTCATAAACAAAAAAATAAACTCTTGTGCTCTTGTCCTTCCTTTTTCCTTCTCTCTCGGATGACTTAGCTTGAGCTTTCACAGGGCTTGATTTCTTTGCAGGACCGGATGGGAGATTAGAGCTTCTTGTAGATCTAGTTCAAGCAAAGGATTTTTTTGGACTAGCAGATTCAGTTCTAGTTGGCTCTCCTGCTTCAGCTTGTTCTCTCTTTCATCTAGCTTCTTTCACATATTTTGCAGATATACACATGCTCTCTATAAAGGCTTCCACTTCTTTTCTTACTCTCCTGACTATCACAGGTTTCCTTAGTTGATTATGCACTTGTATATCCTTCTCTGAAAAATTACCAAACCTTTCTTTTGATGGATCCCGAGGTTTACTCAAAAAATGTTCATCATACATTTCCAAAATATGTTCTTCAACCTCATAGCCCATTGGCATAATCCACACTATTCTAGGATCTACAGCTTCCATCAAGCATTGATCAATGTCAACCATAAAATAGATAGCATCTTTGTACTTCTCCATAATAGACTTAGGAATTCTTTTGCTTGCTTGCATCTCATTCTGAAAGTTCTTGAAATAACCCCAGATTGTAGTATTCCTTGTCTTCCTATCACCAACTCTGTGCAAGATATCTCTAATTTGAGAAGCTACAGGTTTATTACCTTTCCATTGTACTTTTCCAAATCCTAAAACTTCATTTATAAAGTAAAAGAACAAACACAATAGCAGATTTCCATATTTGAAGGAATTCTTCTTATCTTTCTTGGTTTTACCAAGATTCTCCATCAACTGGCTTCTGAGTAACTCACATAGATCATACTTTGCAGTCTCCTTCACCATCTGATATGTTGCATAGATAGTTGTACTGGATACAGAATTATCCTGACTGGAATGATAGATCTCATAACCAATGACCATCAAGGAAAATCTGACATCCACATCAATAATATCATCAATTATCATAGCTCTTTTATCGAACACTGAACCGGTTGCATCAGTAACTGTTTGATTCTTTATGAAATTCAAGATTGGTAACCCATCAGAGGAATTTAAACCAGTAATAGTGCTTATGGCTTCTTTTTTAATCTTAAATGGTTGATTCAACCACATAAATTTAGCATGAACTTGGCTCAAAATATACTGGACCCGCTCGCTTTCTTCAAACACAAGAAATTTTATAATCTATGTGAATTTCTTCTCCTCTAGGGTTTTGAATTCAGGTTTAACACAGAAACTCTCTCCTATAATGTGTTTGGAATACAAATTCAACAACTGTGAGCTCCCTAACTCCTCAATGTTTGCATGAATGTATGCCCTAATGTCTTAAATATGAAAGATGTCGTACAGAACGAACGAAAATGCACCTAAGGGCTCTATCTCAACAGATTTGAAATGATGTCACTTGAATTTCAGATGGGGTCTATCGTTGATATCAACTACCAATGGAGCAACCATTTTCACAAATTCACAAGTTCACAAGTTTTCCTAATAAATACCTTTTCAGCGGTTTGGGGTTTGATCGCTGAATCGCCTTCACACTTGAATCTTCACCAAATTTTGCCAAAGTTCACTTCAGAGCTCTCCAAACTTCTTCTTCTTATAGAGAAAAGTAAAAAATTAAGAATACAAATAACCTTTTATCATTCGCACACCTAACCTTTTGTCATAATAAATATTTTTTCCAAAACTCATTCGAATACCCTATTTTCATACTCTGTGAAAGATAACTCTTTTGTGGACCTTAAACTCTACATAAATACTTTCTCCAACTATTTCAGTAGCATCTATAGATCATCAATGCAATCACTACACTCATCCATATCCCAGTACCAACTATTGATAAGGGGTTTGAAGGATTTTCTTGAGAACCCCCTAGGCCAAAGGCCTTAATCTAATTCCCAGAGGAATTACCATAACCTAGTGCTAGTGTAGAATCATTTCCTACAATAGAGGGATTCTTCTTCACCCATAACTTCTTCATTTGCTTCTTGATTTCACCTATAGTGACTTTCCCTTTTCCCTTTTCATCCTTTTGCATCTTTCTCCTTTGTTTTATCAGACCCTTTCTGCTTCTACAAAATCTAGCAATGTAACCAGATTTATTGCAATTGTAGCACACCACATTTCTCTGTCCAGACCAGTTGTTCCATTGATTTTATTTTGATCTGTAATGATTAGCAATATGGCCAAATATATTGCATGTATAACATCTAACATCTCTATAAAATTTATTCATCATATTTCTACATTCATTTGACTTATGACCATACTTGTTTCAATTAAATCACTAACCAGAGAATGATGGACCACTTGAATTCATTATACTTTTAACATTGAGAAGCCATATGACCAAATTTATTACAAAAAAATAGTAACCATTGAATCTTTGAGCATTAGGTTGTCTTACTAGATACCTTCCAGCTTTGTTCATCTTATTTCCTTGCCTAAACGTCATTTGTCCAGATCTGGAACTTTCTCCTTCCTCATATCCAAGACCTCGCTTGTCACCTTCAGTCCTCTGAATTTTAATCAGTTCATCAAGCTTGGCTGAGCTAATCTTAAACTTCTCCTTGAATTCATTCACAGTAGCAAGTTTATCTCTGAGATCAACAATCTGTTTTTCAAGCTCTTCTTCATTATTCCTAGATCGTTCCAATTCAAGCTCCAATTGATTGAATACATCAGTAATTCGACTGCATTATTCATATTTATTTTTCAAGGACTGAGCAAGATTCTCTTCATTCTTATCTTTGTCTTCAATCTCTTTGGTCATCTTCATCATAATAGATTCCATATCATGCTTTAGGACTGTATTATTTCTAATAAGCTTTTCACATTCTTTTGTCTTTTCCTTCAGCGCTTGACTCAGTTGTTCATCTTCAATGCTCTTACTATCTTTCTACTTGATCTGATCACAGAGTTCCCTTCTCTTCTCCCTGGACTTATTGATTTTATCTTTCAATGACTCAATGAATTTTTCAACATTCATGAGATTTGCGCGCAATTCCTAGACTTCGGATTTTAACTGATCAAGATCATTTAGGGCCACCAAAAGTTGTTGTTGAAGGCTGCTTGAATTCATTGAACTACATTTCTCATATCTTCCCCAAGCTATTAAACTTCTTCTGAAGAACTAGGATCTGATACCAATTGTTGGAATCAAGGAACATTGAGAGGGGGGGTGAATCAGTGTTCTACACTTTTTAACTTTATTAATTTGATCCTTAAAACACTTATAAAATTCAAACAAAAGAAATATGCATGAACATAAGACAAACAACCACAACACCATAACATAGGTATTTTTACATAGAAACCCTGTTAGGGGAAAAACCACGGTGGAGGTCAATCCACAATTTTATCTGAGTATACTCAAAAAGATGTTTTACAAAATAGGAATGCACTTGCATTCAAGCACACTGCCTAGAGCTCACTGCTCAAAATCAAAAAGGCTCACTACCTTGCAAAAGTATTTGGATAACATCCAAAATATTTGAACTGAGAAATTAAAATCTTCTAATGCTTTATTACAGTTCTAGTTAAGCTCATCAATCGAATTCTTGACCTTCTATCTGATTCTGCTCTTCTGCTCTGACTACTTTGACTCGCATCACAAATCCTTTTATGCACAAGTGAAAGTATGCATAATCGCTCTATAATCCTTCTGATATTTGCAACACACTTCGTACCTATATATCAAAATGATATAATTGATCACTTATATATATCTGCAACTAAAGATTCAATCGCTATATGTCTGCTCCAACAAAAATATGAAAATATTTACAAACTATCGACTCAATCCATAATCAATTCTCAATGCACACCAACCAAGTCAAACACAGCAAAATGATGACCTAAATCAACATGTTCGAGCACAAAAACACTTAAACAATTAATCCTCAAATATCTGCAACGGCTACATCCACCAAGTCGACCTTCATGCATTGTTAAACAGAAAATTAATCAACCGGATCTCCTAACTTGCACATGGATTGATACAAGGCTCTAAGATTCAAGAATAACATAGATCATTTATCAAACAACCTTCCCTGATATCCACAACTCAAAAGGATAACAGAAAATTGCATGTGAATCGATGAACACAATTTTGTCGGATGCTCTGTTCTTATTTGACAGTTAATCACAAAACTTCGATCTGACTTCCGGTATGAGCAAATGATGATCTGTGGATCAAATCACTGACTAGGGTTTCCATCAATGACAACACCAAATGACATTTCCAGTGTCTCTTTCCAACAAAATTATGGATGAAAGTGTCCTTTTGTAAGCCTTATTAAATATATTTTCTGACTTGGACATGTAGGGGTCAAATTGAAGATGAAATCAAAGGTTAAGATATTTTTGCATGGATGTGCATCATAGCCTCTTGACAAGCAATAAGAGGAGGTGAAATATGTGATCAATGGATGAAATTTCCTTAAAATGCAATAAAATTTTGTGAGAGAGATAATTTTTCCATAGTCAAATCCTTGATTACATGAAAAATGATACAAAATACACGTAGTATGAATTTTTATAAGATATAAATAAGTGAAATAAATTTTGTTGCAAAGCAATAGATTTAAATAATTAGAACTATAAAAAATGTCTCATAGTTAAATTATATCCCATCTAAAATTTATTAGAACTATATTATATTATGTTTGAAATTTTGAATTTGGTATCATAGTTAATCTCAACATGAATGCACCTTAGTTGGTGTGTTGAAATTGAATTGCAATTACTGATAGAATTTGAAAATTTCCATCCTACAAAAGGTAGGTGGCTTAGAGGTGAAAAATCCCACTAGTCACAAGTAGGTTTTAAGTTTGAATATTATCCTATCCAATATTCTCATTATTGTACTTATTATTCTTCATAGAAACAAATACGATAATTATCACAAAGTAGAGATAAATAATTGAAATAAAATCTATGTAAAAAATTCCTAAATGACTCAAATGACTCTTGTATGTGATGATGTACATACACTCCAAACTCTTGGAAATGAATCTACACCTTTGTGTAGTTAAAAAATTTGAGCTCCTTTAGTGAATTTAAGTTCATTCAATATTTAGGAAAAAATGGACTTCATTAACTATCACTTTTTGGTAGAGACAAAGTGCAAAATTGCTATTGACTATTTGATCATTGAAGAGTGTGATATTTAAATAGAGTCTAAATAGATGGAACACCTTGTGCACAAAACCTCTCTACATAACCTATATTTGTACCATCATCAACATAGTAACATGAAATGGATAAATAAAAGAAATAGCCAGAAATAGTATTTTGACCCTAAGGTCATAAATTGACAACAAAAATTAAAATAATCTCATTCAATATTTTTAAAGAATGTTAAATTTAAAAATAAAATTACTACATCAAAGAACCTTAAAGCTAAGAATGAAACCAATGTATCACAAATTATTTTTGAACATTTTCAACCAAGAAATTATTAGGTTGGGCACAAATATAGAAATATTAAAGAAAAGTGCCTTGTTTTGACATTGGGTAGTAGAGCAGGTGGTGTAGTTATCTCATCCTTTGTGTGATCCCCTCACATGAGGAAGGTAAATATCACTAGGGATATCTATTCAATCATGATAATCAACTCTATCATCAAAGCATGATCAAATTTCGACTAACTATATAGACTAAAAATATCTCAATCATGCATCGACCCCATGCCATCACACTTGCATTTTACCTAGATACAAGATCATTTTGCTAGAATATTAAAAAAAATCATTCTTGTAAATATAATGAAGAAAGAATAAAAAAATAAAACACTCTTTCATTAGTAAAACTAGCACTTGCACCAGGAGGGGTGCAAGGGTTCTGTCGATAGAGATTATATGCACTCAATATACAGTCATAATGGAAAGTGAACTCAATAGACTGAACCATGGTTGTCATAAACAATGCTTATGCACATAAATGGAAGTGACTTCGCTACACACAACAGTGTTGGAATTTCACCACAAAGCAAAAAGAAGATTTCCATGAGAGTTTTCAAAGGATTTTAAATAGAAGCACAGTCTAATAGCAATATGTTAGTCATACAACAAATGACTACCATTTACAAATCTGGTCACATTCAACCACATAGAATTGTCAAGTGTGTAATCAATCTCCATAAGCTTGTGCAGCATGTTCCTATAAATTTTATGCTACTTCATTTAGACATGAGGTTGTTGAGCATAATACATGCATTTATTATAATCCTATTTATTATTAGATTTTCCCACTGGATTTTTGAAGATATTATTCATATCATCTATTTCTAAACTTTTGAGTGTCCTGAGAATGATTCGATTCACCTGTGACACAATTTACCTTTAGATGAATAGCTATATATATCAAAGAGGAAGCGACTGTATTTATTTAGTTGCAAATTATAATGCCCCTATTAAATGAATAAATTTGTTGCAAGTTCAAGTTTGTTTCTAGGCACATGGCAAGGGATATTTCAAACTCCTAGTATTTTTTTTTTCAATGTGAGAACTAGAGAACCATGCCTTCATTTAAAAAGAAAACAATAGAATTGTTTTAGAAAATTAAATAGGAAAAAGAGGAAGCCTACAAATTACAGAAGTTGTTGGAAACTTAATAAATAGGGGACTTATAGAAGTATCCCCATTACCCCTAGCTTTTACCACTGAGTGGGGTGAGAGAGTGAATGTAAGCTAGCTAACCCACCTCTATGACTGCTTTCAACCCCAACTAAAAATAGCCATAGACAAAACCACGACACTAGTGCCTTCATTTAACAGATAAAAACATGATTGTTTTAGAATGAAATTAAAAAAAATCCATCCATGTAGAAATTCCAAAAAAACACATTGACATGACTTACTTTAAGATTTTACACATTTTTTGGCATGCTATCAATGAGCCTGTTTAAAAAAATGGATAAAGTTTGAAGGAAGAATATTACAAAACCCTACACAAAGCAAAATATTCGAGATGAACCAAAATCAATATCCCTATAGCTATTGATTCAATCTATTTACAACAAGTGAAAAGTAAATATAAAATTATTGAGGTTTTAGAATTGTTCGATTCTTCAGCTTGAGACAAGATGTTTGTATCCTATCAAATGAAAACATTGGTTGCATTCAAATTCTAAGCCATTGTTTTCTACCTCTAATTTTAACAAATAGGTGACAAGAAAATACGTTTAATCCAACTAAGACTTGAGTGTGGAGGTCCATTGGCAATGAGAGTGACGAGGCCTGTGTGGCTGTTAAAAAATTCCAAGAAAACAATCGCATTTTCCTGAGATTGTTCACTCTTTATCCACTACAAACACAGCCTCAGAATGCACAACTCACTACAACATTTTTGCAAGACTTGACAACCATTGTAGCTCATCCTTATGAGTTGATGGATACACTAAAATCTTCTCTCCTTCATCTAAACAACACATACCAATAACATTCATGTGTTCAACCCATCATCACACACAACATGGGAAAAAATAAATTATTGGAAAAAGAAAAACTTAGAAAAATATCAATTTGGGCTCTGATTTTTAACATAAGAGAGCTTCTAGCGTGGTGAAGATGTTGAAATGCACAAGACAACTAAGAGGGGGGGTGAATCAGTTGTATCAAATAACTTTAATTCTAATCTTAATCTTTTCACTTTAACTTCAATCTATTATTGAGTGTAAATATGAAATGAAAATAACAAAAAGCAAATACCAGAGACACCAGATTTACATGCAAAACCTAATGAGGGAAAAACCACAGTGAGGATTAACTCATAAAATAGTAGTAATGCAATACCAGATACAAAGGCTCGCTACTAGATGGCTCACAGCCTAGATACAAAGGCTCACTGCCAACAAAGGACTCATTGTCCAGAAGGAGGCTCACTGCCTACAAAAAAAGAAAGGATAACTGAAGATCCACCACTAGGGTTCTACACATTTGCAACTTGATCAAAATATTGTAGACACCATTAGCTCACTACTTTCAGGAATCTAACACCTTAAATTATTATTGCCTCAATTCACTCTTCCACTCTCTACTTTTCGCACTTGTTTTCACACCTCACTTCCTTGCTCAATTCATGGATGGATGGATATCAAATTCACTACAACTTGATTTGCTTTTATACCATCTTCAACCCTAGAAACATTCTCCAAGGTCGGCTATACAATTTCATTTACAAATTCAAACTAGGTCAAATACTCAACATTCCCGCAGTGGATAAGAATGAGAGAGGACCAATTACATATTTAATTTAGGACCCAAACAACATCTTGGATCAATCACACGATTTCTTAAATCGATGCAAAGACTTAATGTAATGTGTAGACACTAGGTTGGCCAAACCTAATAAAAACACCAATGATCTTTGAAGTACACGCATCTCCAACAAGATGATCACACGTGGATCACTCAACACACTTCACCAGACATTTTACCATCTCTAAGAATTCCTCAGGTACATTTGTAGTAATTACAATAAACTTCATTCACAGAGAACTCTTCAATAGTCCAACCAGACCAACCAAAAAAACACAGGAGCTCTAGAGTAGGTCTTCCAGAGCGCCAAATCACAAGCAAGTTTGTTAGAACACAAAAAACATCAAAAAGAATCATCTCCCAGATCCGCAAGATCTGAAACAAAAAATCAAAAGATTGTGGAGCCAAAAAAATTCTCCCAGTCCACACATAAATAGTTTTGCCAAACCAATTCACACATTGGTGAACATATCTTTTACTCCCATCGAACTAGAAGCTAAAACTTGGGATATATTATCCATTGAGGCTCATGAACACACTTACAGATCTACATAGGCATAGGATCAACATAGAAGAAATGCATAGCACAATATCGGAGCACGCTCAGAACACACATTTCAACACTGCCTTCATTATTTCTAAAATTTTCTCAAAAGCACTTGGCAAAAACACAACTACAACTTTATAAATATAGCTCCATGTACACTAAGCACTTCTACAGCATCTCAACTATACAAGTACCATCTATACTCAACCTAAACTGTGTTGAGATTAATGACAACATTAATGACAACACCATCAAACACATCCATACTTGCAACAATCTCCCCATTTGTCATTGATGGCAACACATGATGTAAAAAAACATCAAAGATAGCATACATGATTTTCAAAAGCGACAACCTGCACAAGCATAAAAGTTTCACATGATTCTCTCTCCCCCTTTGACATCAATGGCAAATTAAATTTTTACCATATAAAGCTATGTTCACTCCCCCTTAGGAGTACACCCACATTTCATACTACAACAATGCACTTCTCTACTCCCCCTGAGGAGTAGACATCAATCATCAGCCCAAAACAAAAGAGTTTGTGAATCCACTGGACTGATGCAGGTCTCCATGTGCACTTAGTTCAAAGAAGGAGGGGCAACTTAACCCGTAACTTCCATCTAAGATACTCAAAAGTATCCTTCGGAAGGGCCTTAGTGAATATGTCTGCAACTTGTTCCTTGGTAGGTACATATTCAAGTCTAACTTCATTTTGCAATACCTTGTTCTTCAAGAAGTGATACTTGATAGATATGTGCTTTGTTCTAGAATGCATCACTGGATTCTTTGAAATATTTATAGCACTTGTATTGCCACAAAATATAGAAATAGGTTCATCACTCACCCCACCTATGTCCCTCAGGGTTTGCTTCATCCAAAGTACTTGTGTACAGTAGGATGTTGCTGCAATATAGTCTGCTTTTGTAGTGGATAAAGAAACTGAATCATGTTTCTTTCTCAACCATGAAACTAATCTTCCTCCAAGGAAGAATGCACTGCCACTTGTACTCTTCTGGTCATCTACATAGCCATCCCAATCTACATTAGTGTAGGCATTCAATGTGAAATTATTGTCCTTTGGATACCATAGCCCATAATCTAGAGTTCCTTTAAGATATCTGAATATCCTCTTTACAATTGTAGTGTGTGTTTCCTTAGGTTCTACTTGAAATCTTTCAACTAAACATAATACATGCATGATATTCGGTCTAGCAGCAGTAAGATACAACAGTCCACCAATCATGGATATGTACATGCTTTGATCAACTTTAGCAAATTCATCATTCTTACTTAGCTTACATCCAGTTACCATAGGGGTACAAACCAGTTTGGAGTCATCCATTCCAAACTTCTTTAACAATTCCTTAACATACTTGGATTATGAAATAAATATCCCTTTGTCAATTTGATTTACTTGAAGTCCAAGGAAGAAATTCAACTCACCAATCATAGACATTTCAAATTCTTTTTGCATCTCTTCAGCAAATTTCTTACACATACCTTTATTTCCACCAAAGATGATGTCATCAACATATACCACCACTATCAACATCTTGTTTTTCTCAACCTTGAATTAAATAATGCTATATGTGAACCCTTTGTTGAATCCTTGCTTTTTCAAGTATCTATCCAATCTAGCATAGCAAGCTCTGGGAGCTTGTTTAAGTCCATATAATGCCTTCTTTAGCTTACAAAACATGTCTGGTTTGTCTAACAGCTGAAAACCTTCTAGTTGCTCCATATATACTTCTTCCAGTTCTCCATTCAGAAATGCAGACTTGACATCCATTTGATATACTTTGAAATCTTTATGAGCTAAAAATGTCAAGAACATTCGAATGGCCTCCATTCTTGCTACAGGTGCAAAAATTTCTTCAAAATCTATTCCTTCTGAAGGGAAAACAGGGATGGATCTAATGACCCATCAATACGAAATACATTCCCTTAACACTAATACAACATAGGAGAAGAGAAAAAATGGGTTCTAATAGCTTCTAAAACTACTAAGATGAATACAAACAGCATAAAAGAGATAACAGAATAAGCATTCACAGATGACACAAGTATTTATGTAGGAAAACCTTTTCAGGTAAAAAACCCACCACACCAAGCAAAGACAATTTTGTATTACAGCAATGAAATATTACATACAAAATTATTTAGTCTTCACTCTCTGATCAACTCACAGCAGCTCTCAAGTTTATCTTTTCACTGTTACAATACTTCTCTCAAAGTATACAATGAATTCTCACTTACATCGACTTGCATTTTTACTTTTTTTTATCAAAGCTGTCACCTCTTGGTTAACATATTCAATGTACTCGACTTAAAAAGTCATACATCTCATTCAATGTCTCAACCAATCCCACGGCATCCAAGTTCATTCAACGAAATTCCAGTACACCATCGATCTGCACAAATTGATTTCCTTTTCATCGAGCCATCCAGGCATTAACTTCACCACCCAAACTGGGTTCCTCTCATCAGCTGAAGTCGGCCTGCAATAACTGCTTTTACTACATTGGCCTTTAGCCAATCAAGTTGCTGCCAAACTGCCACGTGTCCATCTACCATTTGTTGGTTGCTTCGACCATCTGGTCCAACTCAGTTGACCAATCTCCGAGCTCATCCGAGCTCTTACCGCACTACCGTCGAGCTCACCGACTTGCCTCGCGGTATGGCAGTGACCTCAGCCGAGCTCACCCAAGTCTTCATCGAGCCCAAACCCACCATCCCTACGCTACCACTACCCGGTTCAAGTCGACCCGTGGTGTTGTGATAGCCGCCGGGAAAACCAATGGTGGTCATACCACACTACCATGGGGGCTACCAGGCCACCCCACGGTAGGGTGGTAACCACTGGCGGTCTCACTACAAACATCGCGATGAGAGGAACCACCACCTGCGGTATGGCGGTAACCGCCAAGCCCACCGTTGGTGGTCTCACCGCGGACACCACGAAGAGAGGAACCACCACCTACGGTATGGCGATAACCATCGAGCCCACCGTTGGCGGTCTCACCATGGTGAGGGGGACCACCGCCTATGGTATGGCGGTAACCGCTAAGCTAGGCCGCTAGCGGCCTTACCGTACCACCGCGGTGAGAGAACTCACCACGCGCGGTAAGGCGGTAACCGCCAGCGCAAGCTACAGGCGGCCTTATCGCGCCACAGCGGTGAGTGAACTCACCGCACACGATAAGGCGGTAACTGCCTAGACAGTCACCGCGGTACCGCCAGGGGATGATGACACAGCCGCGATAAAGCGGTTAAGGCTTAAAAGAAATAATTTTTTTTCCAAGTCTTGAATTTATGAGGCTTCAAACTAGAAGTTGAGACATACTTTCTCAACAAGCTCCCACTTGGCAAAGACTTCCAGCTTCCTCCAGACTTAGAAAAAATCACTGACGGTCATAGGCCCCAAGGCCCATCGATTTTGCGCACCATCTAAACTTGTCTATGCTCACCAGCTTTGTCAAAGCATCTGCAACATTCTTCAAAGTGTCAACCTTTTCAAGACAGACTCTTCCATCTTCCACCATGTCCCTCATGAAGTGAAACTGCACATCAATGTGCTTCGTCTTGGCATGGAAAGTTGGGTTATTTGTAAACAAATGGCACTCTGATTGTTACAGCAGATTGTAATCTACCCTGCATTAAAACCAATGTATGAACACAAATGCCTCAACCAAACTGCTTCCTTGCAGCCATGAGTTTTTTCCATGTACTCTACCTTTGTCGTGGATAAAGAAACTACAGCTTGTTGCTTGCTCATCCAATTGACTTCTCCACCATTTAGCATGAATGTGTATCCACTGGTGGATCTCCTGTTGTC
The DNA here is from genome assembly GCA_007115665.2 of Sequoiadendron giganteum. NCBI lineage: Eukaryota > Viridiplantae > Streptophyta > Pinopsida > Cupressales > Cupressaceae > Sequoiadendron > Sequoiadendron giganteum. Next base: position 85,367,767 of record CM021100.1, on the reverse strand, counting down.
AATGTCCCCTGCCCAATCAGAATCAACATATCCCTAAATGTTGAGTGTTCTTTTTGATGCAACCAAACTGCCATGGTAACACAAAACATAGTCTGAAGTCCCCTTAAAATACTTGAACACTCTCTTCACAACATCCCAATGTGATCTTCCCGAATTTTCCATAAAACGGCTTAGAACTCCCACTACTTGGGAAACGTCTGCTCTTGTACAGACCATTGCATACATCAAACTGCCAACAACACTTGCATACGACACACTGGCCATGTCCTCCATCTTAGTAGCAGATTTTGGACAGTCTTCAACAAATAGTTTTGTTCCCTACATGACTGGAACAACTAGCTGCTTGCAATAGTTCATACCAAACCTCTATAGAACAGTATTCACATACTTACTCTGACTTACCCAAAGGTTTATGCTTGTTTTGTCCCTGGTTATCTCCATTTCCAAAATGTACTTTGCTGCACCAAGATCTTTCATTTCAAACTTTGCAGACAATTGAGATTTAAGATCAAAAATTATAGACTTGTTATTTCCTATGAATAACATATCATCCACGTACAGGGTAATAACAAGCACACGATCATTTTTAGATTTATAATAAACACAATGATCAGATCTTGATCTCACAAATCCCATAGACAACACAAATGTGTCAAATTTTTGGTACCACATTCTAGGAGACTGCTTCAAACCATACAGAGATTTATTTAACTTACAGACCATATTTGTTTACTTTTTTCAACAAAATGCTCAAGCTAGGACATATAAATTTCTTCTTCCAGGTCACTATGTAGAAACATTGTCTTCACATCCATCTACTCAATTTCAAAGTCATACACAGCTACCAATGACAACAAAAATCTGATGGATGTCAGCTTTTCTATAGGGGAAAAAATCTCTCCATAATCAATTCCCTCAATTTGGGAAAATCCTTTTGCAACCAACCTTGCCTTATACTTCTCAACATTGTCATCAAGACCAATCTTCTTTTTGAATACCCACTTATAGCCAACATGCTTTTGCCCCTTTGGCAATGGTACCAAATCCCAGGTTTCATTTTTCTTTAATGAATCCATTTTTTCATTCATGGCTTCTAGCCAAGAATTTGAATCAGACATGCTAATTGCTTCTTTTACAATCCTAGGCTCATCAGTGCTAGTAATTAAGGCATAGGCACAGTTTGAATTCAACAGTGAGAAACCATACCTCTCAGGTTGTCGTTTTTCTCGTGTAGACCTTCTTACAAGTTGAGGTTGTGGTTCTTCATCATCAAAACTTCCAGAGCTTCTTGAGATCTCCTCAATCTCAGGTACACTATGTAGCTCTTCCCTTTCTAGAGTTTGGGGAATCTCAACTGCATCCTTCTTCTTGTCACTATGATTTGTCTCAAGTTGTTGATCACTTATTGAAGGTTTCAGCTCATGAAATATCACACTTATGTTGTATAGAACCTTCTCAGTAACTGGGTTCCAAAACTTGTATCCCTTCACACCAACTCCATTGCCGATGAGAATACACTTGATAGCCTTGTTATCCAATTTTGATCTTTTCTCATTTGGCACATAAAAATATGTCTCACAGCCAAAGACACGAACATGCCTCAAAGAGGGCTTCTTACCAGACCATGCTTCCAAAGGTGTCTTATCAACAAGAGCAAAGCAAGGAGATCGATTTACCAGATAACATGTTGTAGCCACAGCCTCAGCCCAGAACTTCTGCTTCAGACTAGCACTGCTTAGCATACTCCTTTCCTTTTCCATCAACGTCATGTTCAACCTTTCAGCAACTCCATTTTGTTGTGGAGTGTAAGGTGTTGTCTTATGCCTTTTAATTCCATGATCTGTACAATACCTTTTGAAATCTGTAGAACAAAACTCACCGCCATTGTTTGTCCTCAAACATTTAATTTTCCTTCCAATTTGATTATCTACCAAAGATTTAAATTCTTTAAACTGACTGAACACTTCTGATTTACTTTTAAGAAAGTATACAAATGCCCTTCTCGAACAGTCATCAATTAAAAAAACATAATATCTAGACTTCGATAATGAAGGAACATTAACTGGACCAAACACATCAGAATGAACATAATCCAGTATACCAGAAGATTTATGAGGACTCGAGTAAAATGAAACACAGTGTTGTTTTCCATAAAAACAGTGTTCACAGAAATCGAACTCAAGGTTACAATCATCAAGCCCTTCTACAAAAAAATTTATCCTTCAAGGTTTTTAAACCTTTCTCACCTATGTGACCAAGTCTATGATGCCACAGCATAGTCTTCTCTGCTGGGATTTTTACCTCTAAAGCATTTGCAGACAGAGAAGTGTCTTCATCTTTCTCTATAGGGACTGATTTACATGAATCTATAGAGGCATTGTTACATTGAACAGGACTTGCATCCAACTTATATAGAGTGCCAGTGCGAACACCCTTAGCCAGCACCATTGCACCTCTAGCCATTTTACATCCTTTACTTGAGAAAGAAACTTCTACACCAGCATCATTTAACTTACTAACAAAGAGAAGATTTTGAGCCAGGCCTGGAATGTGTAGTACGCCACCAATCCCTTTGACTCTTCCATTAGGAAACTGAATTTTGACTCTTCCTCTGCCAACTATCTCCAATGTTGAATCACTTGCCAGGTACACCTTTCCACCATCATACTTCTCATACTTGGAGAACCATTCTCTATGGGACGTCATGTGAAAAGACGCACCTAAGTCAACCAGCCAGACATCATTTGATGCCTGAATTTTCAAGGTCATTGTAATGAAGGCATTTGCATCACTTTGAGAAGATTCATTGTCATAAGCGTTTTTCTTCTTCTTCTCTTTACAATCCTTTCGGATGTGACCAGGTTGCCCACAGTTCTAGCATTTCACCTTCGAATTTTTACCAGGAGATTTTGATCTCCTTGCATATTTGGATTTCGACTTCTTGTCTTTCTTCCTGCCTTTCTCCTTTGGTCTACCTCAAACAGCAAGAACCTCTTTGGCCATCTCTGAAGACTTCCTCTGCATCTCTTCAGACAACAATGAAGCAACGACATCTTCCATCTTGAAAGTAGTGGTAGTACTTCCAATGGCCATCACAAGATGATCCCAACTGTCAGGTAACGAACACAATAGGAGCATGCAAAAATCCTCCTCCTTATTCTTTACACCTACAGACACCAGATGAGTAACACTCATATTAAACGAGTTCATATGGTCTGCAACAGATGCACCTTCTTCCATCTTCAAGGAGTACAACTTCTTCCTCAAGAATAACTTATTTACCAGAGACTTTCCCTGATAAATATCACCAAGCTTCTTCCACAATGAAGTTGTAGACTTCTCCTCATGGACGTTCAGGAGTACAGAATCGGCTAGACTCAATCTTATCAGACCTCTTGCTTTTCTATCAGCAAGGTCCCAATCCTTTTGCTTCATACTTTGTGGCATAGTTCTAGACACTGCAATCCAGAGGTCTCTATCCACTAGCAAGTCTTCCACTTTGAGTTTCCATAACTCAAAGTTGCTGCCATTGAATTTTTCAATCTCTACTCTACCTAATGTACCCACCATCTCAAACAGAAACAAGTTTCAACAATGCAAGACTCCCACTGAAATAGTATTAGCACAAAAAACTGACCTTTTCTCTCAAGGATAACACAACTGGCTAGGCTTTGATACCACTTGAAGGGAAAACAGGGATGGATCTAATGACCCAACAGTGCAAAATACATTCCCTTAACACTAATACAACAGAGGAGAAGAGAAAAAATGGGTTCTAATAGCTTCTAAAACTACTAAGATGAATACAAACAGCATAAAAGAGATAACAGAATAAGCATTCACAGATGACACAAGTATTTACGTGGGAAAACCTTTTCAGGTAAAAAACCCACCACACCAAGCAAAGACAATTTTGTATTACAGCAATAAAATATTACATGCAAAATTATTCAGTCTTCACTCTCTAATCAACTCATAGCATCTCTCAAGTTTATCTTTTCACTATTACAATACTTCTCTCAAAGTATACAATGAATTCTCACTTACATAGACTTGCATTTTTTTATTTTATTTTTATCAAAACTGTCACCTCTTGGTTAACATTTTCAATGTACTCGACTTAAAAAGTCATACATCTCATTCAATGTCTCAACCAATCCGACGGCATCCAGGTTCATGCATCGAACTTCCAGTTCGCCATCGATCTGCACAGATTGATTTCCTTTTCATCGAGCCACCCAGGCATTAACTTCACCACCCGAATTGGGTTCCTATCATCAGTTGAAGTTGGCCTGCAATAACTGCTTTTACTACATTGGCCTTTAGCCAATCAAGTTGCTGTCAAACTGCCACGTGTCCATCTGCCATTCACTGGTCGCTTCAACCATCTGGTCCAACTCATTTGACCGAGCTCTGAGCTCGTCCGAGCTCTTACCACACTACCGCTGAGCTCACCCAAGTCTTCACCAAGCCCAGACCCACCATCCTCGCGCTACCGCTACCCGATTCGAGTCGACCTACGGTGTGGCAGTAGCCACCAAGCAAACCACTGGTGGTCATACCGCGCTACCATGAGGGCCACCAAGCTACCCCCAGTAGGGTGGTAACCACCAGGCCAACCGCTGGCAGTCTCACCGTAGACACCGCGGTGAGAGGAACCACCGCCTGCGGTATGGCAGTAATCACCGAGCCCACCACTGGCAGTCTCACCGCAGACACTGCGGTGAGAGGAATCACCACCTACAGTATGGCAATAACCGCTGAGCCCATTGTCGACGGTCTCACCGCGGACACCATGGTGAGGGGGATCACCACTTGCAATATGGCGGTAACCGCCGAGCTAGGCCACTGGCGGCCTTACCGCGCCACCACGGTGAGAGAACTCACCACACGTGGTAAGGCGGTAATCGTCAGCGTAGGCTGCAAGCGGCCTTACCGTGCCACTGCGGTTAGTGAACTCACCACACGCGGTGAGGCGGTAACCGTCAGCGCAGGCTACAGGCGGCCTTACCGCGCCACTACGGTGAGTGAACTCGTCGCATGCGGTAAGGTGATAACCACCTAGACAGTCACCGCGGTACCGCCAAGGGATGATGACACAACCGTGGTAAAGTAGTTAAGGCTTAAAAGAAATAATTTTTTCGCCAAGTCTTGAATTTCTTAGGCTTTAAACTGGAAGTTGAGACATACTTTTTCAACACCTTCAACTTGTGAATATCCTTTACATATAATTCTTGCTTTATTCCTCACCACTTCACCATCTTCATTCAACTTATTTATGAATACCCATTTTGAACCAATTGCATTCTTGTTTGCAGGTCTAGGGACTAGTTCCCATGTCTCATTCTTCTCTATCTATTGCAGTTCCTCTTTCGTTGCTTTAACCTAGCTTTCATCATTACATGCTTCACTCACAATCTTAGGTTCTATATTAGAAAGTAAACACAAGTTTACCTCAACCACTTTGCTTCTTCTCTTCACTCCTTCACTTATGTCTCCAATTATTTGTTCCTCTTGATGATTCTTCTATACATATTTTGGAGTCCTAGGTGCAGGTTTTGGAATCTCATCTTCATCACTTTGTTCTTTCTCTTCATTTTTGTCTTCATGTACTTCCCCATAGATAGGATCATCAGTTTCAACTTCATTTATTTCCACTGGTCTATACATAGCTTCATCAACCTTCACATTAGCACTTTTAATTATTTTTCCCAGTCTCTTATTAAAGCATCTATATGCCTTGTTGTTATTTGAATATCCAAGTAAAGTTCCTTCATCACATGTAGCATCAAAATTTCCAAGGTTTTCATCATCTCTTCTAATGTAACATCTACTTCCAAATAACTTAAAGTATTTAACAGTAGGAATCTTACCAGTCCATAACTCATAAGGAGTCTTATTGTTGTTACCTTTGATATGAACTCTGTTAAGAATGTAAACAACAATCTGGATTGATTCTCTCGAATATTCATCAAGAACATTTGCTTCTTTCATCATAGTTTTGGCAGCCTCTTGAATAGTTCGGTTCTTTCTTTCCACAACTCCATTCTGTTGAGGGGTTCTAGGAGTAGAATAATGTCTTTATGTCATGCTCTTCATAGAATGCATTGAACTCACCAGATGTAAATTCTCCACCTCTATTAGACCTTAAGCATTTGATTTTTCAGGTTTGCCTTATTTTCTACTCTTGCCTTAAACACCTTGAATCTATCAAGAGCCTAAGCCTTTTATCTAAGAAATGTAACCCATGTCATCCTAGAGTAATCATCAATTGAGAGCATAAAGTACCTATCACCATTTAGGCTTCCTATTCTTGTAGGACCATAGAGGTCTGTATGGATTAATTCCAACATTTTGGTAGATGATTGTTCCTTTCCTTTAAAATTGTTTCTTGTTTTTTTTTCCAACTGGCAACTTTTGAAAATTGAATTTGAAGGCTTTATGATTCTAGGTAGATCATTGACAACTTCTTTAGAACTGATCTTGATTAGATTATCGAAATTCACATGTCCCATCCTTTGGTGCCAGAGCCAGCTCATTAATCTGAGAAACAAAACATTGACCATCACCACCTTTAAGTTGATAGATGTTTCCATGAGTTCTTCTTCCAGCTACTACCATAGTTCTGAATCCTTTTCTGATCTCACAAGTGTTATCCTGAAAGACAAGATTAAAACCTTTGTTGCACATTCGTCCAACACTTAAGAGATTATGCCTTAAACCCTTTACATAATAGACATCATCAATATTATTTTTCTCATTAAAAATAATTGTTCCTTTACCAACAATCTTAGCACCAGAGTCATCTCCAAACGTAACTACTCCTCCATCATACTTCTCAAGTTTAGTGAACTTACTCTTATCTCCAGTCATATGATTTCAACATATGTTGTCAATTACCCAAAAGTCTTCAACCTGTATAGCATGAAAAGCAGTCACCAAAGTACCTTCTGTTTCATCCTTCTTTCTCTTCAAACCAGATTCCTTTGCATATCTTCCATGGTTAGTAGATATAGCTTTATTTTCTAGGGCTAGAAACAAACATTCATCTTCATCCTCCTCAAAGGTAGATTCATCATCAGAAATTTCTACATCTTCTTTGACATAATACAATTTCTTAAACTTCCTATCATTTTTTCCTTTGTGATTGTTGTTATTATCCTTATTCTTCTTTTTTGTAGCTCTATTAGGACATCTTGATACATAATGACCAATATTTCCACAACTAAAACACTTAATAGGCAACTTACCTTTGTATTTACCATTACCTTTCTTCAATCTCCTTGTGAAATTTGCTTCCAAATATTCTGAATCATCATCATCTAAGTCATCTCCTATCTTCATTGCTTTAAAATTTGTTTCAGTCTTCTCCTTCTCTCTTGCAAATTTTCTCATCTCGAATGCAGTTAAGACACCGAATAGATGCTCCTTAGTAAATGTCTTTGGATCATATGATTCTTCAAGAGCAGACACTTTGTCACTGTAATTGTCTGGTAGGGTCATCAAGATCTTCTAAATTATATCTTTATTTGACATGGTACCACCTTTATTCTTGATTTCAGTTGCTATAAGTTCAACTCTCTGATAATAGCTTGCAATGTCTTTTTTGTCTTCCATTCTTAAGTTCTCAAATTTTTTCTTAGCAGTTAGTTTCCTTGATAGCTTTACTCTATCATTCCCTTCATAAATGTCTTTCAATTTTACCCATACTTCATGAGCAGTAGCTAGAGAAATAAATTTTATTCTTTCAATTTTAGATAGAGCACTGAAGATAGAATACCTTGCCCTTTCATTCTCCTCATAGGCTGCAATCTCATCAGCAAAGGAAGGACCAATTGCTGGTATCACATACTTTGTCTCCACAGCCTTCTAGGTAT